>VWYE01027138.1:0-272122 GCA_013398995.1 Alaudala cheleensis
GACACTGATATTTCATCATGGTCAGTAAAGCTTATCCTGAGTTTCTGCCTGGTTATTGCATCACTTTATTATTAGTGAGCTGTGGACCTGGACACCTGACTTGGTGCTGCTATAAAAAAAAGACAGGAATGCAGGAATTGTCTCTCACTCTACTTTTCCCTTTTATTATTATGACCTCTGTCTCAGGGCTAGGTAACAGAGTGTTTTTACAGCCTGAAAGGGATGAGTCAACGAGAAAGTGTCCTGAAGTCTGAGGAGAAGCAGCTGATGGTGTCTCTTTCAAACTGTGGGCCAGATCCATTGGATCTGTCAGAGGTGATGGGAATGTGGAATTGCAGGATACTGCACTGCTCTGTGCTCCTGCAGTGACATGTTAGAGCAGGGACTGGGAATGAATTCCAGTATGATCCCAGAGAAAGGAATGTATCTGGTAGGATCATTTTCTTCCTAAACCAGCACTTCATGATTTCAAAATATACATATTTAAAGTAAGTTGCTGATGTTTCTCAGAACATCTGTTTTTTAGTAAAAGCAGGGCCCTTTCACTGCTTTTGATGTGCCCTGTCTTCATCTGGGTTCAGTCCCAGGCACTGGGAGCTCCACTGACAGTCCAAGGCAGTCTGCATGCAACATGCAAATTACAGCACCTGAAAGGTGCAGCATCATTTGGAAGATCACATAAAAGCTTGTTATTTCTAAATATCTACATGAACAAAGTAATGAGGTCCTTTGGCCACCTCTTGCTCTCAGCTGGGATGGCTCACCCAAAGCAGCTCTGGTCAGTGTCCTGCTGGAGGTGGCACTGGCTGATCATCTGCTCTCACTCAAGCCCCTTCTCTTGGCTCCTGCTGTTGCATTATTTAAAAAGAAAACTAAAACCTCATTTAAAAAAAACATTCTTTGGGGGATGGGTGGATGTCACGTTTAGACAAAACAAAGTCTCTGAAATCAACTCCTGTTGTCACTGGACTTCATGATAAATGTATTTAATGAGAGTATCTTAATCCAGATAAATATTTCTGCTGGTTTGGTGCCAGCACTTTCCTTCTGAAGTAGCTGAATGTTTTGTACTTGGCTCGTTTCCCTGCTGGTTTTCCCTAGATATTACAGCAATGGTGGCCCTGCTCAGGAGTGGGTGCCAAAGTGAAATGAAGGGATGGTTGCTCACTCACAAGAAAAGCTGGAATATTTGCTATGGCCATGTACAGTGGGTTTTGAAGCTAGTGTTGTGGTTGATCTGAAAAGCTGAATAATTTTTGTAGCTTTAAGATTGGAGCTTATTTATGCTTTACAGTCCTCCTATCCATGTGTAGGGGGCCTTCTTACTATTTCAGTTTGATTTTTTTAGACCAGGGTTGAAGCTTTTGCACAAAGCTTTGAGGTTTTGCCACTTTGATGTACCAAATCTACTTGTACTGACAGGGGTGACTAGAGAACTTACTCTACCTCTCCTGAGGGAATGTATTGTATTTTGAGGGGGAATTAATACTGGCCTTAGTGATTCCTTCAAGTCAAATAACATGGAGTCCTCTATGTTTGCAATATTGCTTTCATTATCTCATAAACAGCAGCTGTTTGTCCTGATGGGAATTGCCACAAAAATGGTTGAGATGGTAATTTAATTTCTTACATTTTTTAAAAAGTATGATTTCACTCTTCAGTGCTGCAAAATTGGATCATTTTTAACATTATTGGAATACAATGCAGATTTTAATGGTAAAAATAGTTCTGGGAATTAAAAAATTATGCACATGAGGATGAGTAAATGCAATGATGGAGAGATAAGAGCTTGTGAATAGAAAGAATTTGTAAAATTTTGTAATATTCACTCATATACTGTCATTACAGGACAGGTATTTGAGAAATCTCATCTTCCTTGAATGAAGCTTCTTGTGAAGAGAAATGTTATCTCTCCCTGTAGTATTTCTATTATTCCTCTGCCTTCTGTATGCATCATCCCAGTCCTCTTTCCAGGATACCCTCTCCCTGTCCTAGTGTCCTAGGGTGACATTTGCATCCCCAGTTGTCTGTTGAATTGTGTGGTGTTGGGTCTGGGAGGAGGGAGAAGCACACCTACCTTGAGCCTGGGGACATTGCTTGGGAACTCATTAAAGCTGTAAGGAAAAGGTCTAGAGCTAATCAGATTGCTCTGTCTTGTATTGTCTTTCTCACTTTCTTTATAGTTCCAGATTTATGTGAAATTGTGTGATGTGTTGAACACACCATATGCTAAACAACAGGAGACTTTCATCTCCAGAGCCTGAGCCCATAAATCAGGAGAGACACTGCAATGTTCATCCCTCCTGTGTTGGCATCAGCTGCCCTTGGTGCCACACCTGAGTCAGAGGGTGCCATTTCAGACAGGACAGGACAGACTGTGAGCCCAGCAGAGCTTGGTGCCAGGGGTGGGTGAAGGAGGGTTATTTCGTGCTGTGAGCCCAAGTGCCTGTAAACGGTGGTAGTTGAAACTGCAGTATTTTTCTGAAATGCTGATATGAAATATGTTTTTCTGTAATCTCTGCATACTGTCTTCAGCCTGCTGTGGGAGGGAGGAGTAATTATTTCAGAGTGCAATTTCCTTCCTAAATGCACCCATGTCTGGTTCCTGTTTGGAAGGCAAATCAAGGCAGAGGATTTTCTGATGCCAGCACTGGATGCTTTCCATTTTCACAGATTTAGATGAATTTTGCATATGACCATGCAGGTATGTAGCCTTGGAGTGATTGAGTTCTGAGCCCAGAATGATTAATCTAATACAAACAGTCTTGTAGCCAAAGATCTTTCACAGATCTGTGATTGTGATTGAAAAAGTTACTTTTGGCATCTGCTTTTTTATTTCTCTAAGGTAAGAAGACTTGTTAAAAGAAGTCCACTTGTGACTTTTGTGTTGAGAAAACAGTTTATTTCAGTCTTTGATATTCTTATTAGTAGAAGATGGACTCCCATTTAATATTTGTCCTTATGCATGCATTTTAACATTATTTTGGCTTTTATGGAGGCTTTGTCAATATTTTTAAGACCTCTGATTGTAATAATTACATTCAGCAGTGTTCTGGCTACTGTCCTGGTCAAGCCAAATATGTTCCTCAATTTATCTTGTTCTAGATGCCATACTGGCAATTCCTACTTTGTCCACTCTCCCTTCTGCCTAAAACCCCTTTTTTTAAATGCACATTGAAAGTGCACATCTGATAGTCCATAGAAATTTGATTGGTGTCTCATTTCTATATCAATTCTCCATAGTGATCAAATAAGCAAAATGGCATTATGAAGAATCCAGGATGAGCAGAGTTAGACTGTGCAATGTAGGTTCTAAGTATATTGAGAGCAGATGAAATCCTAATTAGAATTTTGTAGTCAAACATGATAAAATTGATAGTAGTATTGAAGATTTCTGATCTGAAGGGGGAAGCACATGATATATAAGGACATAATCTTACCCTATGGCAGTAACAAAGTTCATTCAAACCAGGTGAATCACTTTTTTATAAGGCTGAAATGGGGCTGATAAAGTTAAGTTCTTTCCTATTAGCAGTTGCAGGTAACAAGTATCCAAAGGAATTAGAGACTCACAAAATGAATCCACTGGAACTCTTTTTTTTTTTTGTTTGTTTGTTTGGTGGATTTTGGCGTTTGTTTTTTTCCCCCCAGAGCTCCCAGACAGCAAAGTTTTGGCATTCTGGAAGAAGGTTGATATTTCTTTATTATTTTGTGAGGGTTAATAAGATTATTTACCTGAATATTAGAATTGGCCAGTATGACTGTGGAAATAATGAGTGTCTAATGTGGTTCTTGATGAATGCAGTTAACAGGGATATAGGTCTGAGACAATTAGCAGGACTTTTTGATAGACAATAGTGTCATACTAACTTCATAAGACATTCTCATTCAATTCCAAGCTTGGCTAATTGATTAAAAAACAGTACTGAAGACAGATCATAGACACAAAGGATTTTCAGCATTTGACTGTAACACAACTTAAATAAACAAAAAAACTAATTATGCAGAGTGTAGCAAACTTGCATTATGTGAATAGGATGAAGTTTATGGTAATCTCAAAGTGTAATTTAAAATA
Organism: Alaudala cheleensis; assembly: GCA_013398995.1. Lineage (NCBI taxonomy): Eukaryota > Metazoa > Chordata > Aves > Passeriformes > Alaudidae > Alaudala > Alaudala cheleensis. Next base: position 4,076 of record VWYE01027138.1, read on the forward strand.
GGAAGTGGTCACTGTACTTGAATAGTTCTAGATTCCAGAGAATGTTGGTCTCAATAGTTTGGTGCAACAGTAAAATTATTTAATCATTACTTACATGTACAGCTGTCTCTGGAAAAGTAGAGAATACTAAACAACAGCCTCAGGTCATAGCCATTCTGCATGGTTTGGGCAGCTCAATTCAGTCAAGCACTCTGAGGGCTTTTGATCTGGTCATGCTCTAACAGAGAGAGAACATCTGAGAAAGCAACTGAGTACTGGGAAATATGGAAGAAGCAATAGGATGGTGATAATGGCTGATTAACAGTTTATGACTCTCAGGGTGGAATTGCTCTGAAGCCCTTATTCTAGTCCTAGATTTACAAAAAGGGAACTGTTAAGTAGGAGCAGTAGTTCCTGTATTTGACATTAATATGAGGCTATTTGGATCATCTTATTCTGAGTCCAGAATGTAACTGGAAAATTGGTGAAGATGCACAAAAAAATGGCTAAACAATAAAATATACATTCAGAGTGAATTGGTGCTGCTGTTTATCTAAAGGGGCTGCTTTAGATGTTTTTGTATTTTTGTGAGACAAGTCTTTTGTTGAGATTTTTCTCCTTGTTTTTTTTGTTTTAATCAAACTTCAACTTGGCAATATTATTGCTCTTTAAAGATTACTTTCAAGTGACAAGCAAAAATCCTGCATTTTACTTCAAGAAACAACTCTCTTTTTCTTCAGGAACATGAATATAAAAAATACTAGAAGAAAGGGCAGCAGTAGACAAACTATATCCATGCAATTCATTGGAGCCAATAACAATGAATTATCACAAATCAGCTTTTTCAGCTTTGTCATTCAATAATCTGTGGTATTTATTTGTTGCCTTATTAATGAAGTATGAGAAGAGCAGCCTAACAGCAACCAAAAAAATCACTCACTAAAATTTAGCCAATCAATCCAGAAAACTGCCTAAATGATTCTTGTTGCAAAACTTTACTAATTAAAATAAAAGCTTTAGGGTAATTGTGTGTTATTGAATGTAACCAACTGGTGGCAGTGGTCCCAGCTCGGATGCAAATGCAGCCTACAGAAACTAATTGACTGTTGTTTTAGTCTTGCCAGAGCCTAAATCCTGTCATGTTTGTCTGGGAGATGAGGAAAAGCTTTTCTGTTTTGTGCAAACTGTGGCAGATTACACACTGTAAGCAAGACAATGATGTAGGGTTTCAGCTCCTTCATGGTGGTGTAGGACATTGCCACTTGAATGAGCATCAGGCTGGCTTGGCTTCCCTTGCAAATAATCCATGAAGGTTGAATTCCATTACTATTTAAGATTTCCAATTGCTGTGTTCCAATTCCAATGATTAACCGATTAAATGAATAATGGCAAAATGTGTTTGACTTAAAAATGTCCCACTCAACCTCATTCCAAAGTAAGCCCTGTTATAGCCATCCTGCTCTTAAACATTTTTATGATGAATCATCCCATTTATTTTTAGGTAAACACAGTATTCACAGTAGGGAAAACCTTCCCATGAATTATTCTGCAAACAGCTCCACAGTTAGATGCTCACAAATGGACTGAAAATCATGTTTATGAAAAGCAAAGGTACAAGGACTGTGCTTCATTGGCCTCTTGCTTAAGCTTTTTACCTCCTGAAGGCTGCAAGACATGAACTGGCCCTTTGAATTGAAGGATAATTTAATTTATTCTCAGGAAATCAAAATGTAAATTAAAGACTAAATTCCATTCTATTATGGCAATAATTGTAATATTCTCAGTGAGCCATGACTAGCACCAACATCTTGAAGCAAAGTAGGGATATTGCCTGTCTTTCCCTTGGGGGAAGAGGAGGATCTTATTGCCCATGAATGATGGGGAGAAATGTCTTCCATATAATTTGTCATTCACTGAACTTGCTTATGAAAATCTAAAATTAATTGAAAAGAAAAAAAAAAAGGGGGGGATTCACCCAAGAGTCTGCCAAAGGATAATAAGAGAAAACAGCACTAAGTCAGTAACTTTCAGTAAGCTGTTAAAATTCTGAAGGAACATTCTAAACAAGCTCCCAGCTTGTTTTCTGGAATGAAATTTGAAAATGTTATCTCTATAGTTCATTCGAGATGAATGTGGCAGTCTCTTGCCTTTGTGTTCCAAAATCATTCCTAATCAAGTCTTCACTTAAAAAACACCAAAACAAACCTGCCTGAAGGTAAACAGTAAAACACCTCTGGTAATCATCTTATACATCCACTAGAGTTATCTTGTTAGGGAGTTTGTTTCTTTCAAGTGATTCAATCAGCTAAGTGGATATTTTGTATTGCCATGGAAATGAAATAGTGAAGTGTAATTGTCAGGTTTAAAAAGTTTGATGTGCAATACAATGTTTTCTCATCTTTGCTTTCTTGTTTCTTCCTAATTAATTTCCTGATTAGAGCCTGAGTGATAAACTTGATTTGTACTCAAGATAGGATCCCAACAGAAAGAGCTGAGTCAAAGAGGTGAAATAGATAATTGTTTAAAGTTTTACCAAGTTAGTTTTCTTTTTATCTAATTCTTCTGGAGAAATATGGATAATTTATTTTACTTTGTGTTTCTGGTGCCTCAAAGACTAAAAAATAATTGTTTGAGACTACAAACATTTCATTCTAAGCACAGAAACACCAATTGGTTTCAGGGCTGTAGTTACTGATAATAAAAAGTGTTTAAATTTGAATATTAAATTATGTTCCACATCAACAGCTCTTGGCTTTCTCTACTTTTTGGCTTAGTGACTGCAATACAATTTTAAAATGTGATTACTTACCTTTAGGCAAAGAAATGTCTGCTGGGTACCTAGTGCCTTTCCAGACTAGAGCATTTGTTTATTTATCTCCAGGTTTCACTCTTAGTGATTATCTGCATTTAGATCTGCCTTTAAACTGAGGCAATTCCCATTTTCATTCCATATCCACTGCCTTTCACAAAGAGTCACTGAGGTCTCTCATGTTATGTTATATATATGACATACCAGTTCTAAGGCTTTTTAGTCATTTCAGTGACTGCCTTCTTACTGAGATTCACCTCAATTTTATTGTTGGGGATGGAGTCTCTGCTCCCACCCCAGGACACTATTCACAGCTCCTTACTTCTCCCATTCTGTAAGAAATAAATAGTAAAAAAATAAGCTAGTTAAGGCATGGGGAAGAAAAACAAGTTCAATTCTTTTTGCGTGGATTTGAGAATAGATTAGATTGTTGATTTTCCAACATTCCTTTTTTACTCTTATTGAGCTTTATTCTTCCAGCCATTTGGAGCTGGTAAAGGAGAGGCTCTCAAGGATGCTGTTCCAGATCAGGGGGCACAAAGGAGGAGGGCAATCTTCCTGCCTGTCCAACAGAGACCCTCACTCCTCACATATAGCAGTCTATATTCAGTGATGCTCACTCTGGCACCCACAGGTTAACATAGGTAATGGCATTAAAAAAAGAGAGGCAAATAACAAATACTTGAGGTATTGTTTCCCAGTCCTATAAACAAAAAGAAAAGCTTTTTCTTGAGCTGTCTTACTAGAAAAAGAAAAGTACTCTTTTTTCACATCTTGGCATCAGGAAGAGGGATGGCCACCCCAGCTCTCCCAAGAAGCTGTTCAGGGCTGCAAGTGAGAATATTCAGCCCACAACAGAACCAAGGTAATGACAAGATAGATGTGGGTTTGTGCTTTTGCAATTACAATTCTCTCAAATGTCAGAAAAAAAAAAATCAGGCCGTGGGGAATGAAATTAATTTTTCAGCTGTATAACAGGATTTTTCTTGTAGAATTGAACTATACCCCACAGTCATGCAATTTACTTGTCATAGGCACACACTTCTTTCATTCCTTAAGTCTATATTTCCTGGAATTGCTTTTGCAATGTGTGTTTTACTGGAACTGTGTCATTCACTGAGCCCTTACCTTTCAACATAGTGCTTAGAAAAAAACCAACAAGATTGAAAACCCCAAAGCAAAACAACCACATACTAAAGCCACAAAATCCATCCCCCCAAAATAACCAAGGAAACAAACAAACAACCACACAAAAAAAACCCAACCCCAAACCAAGTGAAGATGAAAAGGGAAATCAATTCTGGGAAGCAGAGATAGTGTATCAGTCACTATATGTTAGAAATAGCCAGGCTTTCTTGTGTACTTTAGGAGAGTTTGTTTGTTTGTTTTATTTGTGATTTTTAAAGAGAGGAAAATTAAATTGTCTTAACTGAGTGTTCACAGTGGAACTCAGTGGAACCTTTTCAAGAAAAGGGTGTAACTTTTGAAAAGCCACATAGAAATGTAAATACTAATGATGTCCCAGACACCCCCACCTCTGCTGCCCTAAATGTCTGGAGAGATTCTGAGCAAACTTCTGTCAGTTTTCAGCTCTGAATCACTTTTAGCCTACAGACAAGTTCTGTAACCCTCCCGTCCTCAAGGACTATGTCTGAAATACACAAATAAATGTGCTCAGATCGTTGGTATGCTGCATTGAAAAGAACTCTTTTTTTGAAAAAAGCTACTTACAGGTTATAATGGCATTATGACGCAGTTTCATACCCCTAAATAAGGACTGGCCATTTTTTAACTCACTGGGCAACTCTGAAAGCACTTGGTAAAAGTGTATTTACATGAGTTTTGTGTAAACCCTTCTAAAGATAACCTTCCTTAACCATGTTTTCTGCTGAGAGCATGGCCTTCAGCTGACCTTGTGCTTTAATAAGCAGAACATTCAAGCATTGCTACTTAATTACTTAATGATACCTTGATCAAATTAGATAAATGGTTTGGAACAATGCTGTATTCAATTAATTTTCATTTTCAACTGATTACTATTGCTGCTAATGCCTGTAATTCGAGATGTGGTTTTGTGCTGTGATATCTCATTCATTTCTGTTTAAAACAGGAAAGCTAGATCTTTCCAGACCTAAATGCATTTATTATCCTGAGTGTAATTACATTTAAGCTTGTTAATTGGTGGCACTGGATATGTATTTTTTACATGTGGTGCTCGTGTGCTCTGTGTCCTGGTGGGATTTGCAGGCGAGGTGTGCATCAGCCTTGTGTCTGAGGGTGCAGGCTCCTGACTCAGGGTCCCAGGACAGCAAGAGCTGCTCCTGAAAGGCAGCCCCAGGCCTGTGCTGCTCCTGCCGTGTCTGATGGGCTGCTGGGGAGCAGAGGATGAGCTGCCTCAGGCTCTGCCCCAGCTGCTGGAGGCTGGGCAGGCAATCCCACACCAAACCCAGCAGGGCTTCAGGTCCTGTCAGTCAGTTTGGGATGGAGCTCTGCCCTAGGGCTCTTCACTAAGAAAGTTCATAATGTTAGTGATGACTTGAAATGTTTTATTTTCAATGTAGGTGTGTTATCCTGTGTGAAATTTTAAAATGCAGTATTTTGTCAGATGGGGAATCAAAATGACATCAATGACATATCAACCTGATACAGAGCTTACTGTGAATTTTCTTGCTTATCAATGCAAAAAAGGGCAAACGAGCTGCAAGCCATCTGATGAATGGTCTTAGTCTCTCCTTAAAGCAACCTTTTCTGCCAATAAAGGCTTTATTCTGATTTTTTCATATGCTTGCTACAAGACAATGACAAGAAGTGAGTGGGGGAAGCCATAAGAAAAGACCAGTTTGTACCATCTGTTCCAGACATGTGAACTGAGGTGGTACCATGAAAGGGAAAGCCAAGCACTGGTATCTGAAAGGGTGGTCAGTGGCTATTTTATATTCATTTGAAAAATATTATTCTCTTTATACTAGTTCTGGAAACAACATATACTTTATGTACTCAAACCCCCTATATCTGTTCTAGATTTTGCATTGCCTGGATGACTGACATGGTGGTTTAGTTCTGTATAGAATGAGACTCGTGTGGAGAACTATAATGGGCTATTTAAAATGTTTTTATTCAAGCAGTGAAGGATCTTCAGTTCCTGGGAATATCCACAGGCACTGTGCTTGAACAACATTGTTTTTCTGTTGGTGTGCTGTGATCTATCAGCATAAGATCTACGAGTGCCAGACTGCTCATAAGTGTCCAGAAGGTCTATTGGCAATCAGGGAATTTTTTTGGCTTACAAAATAACATTATAACTTGAAATCCCATTAGCTTTTCTAATCCCAAGGACTTTTACAGATTCTATAGATTTTCTGCTCTATTAGGATTAAAGTAGAGATCCTGAGGTGTTTATTTTCTGCTATCATCCAGAGCATTTGCAGCAGTCTTAGGAAATACTGTTACAAATCGTACTTTAAATACAGCTCTGGTCTCAGTTCTTGAGGTGATCCGTGGTCATTTCAGAGCACTTTCATTATAATTGTGTGATGTGTTTGTCAGTAAAACATCACAGAATAGAATCATAGAGGTTGGGTTGGAAATTACCTTAAATATCATCCAGTTCAAAGCCCTAAAGCACGTTAGTATCTTCTAACCTCTGCAGGAAAGATTAGGCTGCACATAAAAAATGAAGTTAGCCAAGCCAAATAACTGTAGCATAGTTTTAGTTGTGAAAGTGTGGTGGATCTAGCTGTTTTGATATCATAAAGATTATTATAATATACAAATAGAATTATAGCACTGTATTTCAAGTTCAGTAAGTTAGTTTGAGCTTCTGGCCTTTACTGAAGGTGGGATGAAATATTTGGATGTGGGATCCATTATTTTATCTTTCTTAATATGAAATTTTATGGAAACAGTAGAACTTATTCCAATGGATGAAATGCTTATTCTGATGAAGAAAAATACTTCCTAAATTTGCAGAATCATAGAGTTGTTAGGATTGGAGGGACCTCTGGGGATCACCCAGTCCAACATCTCTGCCAAGACAGGGTCACCCAGAGCAGGTTACACAGGATCCTGTCTGGGTGGGCTTGGGATGCCTCCACAGCCTCCCTGGGCAGCCTGTGCATTCATGTAAGGAGCACAAAGAAAAACAAGTTTTGTAGGTGCTTCCTTCTTCATGAGCCCCTTAGGATTATACTGCTGCTTTTGTTCTTGGTCAGAGAGAAACTCTGCCCACACCACAGCCCCGAAATAGTAATGCATTAATCACAAAATAGTCATAAAAATAATCATTCTGATCCTCTGGAGAAACATTTGCATCTAGATGAGCCTTGCTGCCATGGACAAAAAAAAAGAATGCTTAGCAATTATCTAAAAGCAAACATTATGTATGCATCCAATTTTCTTTTAATTGCAAGACTTTCACAAAGATTTTGAGATCTGAGCTTGTTAATTTGACTTTTGTTGTAGTATGGAAATATATGGGAATAATTTCTGATCACAGATTATTTTGATAATGCGTCACTGGTATTTTTTGTTGAGATCTGTCTCTAATTCAGTGAAGTGAAAACCACTGTATTTTCTAAAAGTTGCATGACATTTTTAATATTTCAGCTCAAAAAAATTTGGTAAAATGGCAAATTAATCATACATACATCTGTAATCTTACTCACAGAAGCAGCCTGCAGCATTGCAATGTGACCTTTTTAGAGCACAATTACTGGTATGTTTTGCAGGAATAAATTTTTTTTTCCAGAATTCTGATTTTGTTCTAAGCAGATAGATACAATCTAGATGGGAAAGAGTGAGAAAAACATGAATAAATTTAGATTATTTATCTGTTTGTGTTTTGACTGGAAAAAGAAGGGGGAAAACCCACACAGACAGACACACTTGTAAAAAAACTTTGTCAGAGAGCTATTATACCACAAAAGATGTCTTCTTACAATTCTGCAAAGAGTAGGGGAGATACAATTTATAACTCTGCTGTAATAAAAGTTAGTAATATTGATATAATAAAGGTGGCCCTGTTTGAATATATTTATGGAGAGACCTTGAATATAAATTTTGTTTAACCTTTAAAAAGCCTGAGTTTATAGAATGCCCAAAGAAGTGTGCATAGAGAAGGTATCAATTTCTGTAGATGAGATATATCTAAAGTCTGACAGTGCTCCACTGGTGTGGTGAAGAGCTTATAGCAGTCACTGAGGGTGGGGATTATCTAAGCCTGCTTTTGTTCACAGGGGTGTCTATGCTGTGTCATTCACATCCATCTTCATGGAGGGCACCTAAAACATTTTTCTCCACCCCAAGACCTTTTCTACATAAAAGAAGAATAGTTACTCTAACTGACATCTACGCTTTTCAAAAAATAAAAACCCAAAGAAATCAAAACAAAAGAAACCTACCCCCCCAAAAAAAGTTCCATCCAGTCAAACTGAGTTTCAATTATTTCCTCCTTCCAACTAAACAACTATCTAAATATTTATTTTTCATGCTTCTATCTTCAAAATAAATTGCTGGAGAAGGATAAATTTTGCCAGCCAGTTATAAAAACAGGTTGTGTTTCACTCCAGTTTTCCAAATAGGAATGCTTGAGGTGCAGGCATTCCTCATTATTATTATTTTCCCCTAGTAATGCTACCTTGTTTATACCAATACCAATAGCTTTCAAGAATCTAAAAGAAGTATTTGAAGAAATAGAACCAAGAATTGAATTGTTTCAAGCAGTCCAAATGCCAGCACACAATTCAGAACACTAAGTCTTACAGAATACAACTTTAAAACTCCACTCAGATCAGATATCTTCTCTTCAGACTGTTATAGCTCCTCTTATTTAATAAATGTTTAACAAGACCTGATTCTGGTTTGCCTTATAAAAGTGTAGATAATTTGATTTTAGAATGGTTACTCTAATAAAACCCTGAGTACATAAAACTCGGGGCTACAGGTTTGAGCTGCATATACAAATTATCAGCTGCTCAGCTATTCTCAGTCTGGTTTATGCTGGATAAAATCTTGAGATAGGTAACAATTTGTGCCCTCCCTAAAAATGACAGTGAGGGGCTCCTCTTACACAGGGACTACAACTTCTAAGGTAGCTTTAGTCATCCTCTTCCATACTGTGCTCTCATTGCTTTTAAAAATATCTTCATCAATTTATTAAATAATGAATGTGCTTAGTGCTAGAGATATAGCTAATTCAAAGAACTTCAGCACTCTCCCTGTGGATACAGCTGGGATACACAGGCATGCTGAGACAGGATTTGGGGAATCAGCTGGGCTGATTCAATGGCTGGAAGAGAAGTTCAGCAATGTAAGTTATGATTTTGCCCAGAATGAGTATTGGTTAATAATAAATCCAGTAGGATGTAATCTTTAGTCTCATTATGAAAAGAGGAGAAAATTGAATTAGTTATTAAAGCAGCATACAGGAGGTAATATCCAGAAATCCAGGTCATGTGCATAGCACAGGTGTTTCGAGAGTTTGCAAATGACTTCAAGCAAAATTTCAAGGTGGACCACTTGATGCAATACCTAAATAGATACTGTAGGGTTCTATTCCAGCAGCCCTAATAAATATTCCTACTGCTATTGTTTACCCTGTTTAATAACCCTGTTGTTTTCATCTGAAATTTAATTTATACTGTTTAGCCTCCACCAATGGATTATTTCCACTGGGAGACCTCTAGAGAGATCTGTTTCCTGCCCATGCCATCATAGGACCTGAAGTGTTTGCCTGGCCAAGATGATTGTAACCAAACCTGTACAGATAAAAAAGCACTTTCCCCTACACAAGTCTCCAGGCAGGCACTTTTTTCCCCTGATGCATTGTAGAAGTTTTGTACCTTGTGAGAATATGTGGTATTGTTTGCCTTGCTGAAGTGGCCTTCATCTCCTGCTGAGTTTGCTCAGCTTGTTTTCCTCATTACTTCACAGATTAGAGCACCATGCTAACTTCCCAACAGCTACATTTTTATTGCAGCAGTCTTCTTTGGAGCTGTTTGGATGGTTGCAAGGCCACAAATTCATTTGGCACAATGGAAAATGCAGTGGTGTGCTGGTGCAAGCCCCTGTGCTGCATTTCAGCAGGCTGCACTGGAGGTTCAGACCCACCTTAACATTTTGTGCTCAGCATTTCTGATCCTAAGTGTTGACTGTGCTTCAATGTAGTTATTCTGAGAATTATTTTCCTTATGTGATTTATCACTTGACTTTCTGTGAGACATTAGAAGTGCTTTATGGCATTGGTCTGGTTTCTGTTTATCATTTAGCAGGTCTGCACCAATTCATGCTGGATCTTGGACACGTGCCTGAGTTAGAATGGAGATACCCATGCTAGCATCAAGAGCTGTGTGAAGGTTTATCAAACTGCTTGCCTGGTAATTTACTGCAGATGGAATTTCAAAACTGACAGTCTTGAATATAAACGGGCTATAATAAATTTGGAGAAGTTTGTTTTCCATTTTCCATTAAAAAAAAAAAAGTAATTTCCATAGTCTGTTGAACTGGGCAAGTTATTAGAGGCCAGATCTTTGTGAAGAAAGCATAAGGGACAGTCTTTTCAGATTTTTTAAAAATCCATTCTGAAGACTATTCATCTGCAGCTGGCTAATTTCATCTGTAAGATTACTTTTTAATTGGGGGTTAAGAAGTTCTTATGACAGTAATTATTCAGGGAGCAACCTCTGACTTGATGCTAAGCTTGGTAAATGAACTTTTTTTTTTTTTAAATTCTCTTAATGGGAGGGTTTTCAGAATCTTTTGGTTTCTAAGAGATGTAATTTCCTCAGTTTAAATTTCTGGTGCAGCTGGGACTCTAAGTTGGGGTGACAGCATTTAGAGGGATAAGGATGGGCTTTTGCTGCTCCCCCTGAATGCAAGGCAGGCAGAAGGGTGACAGTGGCCAAGCTGGCAGTGTGGCAGTGTGCTGAGGTGACTGAAGGGCTGGGTTATAACTGGTGTGGCTCAGGTATCTGCTCTGCTCTCTGCCCCAGCTGTGCCAGGGGCACTCGGGGGAGGCTCCGGGGAGCAGAGGGGAGCAGCAGCAGCGTGTTTGGGTGGCTGCACACAGGGCTGCCAGTGGCAGGCTCTGCTGAGCCCCAGCTCCTCCAGCAGCACCACCCCTGCTCCTGCCGGGCACTGCAGTGCCCCTCTCCTCTGCTGCTTGGCCCCACGGGAGGGGGACTCATGGATGCTGTGAGGTGAAGTTTATGGGGCAAGGAAATGACTTAAAGACATCTCAGAGCCCGGGGTTACCTGTGGGTGCAGAGGGATGCACCAGGGATGAGGCAATGCACAGAACAGGGGAGTTTCATACTAATGTGAACAGGGAATTCAGTGTCAGCTATGTCAGAGAGACTTAGTGCTTCCTTTCAAAAAAAGAATTTCAACTAAAGAAATGCAAATTACACTGAAGAGGGGAGTCGTATCTTGTAGAAGAGTTTAATGAAAACAAAAATGCATTCTGACTTTTAAGAATTAGAGGAAAAAATCTTTCCTTATTTTTTTTCCCTTTGGGATCTATCTGTATGTAGTGTGCTTAACAACAAAATTTTGCAATTTTTCATGTAGCTTTTAATTTTTTTTATTTAGCTATTCTGAGAAAATCAATTTAGCTGAGTAAAAGTGATAGGATCTCCAGCTATTATCACCTAATCATTAATTTCTCCTGGTCTCTGTTTAATACAACTGCTGCAGAATGTTTAATAAATCATTAAAATAGCTTGGATTTAACTGAGGAATAAATTATTTAAAACCATAACTACAACCTATTTCCCCACTCCCAACCCCCCAAAACCCTTCTCACTTATTAAAGCATAAATGAATTAAAGCACAATGAAATCATAAATAAGAGAATCCACAGCTGTTAAAAGAAAAATTATGAAGAGAAATAATGCAGATGACTAAATTCCTAAATCCCATTTGCTCATGATCCATGCCTGCAGATACCACACAGCTGTATTTCATGAAGTGCTTAGTTCCTCTAGTGTTCCCACTCCTATTGTCTGGTTTAGAATTAAGTATTGCTCTTTTTGGTTTTTGTCACTGCTTTTTTATTTTTCCCCCTCCCCAAAGCATCAGAGACACCATGGGCAGAGGCAGATTTATTTGTGACTTGGCTGTGCTCTGCAGCTGATTCCAGCCTTGCTCACCACAGCCAGACCATGAAATGAAGGTGTGGGTGCACAGCTGGCTCAGCACCCTGAGGCCCCTGAAGGAGCAGGACCAGGAACACAGGAGGTGCCTTGCACCTCTCAGTAGGTTTAGTGAGAGCTGCTCATAAATACAACTTATTTGGTAAGATTTGGCAGTTTTTTTGTTGTGTTTTTTTACTGAATTGGGCATCTGGTTTGCTCTCTGAACATCAGATTCTGGCAGCACAGCAACACTAATGGAGGAGTAGAAGAAACTTTCAGCTAGTATAAAATGAAATAGTGAACTCTCTTCTGCTTCACGTTTGTGGACTTGATAGGTGCCTGGAATGTTTGTTTACAGGAAATGAATAATTAAAGAGAATTAAGGCCCAGTTGAATAGCACCATTAGGTTAAACAGATTCCTTTTCTAGGATTAAAGATTAAGGTGAAAGGTAATGTAAATGAGTAATTTGATCTCCTAGTAAAATGGTTAACTTTTTCCAGCTTGCTTTGTGTAATTTTTAAATATATATCTGTGGTCACTGAGTGGCAAATCCAAAAGCACATGGTTATCAATATAGTTCTTAGCTCCTTTTATGGATACATCATCTCTTATTTAGTCAAAGTCATGTTTTTTAGTAGCTAAAAATGAAATGTTCTCTTTCTTTACAAGAATTATTTTATGGTCAATTTAAAGGAACAGTTAACTGTCCCTGAAAGCTGACATTTTTCTTCCAATTTCCAGGAAAGGGGAGAAATTATGTAGTCAACAAATACTTAGGGAAAGATATCCAGTTATCTACAGCAAGAGGGGATAGTTAGTTCTCTTGTTCAGAAGGGTCTTTTGGTCTTGCTGTCTACTTAAAGGACTCTTGAAGCCATGTGCTGAGGTAAATAATGTTACATAATGTTGCTTGTACTGATGCTGAAGAGGAGAAAAATTATAGTACAGAAAGCTTTGAGATTAGGGAGAAAATCTGTATGTTAACAAATGTATCCTTTGCATAACTGGCTGGTGAATTCCTGGTGTGAGGGGTCAAGAGGCAGCAAACCTTATTCTAGAAATAGCAACTGGACCCATGCATTACAGAGAGCAAATGGAAATGTTGCTTTGTCAGGGGTTTTCAAAAAGGGAGACTAAAACTACCTTGTGCAGTGGATTCAGCACAGACCCACAGATGTTTGTGTATGCAACGTTTGTTTGCTAGCCTGGTTTCCTTTCCACAACCTTGTCTAGACAGAGAACTCTGTTGGATGTATTCAGATTGCTCAAATTGATACCTCCCTACACACACATTTCATTTTCATTTTCAGCACCCTGAATTTGAATTTTAATAGCAACAGGAACTGTGGGGAGGCCATCAGGAGCCTTCTGAGGAGCACCAAGGAACAGTTACCGGCCATTTGTGAGTGCTCAGTGCTCCCAGCCCTGCCTGACAGGAACTACTGCAAAACCAAGGGTTCTGTCTGATCCAGCCACTCTTCCCAGTGCCTCTGGGTCTGGTCTTCAGTTTTCATGAGGAATTAATGTATTTTTGTGAGATGGGTTGGAAAATCTAATGGTGGGAAACAATACCGGAATAGTGGGAGAGGAAACGTGATTATAGAGAAAAACTGCATGGGAAGTTTTACTGGTTAGGAATCATAAATAACTGCAATAAGTAAGAAGTACATGAAGTCCTTGAGTCTATATTTCTTCTATTATTTTTAATTATACTAATTACTTATTTTACTCTTTTCTGTTTCAAAATTGTTGCATGCCAACTTGATTTCATCAAGTAGCCTGGAAAATGCATCCACCAAAATTAATGTCAACCCTTTGAAATTTTGTTTGAAAGATTAATTATACAGATGTGTTATCTGGCTGCATAACTCTAAGTGTTTTCTCTATTTTAGGAGGCCTCTGTTATTGTATTGAAGAATTTGGCTTATGCACCTTAGCAGGTGACACGGACTTCATGTTAAAAAGAACAACTGCAGAACAGAAAATGAGGTGACTGGAAGGAAAGATATCTGGTATCAAATGCTATTGCAGAGAAAGCCATGCCCAAATGCTTATTGCTGCCCTTAACAGAGAGGTGATCTGTTTATTTCATAAACAGACATATTTCTATTAAAGCAAATTACAGTGAACCTCTGATTTCTATCAGATGGGGGTCTGCCTAGTGATGTATTAATTAAGTGCTCTGGAGGTGTTCAGTGGGAGTGCTGGAGCAGGGCGTGGAAAGAACAAATCAAAGTGTCTGAAGGAGAATTAATCTGTGCCAGAACGTTTGCATGAAACAATCAGCAAACCAAAGTTGAATATTTGCATTTGGCTGGTTCCTGATAGCGATTACTGTGGAACACAACAAAATATACACTGGGTTTGGGTCAGCAATACCTCTTAGCTGTGAGACACAAGAGAAAAAAAGCCCCAAAAAACAAACAAACAAAAAACCAACAAAAAAAGAACATACATTATCACTTGACACAACCAAAGGTGCTCATCCTGTGCAATGTGTTATTGTAAAGGTGCTCAAATGCAAACAAATTAGTTATCCCAGAGTAGCCCAGCACTTTCCCAGGGAGAGAACAGGAAGAGAACAAGTCTACAGCTTCCACCTCTGTGCTTTACATTTCAAATACTGGGTAGAACAGAGGAAAGAGTAAACCACAACTGATATTATTCTGCTTCCTTGTACAGAGGCTAGAAAACAGCATTTGTAGGCATCTTTAGCCATTATTAATCCATGCAATTGTAACCTTTGTAATTTTCTCTCTTCAAAGTGTAGAAGACGTTGAAATAACAGCCTAAGGAGGTTTCAAAATTGGGACTTGGCATTTAAAGCCTAGTCAGCTTGCATGGCATTGTGTGGTAATTGCTAGTTAATGTAATAGCAAAACCATTACGGTGACAAAATCTTAGAGTGTATTTCTCTTTTGATGTGTAAATTAAGACTGTCAGAAAGCAGTCCCAATATTAAATAGGCCCCCTCATCCATTCAAGTTTGAAAACACTTTGCTTAATCACTGGCAGCATATATATACTCTTCTGCTTGTGTCTGCCATATTCACTAAAATTATCCTTCACGCATTCCTAAGGAGAAAGGTTTATCTGGGCTGTGAAATGTTTGAGGGTTATCTGCTGGACAAAGGAACAGTGATTTTAAACTCAAATTCTGGTAGAAATGTTTGTAGCAAACTACAGAAAATTCAAGCTTCTTAAGGCTGAGTATTTCAGTTCGTTATTTCTTTTCAACTAGATTGAAAAAGATGGAAGAGTCTCGGTTGTGCTCAAATAACCCGAGTCACCAGACCCATGTGTGATTTGAAGCACCATCTCCTGCCATGTTTCTGGCAGCTGCTCTTGTGCTTTTAGCCGTGTTTATCCCTCGCACAGTAAAAGCAGTGTGAGCTTTCAGTGGCTGCCTGAGAATCAGCGCTGTGATCCGGGTAATTCCACCCTGACACACCCAACCTGGGGCTGCCAACAGCTCTGAGCCTTTTGTTTCCACTCACCTGAGAGGGGGAGATGAGCTGCCCTTTACCCAACCCAGCCGTGGCGATAGTGGGGGATAGAGGATGATGTTCAATTGTGTGTATAATTACAGAAATGAATGCACAGGATTACAGATGTGCAGTTTAGGAAGAAGGCTTGAGGGAAGGTGATCTCATTCTAATGGGATAATTTAAAAAAACTAACGTTTTGTAAAACAATGAATCATAATAATATTCAGCAATGAAGCAAAAATTTGAGTACAATTCAAGTATTTAGAAACTTGTAGCTATTAAAATTGTATTTGAAGTTATTTGCAATGGTTCTTCTTCCTTTTAGTTTTAGAAAGACAGAGACTCACAGTTTGTTACTCACAAAGAAAAAAAAGCAAGAATATAAAATTGTGCTTATTATAAGAAATATTCAGAAACTGATTAGTGTGGGAGGAATTAATTATTAAATCTACCCACGCTCTCTGTTTTTTTAAATTTTTGCTATTCAATTATGCACCAGTAAATGTTATCATGCAATCACTGGCAAGGTGGTAATTAGTATTTATGAATTGCTGCTTTTTAAGTCTGACCTTTTGATAAATTCCATTTGGGGAGGTGGTTTTAGGTACACAGTGATCTTGAAGAACTGCGTATTTTGTTTTGTTGTTTTGTTTTTCCACAGTTTTTGTTTTTTGATACACTGTTGCAGTAGCAGAGACTTACATTCTCCTTTTATTTTTGCTAATAAAAATAGACACTTTAATGCACAGAGAGGTGCCCCTGTAAATCACTGAATTAAAAGAATACAATTCTTAAGGTAAGGAAATGCATGTAAATGAGTGGCCCTGAAAAGTTCTGTGGAAGGTGGTAAACAGATGCCTTTTAAAATCAAGCTTCTCAAATGGGTGCTTAAATGGGATTTAGGTGCCTGTGTTTAACCAGACACTTACAAAGATTTTATGTTTTAATTATTTATGAGCCCTTGAACAGAGCAGAGGTCAGTGGTGTTATCTTTACTAGCTAGTTATACATCAGTGTGACTTCATTCTGGAAATAACCATTTTCACCCCTTCTGAAACAGAAACCCAGCGTTGCTCATCTCCCCCTCACTGATTTTGCAGTGTGCAGAGGCTGTTAGAGGGGACTGTGGCAGTAAGAGGGATCACAGCTAATCACACTGGCTGAGGGGATTGTGGTCAGCCCTGCTCAACACTTGCCCAAGTGAAGGCTGCAGCCATGGAAGAAAAGCACGTTATTGCTTTGATTGCCAACCTGTCCCACCACCAGGCTCTGTGCTTCTGCTAGAATGAGTCTTTCTGGGGGTGCAGCTCTGCCAGAATCTATTGAAATGTTCTTCAGGTAGAAAGAAAAAAATAAATAAAAAAGGAGTGAAGGGGAAAATACTGCTTGGTTTAACAACAAAAAAAAATTATGAGAGGACTCTTGTTGAATTTATGCATCTATAAAATTATGTATTTGTGTATATCTTAGCTTTGTGTGATGTGTTTGGTTTTAATATTATGCTGAGGACTCATTGCTATCTGAAGTGCTCCACTGTGCCAGGATTTCAGGGCACTTGTTCTCTGGAGGAAACAAGCTTGTCTGGAGAAGAATTACAGAATCTTAAAGCTGAATTACCATGACTCACGTCTTTTACATTTTGAGTTATATTGTTTGCTTATGGGATGGAGGATTACTTTCTAGTAGGTTGATTTAATGCTTGCTAAGGCACTAAAATATAGGGTTTTGTTTCCAAATATAAGAACAGCTCCATCAGTAAATTTGATTTGATCAAAATGGGTTAAGTCTCCTGGGTGCCACAGTTGGACGTGCTGCTCTTGTGTCCTGGGAGCAGGAGCAGAATGCCTCCTTATGTCAGGCATGCTCAAAGGGCAGCTCTGAGTGCAGTAAATAACCCATGGCTGGGGGGGTTTGTTTGTAGCTTGGCTTTGTAAGCTGTTAAAATTGATTTAAATAGGATATATACATATATACAAATAGTCTTGTACCCTCTGATGGGCAAATCTGCCCTTGATTCCCATTGTCCCCACATTTGAACAGTGTAAGGTAACCTTGCAGAATTGACTTGACAAGTATTCATTATCTTCTAGATGTGAAATTAAACTTGAGGATGAGTTATTTTTTATAATACTATTTTTCTATGTACTGAAAGTGGTTTTGAAATGTATTGAGTCATAAAGTTGCTCCAGCTGGACAATAATTCTGTTACTGAAACTGGATATGGAGAAGAAAATACATTGAATTTCTTTGCCTTCTTGGTTTCACTTTTAAGTGACATTTTCTCTTCCTTAAAAAATGCTGAATTCTGATAAGAACATGATATAACATTATATAACATGATGTGCTGCTGTGATTTAACTAAATACAATAACGAGTCTTCAACAGCAACATAAGGACAAACAATTTACTTAAATAAAAATGAGTAAAACTGAAAATTTTAAGACTCTGAGGAAAGAATTGAGTTCATGGTTTTTTCTGATAAAAAAAAGTTTAGTTTCCAGTTCTACTTATGTTGCATTATTGAATAGTAGTTCAGCAAAGTAAATGCAGCAATTCATTAAAGTTTCAGGAAAATAGCAACATCTCAGTAAATTTTCCTTGGGAACTGATTCTTTCTGACTATAGTTTGGTTTTGGGTTTTCAATATTTTGTCACCTTAAAGTGATGCTTTTATATTTTATACAATATCTAAATGTATTACTCAGTTGAATGATATTTTAGTGTTCTTAAGGTTTTTTGTGGCCAGTTTAATTTTGTGATCATAAAGAGGAAAACCATTCTTATATTCTAATATTTATGTGATTTTTTCTTTTAGTTTGCCATTAGGTCAGTCTGCATTGGTTTGTTTCTCCTACTTTCATATGAATTTGAATGTAAAACTGCTCTGAGAAAGGTTCTACTAGAAACAAAGCTCTGTGTGTGTATGCAGAGCCAAGGATATATTTTATTTAGAGTGGTTTTTGCTTTTTTGCCATTTAGAGTAGAAGAAAATATTTGTATAATTTCAGCATGTTTGGTCCCTAATGTAATTGATCAGCTTAGCTGGGAATTGAACTGAGATGCTTAATGAGCAGAGACTTAAGCTAAAGTATATTCTTACAGCTGGAAAAAACCAAATGATACTAAGGAGTTGTGGGAAGAGCTGTAGAGGTGTCCTTTATGAATGATTTATGAGAGTTTATGCACTTTCACACACAATGAAAATGGATTCATGCTAATGAGCAACATTTTGATCTTCAGAACTTCAGCAATAGTATGAACCACTAAATGTTATATTTAATAAGTGGAAATATGTGGTATTAAAATGCCTCTAAGCAATTTTTATCTATATTAGGAGAAATATGTGTTTAAGTAGGATGCACTGTTTCCACTGCCATCTTGGTTTCTACACTGTATTTAAAATCCCAAAATGGAGGTCATGATTTTAACCTTTTCTTTATTTGCCTTTTGCCAGTCACCCTAGGGTGAGCTGCAGGACCTGAGTTAGAAAAGATAGAGGAGAGATGCCTCTTGGCATTCTGGAAGGCAAATGTTTTTGCATAAACTGCTCCCTGAAGTTCACATTTAGAGGGTGACTAGAACTCCTCCTTTTGCCTTTAGCCCCACTGTCTTTCACACAAATTGGGCTCACTGACTAATGTTGATTACGTAATAATTAGTGTCATTCCATTGTTGGCAATTTTCCCTGAAACACTAAAGCAAGATATGAAAGTTATTAATCTTGAATTATTTTCCAATTCCCTTTCCAGATGTTGTGCAATAGTTCTGCTACTCTGTGATGCTCCAGAAAGCTGAAAATCTGACATTTACCTGTGCTGATTCACATGAGCTGCAGTCAGTATCTACCAACAAAGAGCTGCCAGTTGCCCCTTCTTCTGGAGGAAACCCAAAGCAGTCAAAAGGAAATGCTTCTCAGAGTAAGAAAGATTATTTTTTTAACTTATTCTCTTTAGAATTCTGATCATTTTAAACTGTGCAGTTGAGTTGTATTTGTTGCAGGAAAGCAGCAAAAACAAACAAAGTGGAGGGGGGAATGAAAGCAGCTCTTTAGCCTTGGGTTTTGAATTTTTCCTCTAAGGCTAATTTAAGTTTCCAAATCAAGATTTTTTTGCAGTTAGGGTATCTGTTTCTTGTCACCAGAGAATTTGTATGGGGTTCTTCCTATTACATTGCAGAAATTGAAATTTTCCTCTTACAGAAAACGAAAAAATAACACCTGAAAAGGTAAAGGTTTCTGCTGTGCCTTGTGATCTGTTGTAAAGGCCAATTAGCAAATTGATGCCATTTCTGGGTTATGCCTGTGTAGTTTATGAAGTTAGCCACTTCCACATCCTGCTATGATGAAGTGGGGAGGTAAGCTGTGCATTTGAACACCTGCCTGTGGGGAAGCAGAGACTGGAACTGAACCATGAGCAGTGTGTACCTAGGCCTGACTTAGAGAGCATCCACAGGGCAAACTGAGCACAGGCTTTGCTGTGGTCACTTTGGGGATGGCTTTTATTGCTGTTGCTGTGCAAAGTCCTTGTTACAGCCATTTATATAGGCTGCACCCTGGGGTGATCACTCTTCTCCAGATGGGTAGCAGGGAGCTGACTGTGGTGTATGGCTGCAGTACAAATGCTGTGTGTTGGGAGGAAATGTCATGGGTTGGATTTGACCTCTACAGACAATGAGCTGTGGGAATCCTTGGGACTCTCACCCAGAAAACCAGAAAGCATGAATTTTCCTCAGCAAATGGCCTTCAACAGTTTAACTGATTTTTCTGTTGATAGAAGAGCCTGTCTATATCCATGCCCCTCGATCTTGCCTCTTATTGTTTCTGAGTAGTTTTAGCTGGGGCAAAACACACTTGTCATTCTTGGCTTTACAATTTTCAACCTGAGTGTGATTACAGTGGAAAATACTAGACAAAGGAGTAGGAGGGGAGATAAAAGCTTTGAAATTGTGCATGTGGGCTGCAGTGAGAACCCCTAGGTGAGTTAATTAGCATGGTGGGAACCTGCCTGCCTGGGCTGTTAGTGCTGTGGTGTTGGTGCTTTGAAAATGCTCTTGAAATGAAGGTTGCTCACAGAGCAGGAAGGTGATAGGTGGTGTTATTGTCTATACAGTTTGCTGCAATTTCATACTTCCAGGAGACTGCCAGAAATGTGATAACAGGTTATGCTGTTGCTGGGATATATTTTTTTAAACATACATATCTTCAAAGCTACAAGCAAAAGCCTGAGAAGTTAGGAAGTTGAAGGAAAAAAAAGGATTATATTTGTTTCAATTAGGAATGCCATTCTTGTTGCACTTTGCACTTTCACTCCTAGAAATTTCAGTCAATTTGTAGAAGCTGGAGTCTTTACTGATCAACTTCTGGTACATTTTGAGACAGATCAGTAACCAACCATTCTCTAAAACTTAATGGTGCAGTGGACAAAGGGCAGAAAGCTCTGTCTGACAGTTCTGCCTCACAGGCCTGTAATGGTTGGAGATGTGTTTTTCCTCTCTGTTGTAGTTCACCCTCTCCCACACTAAAAGCAGCAAAAATAGCACATAATTGACTTGGTAACAGAATATTGGCTTGTACTCCATCAGCAAAAGCCACACATGGCTGTGATGTTGAAAGCTTTTCCCCATACCCTGTTAGCAGTATGAAGTGGAGAATAATATAAAATAACTGCTCAGCTTGTCCCCAGGTGTCAGATGCCAAAGTCACTGGAACCTGTAATTTAGATGATCTGGCAAAGATGTCAAATTCGGAGAAACTCTTTTGGAATCTTTCTGTTTTAGCAGCTTTTGCCAAAGTCTGTGTAATAGTTGCACAGAGAACAGAGTAGTCATTGGGTTTTCTTCCTTAGATTATCCAGTAGGATGCTTAACCACCTGTGGTGGGGTTCTTTATTTAACCTGATAAAATCTGGGATTAGACTCAGTTGATTGAATCTCATTTATTTCCTGCTATTAGACCAGAACAATAGTTTCTTATACTTTACTAATAAAGAGTTGATACCTTCATCCATAATTGTCTTCTCCATGTCTCTTTGTTTATGTATGTTTATAGTGCAGTGTTGAACTAACGTGCTGAGTCCCTACAGTACAAATTCAGCTGTCCACTTTGGATCAGCATCTTGTAAAAAATATATTAATTTGTAGTCAATACCAGGACCCATGTCAAAGGAAAGCAAAAAGATCTTGTTTTGGGCAGAGTCATAAGATAGGCATGACATGGAAATAATGAAAAGGATGAAAGAATAATAATGAGGAGGATATTGTGAGCTCCAAGAACTTTTGAAAAAGGAAAAATTTTAGCCACTGTTCTTTAACTTCTGATACAGATGTTAGGTACTTACATATGAACAGAAAACATTATCTGTTAATATTCAGGCAGTCAGATACTCAAGTATTCTGTCCCCTTTCAGGAATTTAAAATGCTAATGGATGTAACAAGCTGCCTAATTTCACTTGCAATGATTTAACAAAAGTGCTTTCCATCTGGGAGTGCCAAGAAACAAACAACTCAATTTTTTGGCAACAGATTTTTTAATTTATTGTTATTTGTGAGGTTGCATTATGATGGAGCAATGTAAAGGGAGTTATTTGCTATTTCTGGTCCCTGTTAGAAAAATACACATAGGTAATCTTGTTAGAAGAGAAAAAATTTATCCAGAAGACTTATGTCAACACATTCTCTACAGCTTTTTCATCAAAAGCACAGATTGAGTATCATATTTTTCAAATCACAGAACCAAACATTTATTTAAGATGGGATTTTCAAATCTTTGAGGCTTATTTCTAGAATAGCAATTAGGGAATTCTGGGGCCATGTTGCAAAACTCCAATAAATGCATTGTTATGTTATATAGAAAAATCTAAAATGAAAAGACAGTGTGGATTTTGTATCAAAAATACTTTCTAACTAACTAAAAGTGCATTTATATTATATTTTTGTAGCTTCTTAGGGCACTTTATTCTCATAGTGCAATACAATAATCTTGTGAGTTATGGCATGTGTCAAGAATCACGCATAAAGTAGGTTTTATTTTGGCATTCAGTGTGGATTTTATTTAAAGACAATGCTGTGTGATCAACTGGCACTTTCAGCATGTCCTTAAAAGCTCTGATTATTCCTTCTTCACTCCTTTCCCCTCAGTTTCAAATAATTTATTTCACCTAATTTCCTTTAGAGTTCTAAAACTTGCCCTTTCAAAGTAAGGTGTAATGGAGATGTGACTAAATAATTGCTCTTTGGTCTGCTGCAAATGCAAAGTATTTACCTTAAGGTTTTTTTCTTTTTGCAGTTTAAGAACTTGACATAGAATGAAAATGTCTAATTCAGGCATCCTAGGTAATGGAGAAAAACATGAATATTTTTGCTACTGGTATCTTTGTTGACTGCTCAGGGAGAAAGGGGATCCTATTGTGATATTTTCATCCCATTTGCATAAATAAGATTCTCTGCCCTGTGTACTTGCTCTAATAATGTAGTTAATGTGTGCTGTCTGGCCAGCAAGGGATCACAGTGTGGATACAACAATTTACATGGGAAACTCCTTCAATGCTGACTGTGGCTGTGCATGCATTTAGAGCTGTGGATGTCCTTGGAGCAGTCAGGTTATTCAGCACTTTGCAGCATCAACCCCTCAGTCTTGAAAACACAGAGAAAACAACATCAGAATTCATTCTTTATATGGATGTGCTCAATAAAAGCAAATTGTGCCAGCTTCAATGGCAGAATGTTCAGGAGAGAAAAGTGTTTCCATATCATGTTGTGTCATTGTGGTGAATAGCCCTCATAAAAGTAAAGGAGGGGGCTTTTAGCATGGTGGGATTGTTAAAATAGACAAATTACAGATTTAGGGGTTTTTTTTGGTTGTAGAATTGTTATACATATTTGCTTCTTACATTGGCTGGTCTTCTAAGATTTCCTAAGTAAAAGTTTAAAATCATAGTATTAGAGGCCAGTGGTGCTGCTGCTTTTATAGGGAGCTTTGAAATGAAACTATTTATGGTCAATTAATTCCTTTTGACTTCAGTACACCTAAGATCAGACAACAAATTCCTTCTTTCTCACTGTCTTTTTCTGCCCAATTGAACTGGTGTGGTAACACACACACACACACACTCCCCCATTTTATTTCTCTCCTTTGAGATCTTAAAAGGAAATTGGGAACTAAACAAGGTGGAGGGACAAGGTTCTGCTCTCAGGCAGTGAGTGAGCTGCAGTAACTCTGGTGTGTTCCGCACTGCGGGGCAGGGAGTGACTGAGACCTCAATCACGTGCCTGTGCCAGGTTTATGGGCTCATTTTCCTCTCCCATGCCAGAGAGGGAAATCCCAGAGTGTGCATGTCACTTACCAGACTAATTGAACCTCATCAAAGTTAAATCAAATACAAAGATAAACATCAGTAACCATAAACTCTCATAAAATTGTTTTGTGGTTATTTATTGAAGGAGTAGGCCTTGGATTTGTTTTGGGTTTTTTTTTATTTTATATAACTGTATTAGATTGCTTTTTTTGTTTTTCACCCAGTCTAAGGACTGGTTTATTTTGGTAATGTAACAATTTATCTCTAATTAGGAAACTGTACAATGAAAAACCTCAAAATTTGAGAAAATACTCTTCCTGTAAAGATTCTACATGCTGGATGCAAGTTAATGCTGTTTTCATTAGAAGTTTTCATTGAGTCTCATCTGTTTGAATATACAGCAATGATGAATTATTAATGTGTAGTGCTGTAAGAGAATAGTCATTTACTGACAGCAAACATACTGAAAGCATTTGGTTTGATACTCTCAGTTAAATCACTTTATGCTTGTGAAGCTTGTTAATTATATCTGAAGTAAAGGATTTTAATTGATCTCAATACTTGCTGTGCAAAATAATTTTCTTCACTTGAATGTGAAAGAATGCATAACCATTTTTTATTCTGTTTTTATCCTTAATATTGGTTTAAGCTTTTAAGGAAAAAAACCCAAACAGTAGTTTTCAACAGCTAATAACAATTTGGTACAAGCATAATTTACCATCTACTCAGCTCTCAGTAAATGGGGAAAGAATAAACAAACAAAATCCTTATCTTTAATGTGTTGGCTTGCATGAAAAGATGGAGCTTCATTAACCTCTAGGCAGCCCTCACAAAACCCTGTAGTAGTCTCTGGGTCAGGTTTGGGCTCTGGGTTTCTCAGCCCACCAGGAGCACCCTGGGCAGCCGTGTCCAAACCTCTCAGCACTGGCCAGAGGCTGCAGGGTGTGCAGCACTGGTGGCAGTGGCTGGGAGAGCACACTCTGTCCCTTGGGCTGTGGCAGTCCCTGGGCTCCTGATGGCCTCTGTTGATGGGGCAGCAGCAGGTTTGGTTTTTGCATGGGTAAAATCAGCTTCCTGATAGCTCTGCATGGGGAGCCCTGAGGAGGATTGTGGCTAATTCTGGAGAAAAAGACAGACTTGTGTTTGGGGGGTAGGAGAACAAGTCCTGGCTTAACTTCCAAGTGATTCCAATGTTTTTATATAAATGACTTTAAAACAAACAAAAAACGCCCAAACAAACAAAAAAACCCACTGAAGATTTTAAATATGTAGCTCTATTTAACACTTAACCAGGCAGGTTTTAAGGGTTTGTTCACTTATCTCAACACATAAAGTAGAGAAAAATATCACAGGATTAGGAGATCTTCAAATGATGAAATCTGTGTGGAGCAGGAGGCCTTGAGGCAGGGAAATAGACAGTACCAACCTCTTGGGGTACCAAAGTCAGGTGATGTTCCCACTCAGCTCTTGATGACTCCCTACCTCGAGTCCCACTGTGATGGTTCTGGTCCAGAAGCAACTCCAGTGCATTTCTTTATGCTGTGTTTCATCTCATTTAGACCTTGGGGAGGGTCTAAAGGCTTGAGAGGTTTCAGTTCAGTTCAGCTATGCTAACAGAGATTTTACTGGAAGGAAGAGATGAACTGGAGATAATGACTAGGCAATGACTAAAATATAACCCAAAATATCCACCTAACCATTTTCTTTTCAGTTCTCTTGGTGGGAGGGCTGATCCTGGTGGGAGTAGTGAGAGAGGCCAAGCAGAAAGAGTCTCCAAGTGGTGCTGTATTTCAGTCTCAGTGTAAAACTTTCTGCAGGATTTCTGTCCATCACATCTGCTGCATAGGCAACACATACATTTTATTCTTATCCCCTGAACCTCTTAATGAAGCTTATGATTTTTTTTCCAACCCTATCCCTTAATGTGGCTACAGCATTTCTAAGTTTGAACTGAGGATACAGCCTCTGTGACCCAGATAATTATGGAAATGTAAACCTGTGCCTCTTTAACCAGTATAGTGCAGATACTACTATCTTTTTGTCATGGTTTTTTATCTGTTAATCCACTTTAAAAGCCCATATGTAATCTGTTCAACACTGCTGTATATGGCATATGGGATGTTTACCAAGACCTCTCAGGAAGGTGCAATATTTAAATCTGAATAGCATGTTTGTCTATAAAATGAAGTAGAAAATAAATAGAATTAATTTGTGGCTTGGGGATGAGACCCAAGATGGAAGTAGAAAGCATAATAGAAGGAAATAATAAAAAGAAGGTGATTATTGCCTCAGCTGGTTTCTTATCTGCTTGGGTCCAGAGTGTTCAGAGACCAGAGCACATTGCAGGGCAATTGGTTGCTGGAAGCTTTCAGTCCCACTGTGCCCTCCTCATCTAGTTCTACAGCCCAGATGGAACCTTATTTACCAGTGAAAAGAACAAATGAAGGAGTTGATGGAGCTCAGTTTGAGAAGATTAAAAGATGTGCAGACAGTTTCAAATGATGCTGAAAAAAAAAGAAAGAAAACTATGGTAAAGCTCCTTTCATTTGGAAAAGTTCCATCAGCTTTGTATTTGAAGGTTTTTAGCAAAACATTTTATCCTGTTTCATCAAAACTCATTTTTCACTAGAAGGTAGTGATAGGAAATTTCCATCAAATATAGCTGTGAGTCTGTCTGCTGGTTTGTGGTTCTTGAAGATTCAGTCTAGAGGCCCTGGAATATGCCAGTAGCCATGCAGATGTGTTCCCTGTCAGAAATATCTACTTATTCCTGTCCTTTTGCACAGTCAGGATCAGTTACCTTGGCTGTACAGGCACCACTAGGCAAAATGGCATCTGGGTGGTTTTTAATGTTACCTTGATTGAAACTGGGAACATGCACTATGAGTGGAAACTGTGTTGTTGAGAATCAACATTTACACACTTATCCTATCATTTCCCTAGCATGGATGCTGGTTTTAGGTTTTTATTCTTAGTAAAAGGAAAGAGAGCATTATCCAAAAATCAGAGGTAAAAGCTTCCATCCTTTTGCTGTAAATCAGTTCTGGGGTAAAAAAGCAGGCCTGGCTTGTATCTCCAGGAAACTTTTATGTTGGGATCACAACAACTCTCAGTGATGAGATCAGCAGTATATTTTGTATTTTATATTTTTGGCAAGCTGACAAACCTACTAATCCAGAAAATCAGTATCAAAACTTATAAAAAATGCTTATGATGCTTATTTCCAAAATATTTAATCCCTTTCAAATAGTTTTGTTAAGTATTACAGACTGTCCCAAATCTTTCAATGTTTTGACATCTGTATCCTCTGCATCCCTGGCACATGTACAGCTTTCAGATTCTGCTTGTGACTTGTCATGCATTAATTTCAAAGTATGCCTTAGAAAATAAATTGTTTTCATTAAACCACATGATTGCCAGAGGTTTGTTTCAAATGAAGGCATTATGGTAACTAAGTCAAGAGCTGTGGCATCAACTTTTAAAGTAATAGATTTAAAATAACAACAAATATCTACTAATTATTTCTGTTGCAATAAGGTTTAGTTTGTCAAACTATGAAGAAAGCCTAGAAACTTATTGTTTTTGCAATAAAGGAGCATCACTAGAGAAATTTTGTTTATTATAATTACAAAACCAGATCCCATGAGTAGCAGATGTTTTGAGAAAGCTGAAAAACCAAGTTAAGTTTTAATGAGAACTATTGTTCTGGTTAAATAATGCATACCTCCAGCTACAGAGATGTTACATTTAGAGATTCTAAAATCTGATGTTCCAGTCTTGAAAACAATTAAAATGTCTTTTTGTCACCAATTTAAGTAATGCTTGAGAACTAAGAATTTTAAGTGTCTTCCCTGAAGCAAGAAACACATTAACAATAACAGAGGCTTATTCCCTGTTGTACTCTGTGAGCTGCATTTTGCTGCAGTAGCTTTTTGGAAAGAACTAACCTCCAACAACCTGAATTGTTGAAATCTGGAAGTGAAAGATGTTCTTTGGTACAGGAAAAATGCAAAGATTCAGAATTTAATAGAATTGCTACACAAAGTGTACAGCCCAAATAGTAATTTTTCATACCATTTTTTATGTTTCCAGCTTGTTTTATTGACCTCATTTCCATTTGTTCCTCATCTCTCAATCAACTCTTGCCTTTAGATGTCCTGTGGATTATAAAATATGCCAAAAAATTAATTCCTGGAGGATTGTTTTGGAGGTACAATCTTTGTGTAGAGTTCTGTGTGCAGTTAAAAGTATTTATTAGAATACTACAATATTTAAATCTTTCTGGAATAGACAAGGATGTCAGTGTGCTCTGTTGCATTGTATGTACTCACTTCCTTGGATTGCTCTGCTCTTTCTTTGCTGTCTTCATTATCTATTGCAGAAATCTTGATGAAAAAAAAAAGCAGGATAATAAAGATCATCTTTTTGATTGCAGCTAATCATAAGCTAAAAATGCAGAACTTCTTAATTATCTGGTAAAGCCAGTGATTCTTCAGGGACTGAGCAGTTAATTTCCTTTCTTTGTATTTTGTAAGCATATCACTATTAATCATGGAGATCATAAGCTCAACATTCCTGAAAATGTGCTAGTTAAGTAAATGCAACTGAGTTATGATACACCTCAGAAGAAATCTTCAGAGAGCTGCATATTTTGCTTTGCATGAGAAATTGTGGGCACACTCTGAATATGCCATTGAAATACAGCAAAGGCTTAGATCCATCAGATCTACCGAGGGCCTGGAATAAATAGGAAGCCAATTTTCATTCTTCACAATGAGTTTTATTTATTAATTAAGCTATCTTAAAATCTATTTTAACATATTGCTGGTGGTTTTGCTGCTGCTGAAACATTATATCCTCATTGGTAGCCATGGATGGAGTTAGGGAAGTTAGCTCATGTCTGGATGTTTGGTTCTGATCTAGAATGAGTACAAAGCATTTTTGCATTGGACTGGCACTGCAGGTAATGGGATTTTTTAATTAATCCCCCAAACAATGGTCATTTGTGTGGATGTGGACATAAGCTGGTTATGTAAGGCAGTGCTTTGCAGATCTGAAAAATCCTGATATCAAATTCAATAATCCAAGTCATAGCATTTTGTGTGCCAATTATTTTTATGACCTTATTTGCCTGCCTTAATACTTCCCTTTGCATTGTTGTGCTCTGGATTAGTTCATCAGTGTAATGGTGTGACTGAAAAGGTCACAGAAGGTACTGCAAGTGCTGAGGGTCTAAGCTGCATCACAGTTCATGGTTTACGAGTACCTGTAAGAAGAGAAAGACACAAAATTGACAGATGAGAAATTGACTTTTCCAAATGAAAATAACAAAGTAGTTTTTTCCCAGCACACTAATGTAATTGACAATGTAATTGCTTTCAGTCTGCTAACACTAAGATTTACTTGAGCATTTTGACCAACATCCAGCTCTCCTACTCCTTATGAAAGTCTTCCTGTTCTCAAAATTAGCATTTGTATCTTAACTTTAATTAGTTTATTAATAAATAAACCACATTCAAGCAAGAAATTAGGCACCAGTCTACCTGTGAATGACTACTAAATGAAAATAATTCCTTGGCTATAAAATAGGTGATTATGACAGTCCATTCATTAGTTACAGAAGAGAATATACCTTTGCAGATGGAGGAAGATTTTTTTTTTTTTTAATTCATAATAGCTGTCTAATTGGTCGGTGCAACCTTGCAATGCTCATTTTGTGCTGTGTCACATCTGGCACAGCCAGCCTGATCACACTGTCAACCATTCTGGCTTCATTTGTTCAGCCAAGAGGCCTTTGAGGTGAAACTGCCTGAAACTTTCACAGGGAACTTCCTGAAGGCCAAGAAAAATTCATTGGCACTTAAACAATCCAAGTGACCAGAAAAAGCAGAGTGATATGAAAACTTACGTGAGGTGAGCTAAAACAGTGAAGGGGAAAAAGGGATGCCCACACTTCCTTTGGTGAGATGCTGCTGCCTGGAATGCTGGTGTGGAACTGGGAGTGCTCCACGTCAGCCTCCTGGGAGGAGATCATGGCTGGAAACACCAGCTGCTTGTTTCTGCCTGTTTGGGTGCAGTGAGTGGTGTTTGCTGTGAAAAGGTCACATACAATTTTAATCAGGACAGAAGGAAAGGCATGGGGAGCACTGTGCAGGGAACCTGCCACGCTCTCCCTGTGCCCCTCTGGAACAAGAGTGGCTTTAGCAGGGACATCCCTGAGAGCCCCTGGGAGCCGGGAGGAACAGCCTCTGGGTGGGAAATGTGCCTCCAGGAGCCCCTGCTGCAGGAGGGATGTCAGGACTCTCTGCCATTGTCCTGTAGAAGTTTTCAGTTCATAGAAATGCTATTTCCTGTGCTAAAAAGGTGGGAAAGGATCTTAAGTTAGTAAAAAACGCTAGACTGATGCCTTCTGATTACTTTGTGAGACTGAAAAAGAAATGAAACAGTTTCTTCAAAGCGGAGTAAAAAGCTCTGTTTAACTAGAAAAGATATCTTTCCACTTGGCCAGTCAAAGAAAATTTGCCAAAAAAATGTAATTATGGTTGCTCTGAACTACATTTCTTTTATATCTATAGCCTGAAAATGTTGTTTGTTTGATTTGGGCCTTTGTGGGGTTTGAAGTTGTTTGTTTTGGGTTTTTTTTAAAAGCACTGTAGGTTCACTTTTGATAAACTCTTGCTGTTACCCCAGGACTGTGCCTCGAGTAAATAATGAGAGTGGTCATGTGTTCTGCTCTTACCTAAGGTAATAAAGGTGATGAAAGATTTTTAAAATTCAGAGTTCCACCTTAGTTTAGCTTCCTTAAAAAAACCTAGGTTTTCTAAACCTACTGACCCTGTAACTCTTAGTTTATGCAGTTTTGTGTCAGAGCTTGTCCTCCTGGCAAAAATGGATCTGTGTTGTACAAGTGTGATGCAAAGCTTTGTGGTGTGTTTATTTACACATACATAACAAAGCAGTGGGAGAGAAAGAGAAAGGTGGTATGACTAATTCTGACTTTTTTATTTTTGTAATTATTTCAATTATGGCCACAAGTTTTTTTGTATTTGAAATTACTTTATGATCAAACAAACTGCCCCCCACCCTATTCCTATGAAGTCCCTAAAAGTCAAGGAAATTCCAAATAGCTGAAATGTTAACAGAACATTTTTCACTTTTATGTCATATTGACACAGTTTTGACATAGTTATGATAGTTAAAGTATTTGTTTACAATTGCTAGTTCAAATTGATGCAAAATAATAGGAAAAATTTTTATCTAATTAAAAACCTGACTTCTTTCCCAAAAAATTATTGGTGCAAAGCCTCAAGGGTTCAATGTACTGTGAAAACTGAGGTGTCAGCTTGCATCTGGGTCTGCTACTAGGAGTTTTTCTGTTGTCAAATCAACATTAAAGAGCATTTGAACTTGTTAGTTTTGTGAAGCTGGTGTTTATGCATCTGGATGACACAGATTGCTTTCTTTACTGCTGAATGTAAGTTTTTCCCAATGAGAGCACAGAGAATGCCAGAGAAAATGCAGAGCTGCCAAAAACCAGTTCAGGATCACAAAGAGTATTTTGTTGTGTAGAGGAGTTTTTTTGTCTCTGATACTTTAGTTTTTGCTTCGAGGATGGGCAGAGTGAACCCTATAATTTACTTTTTTTTTTTATCTGAACAGTATTGGCAATGTATCCTAAACTTTGGTTGAGTCAGGAAATAACGAGACAGTGGCCTAGGTTATGATTTTGCTTTTTACTTGCATTTGGCCTAAGCCAATTCAGATGTTTGGATGCAGTTGACAGTGACCCAGACTATGGGGTGAAGCCACTGATGGTGATAAGTCCTGGCAGTCTCTTGTTTATGAGCTCTGATGAGGTAAGAGCATGAATTCCTACAGCTGCACTATGCACATGACACACTGTATGAATCAAACTGAAGATTACAGGTCTTGAGCTGTTCACTTTATAGTTAACCATTTTTTTAAAAAGCAAAAGGTAAATAATGCTGTGATCTGTCTCTAAGATTTATTAATACAAAACCCAGCAATTTTTGCCTTTATGAGAAGTTGCAATTCAACTGTGACATCTTTCATAGCAAAAATGATATTGCAGACATCATCAATGACATTTCCCTTGGAGCAAGCCTGCAGATAAAGAAGTACCAATACCTGTTCAGAAGCTGATTTAGAGTTAACAGGGGATAATTTTACTATGCTAGAGTACATAAACATTCTGCACTGACGACGTTTTATGGCTGGTCACAGTGCTGATAAATGTATTTTATGGAATATTTGCTTGTAATGTGCAGATTGAGACAGAGAAATTCTCCATTTCGTTTTGGTTTATTTTACTTTGTCATTTTAATAGCATTTAGAATAAGTCTGATAGGCCATTAAAAACTAGTAGATATACCTAGCTCTTAGTTACACAAATGTAAATTACAGTTTGCTGTCTTTGGTAAAGCTATTCCACACTTATCTACAATCTGCAAATTGTTCTATATGCCTTGAGGCATTACAGAGACGTGAAATTAGAGTAAATGAAATAAGCTTCAAACCTTTCCTGGAAATTATAACTCTTTTCTATTATTTAAAAAAAACCCCAAACAACAGCTAAGCATTTAAAGCCAAAATAAAACCAACACAAAACAACAGCAAAATAAAACCCTACACGTGATGCTTTTATTTTTACTATACTTTTACAGCCTGAAATAACAAAAATATCTTCTGATTAAAATCTAAATATAATTTTTGTTGTAGGCTGTTTGTATCTAAAGGATCTACTGCTGATATTGAAATAGGGGAGTCAGTGCCTGGAGAAGGCTGACTTCCAAATTTTCAGTTCTTTAACTTATGATTCTAAATTAAAATGTCATAAACCTTGTGATCCTGAATGAATAATTTTAGACATTTTTAGACATGAATATCAGCACAGGGAAATACGGGACTATTTATGAACCTCTAATCCTCCTCTTGTAGTCAGTGTGAGAAGTCAGGTGAGCCCTATTTTTATCTTGTGTTTTGTTTTGTCATTTACACCCAAATACTTCTAGAGGCTGTGAATTGAAATTCCTGAATATTATTTTGGAGCACTACCAGGGCACCAAGGGCAGCTTCAAATCTATCTAAGTGCTGCAAGATCTTCCTGGTCTCGGGGGGTTTGCCAGCATGCCCTGGAAGAACCAGGGTAGGATGAGATTTGGGTGTGAAGCCTTTTCCAATCTGCCCTCTGAAGAGGGCAAGGAAGGAACCTAGTAGAAAATGAGAGTTGTTCTTTGTGATTTCCTACCGTTTCTTATAGACTTTTAAGTACAAATTACCTTCTTAACAGCTTATTTAAGGGTCCTTTGGGCTGTGGAAGGTACAATCTTGTTCACAGGTTGGGTATGTGGTTTGATATTGCAGCTTCTGAAGGAGCAGAAATAGATTTGCAGATACATGCCTTGGCTTCTGTGGGGCTCTGGCTGGGACTGCTGAAGGCAAATACCTTGCAAATCTTCATTGGTGTCAGCAGGAAGTTATTTGACAGGTCTCAGAGCTGCCCAGGTGCAAAGTGCATGGTTTCCTTTCCCTAGGCTGAACATGTTGAGCTTTGCAGCTCCTGCAGGACACTGAAATCTGCTATGGTGGGCATTTTCAGGGACTACTGAAATATTTTCAAGGCATGATGAGGCTTGAAAGTGCTGTCCCAGGAGTCACAGTGTGCCAGGGTCAGCAGCTGGGTGCCTTCATTGTTTTGGTGTTGTGCTGTGACAGCCAAGTTCTCCCATTGCAAGGGAGCCATCCTGGCTGAGCAATGCCTCAGTCAAGATAGAAGGAAAATCCCACCATGATAGCAATTGTCTTGGTTCTCCTCTCACAATGCATAGTCATGAAACTTGCAACTTCAGCTGTTAGCACTGAATTTATAGAATTTGTTTTACCTCTGCACACATAGCACAGGTGATGTGCATGCAGAATTTTAGAAAAAAAGCCATTAAAAAAAGCATGAACTTAATGTGAGCTATCCTGTATCTGTGCTACAAGGCAAAATGTGTGAGCCTTCCTTTGAGATAAACCTATTTTGCATTAACATTTTTCTGTCTCTTGTGTGTGTCTGTTTAGCCTCATAGTCTAACCTCATGTGCTTAAACAAGGTTCAGAACGTAGCAGCAGGGTTAGAATATATTGATACGAGTTCATGAATGAGCCACACTCTGGATCCCACCCCAGGGTCTCACACTGCTGTAAGTGGGTGGGGAGGTGAGGCATGTGAATCACTCATACTCAGCTGAGTGCTGCTGTGCTTTGTTGTGCCAGCATGAGAGACCACATAAGCTGGAAATAAATCTTTGCTGATTACAGAGCAAGGATTCGAGAGGCACATGTGACATACCTGGCTTTGTCATTGTCCCTCCTGAGCCCTTAAATGTGAGCTTGAGAAATGGCAGTTTTTTTAAAAACTGGAGCCTTTGCCTTTTTACTTCACCTAAGAGTTGCTTTTTTCACCCTCCTGGCCTTTGGTGTGGTGATGGTTTTCCAGAGCTGAGTGTTCACAGGGTGTCTGTATTGGCAAACACACAGAGAAGCTGTGCCCTTTCCAGCAGTGCTATCACCAGTTTTGCCTTTTTGTGCTGTGCAGGATTCATGTGAATGCCTTGCACAGGCATTTTGTTTTTTTCTCAAAAAAAGCTGAGCCATCCAGATTTCCTCACCATAAATTGTGGGAGTTGTCCATCCTTTTATCAATAGTGGAAGAACTATGGACAGACAATGCAAGGGTCTGCAAACAATTTCCCTTCTTGCAGTCAAGCACTCCAACTAGAGGCGTTTCCTGGGCTGAGCAGTTAAAAGCACCATTAATTTCAGGTCACATAATTCTGAGTTTTGGCACAGAGGAGGTCAGGAACAATGGCTGTGTAATGGCCTGGATTGCCTATAATGTGAGTACAAATATTAGTCAGCAATACCATAAGGGCACACAGGTGCTTTAAGTGCCAATAAGGCCAGCAACCTGACAGAGACACTGCTGGTTTTGTACTGGGGTAAAATTTGTATTCATTCATAATTCAAAAGTTCTGGTACACTAATCATGCATTTATTTGTATTGCAAATCTTAGAAATAAAAGCAGAGTCGTCATCAATGTAAAAATGTCTTTGTAACTGGGGGTTCTTCTACTGATTTGAAATAAATACCACTGTATTTAACCCTGCTGAGTGTAAGGAACTGGAGTTACTGCTATTGCTTGATATTTTTATTGCTTAAGGTATGAAAATGGCTACAGCACCTACGGAAAGAACTGTCAGTTCAGCTCTGAATGCTTAAATTCCTCTGATAGTGTTTCTGTTATACATCTTCTGTACAATATCTTTGTATTCAAGCAGAAACAAACATTAAATCACCAGAGAAGAATAAAGTAATTTGGCTTATTTTCTTCAGTGGTCAGTTATACTCAGAGAATGATAGGGGAAAGCAAAAAAATATTCAGACATAAATGTGCAAAACCAGTTAAAGCTAATGGCATTTGAGAACCTTTATGGTACATGTGAAGACCTGGTCTGAAGAAACTCTTTTAATGACTCTTACAAACTGGGCATTGTATTTCAAAAATGTTCCTTTTAACAGAGCTGCTCTTTCACTGTAGGTTTTTCTACTAGAAATATTCTATAGTTGCTGTGTAATGATGCAATAAATTCACCCAGGAGCTTGTTACAGTTAATAACCTGTAAAGGGCAAATGTATTTGGACAATGAACATGAAATTAGACCTGTATCATTCACTAACAGTGTAAGTTATTTCTTCCTTTGTCCTTCAAAGAAATGTCATTTTGCAGAAAAATATGGAGGTCAGCTTATTTCCTACATGTTTAATTTTTTACAGCCAGTGACTTCTAACAAAACAAATAATATGCCCTGCTCAGAAGACAAGCATCAGTTCTGAAAAATTATCAAAGACATTAGAATACAATGCTAATGTATTTCATGCTTCAAGAGCTACAGCTGCCAGAAATTCACAGCAATCAATCAACATTTTCCTTTTGCTGTTTTTTTGTGTATTAGCAACACATTGGTAATAATTATGACCCTGGCTGTCCCCACTCTTTCAGACAAATGTACTGGTTATATTGATTCACTTAATATTCCTCTGTGGCTATTTCAAAAGCAGGTACCATTTCAGAAGACAAGCAGACGCCTCTTTCCCTTTCTCTGTAGAATACTTAATTTTTTTTTCAGACAATTTAACACATTTCTTTGTGTTTGAATAGAATTACCTTTTCTACTACTGTGATCTGTAAATTAGAAAACTGAACAATAGAGCTGCAATAGAGAAAGGTTTCTTCTTTCACAGCCTGTCAAGTCATTCTTCCATTCTTTAATAGACAAAGTCTGGTGATCACAGAGTAAGCCCTAGTGTAAAGTGTTCCCAAAAGAGAACTATCCAAGTGCTAATGGCTTTGAACCAAAGGAGGGTGGATATGGATTCTCTACAAGGAAGAAATTCTTCCCTGTGAGGGTGCTGAGGCCCTGGCACAGGTTCAGAGAAGCTGTGGCTGCCCCATCCCTGGAAGTGTCCAAGGCCAGATTGGATGGGGCTCTGAGTAATGTGGGCAAATGGAAGGTGTCTCTGCCCATGGCAGGGTGTTGGAATCTTCTAATCCAAACCAGCCTATAATGCTACCTCCATCTATTAGAACAAATGGTGGTACAGTTGAGGTCAGAAAGATCTTTTGTAAATTCTTGCATATAGACTGAATTATTTCAAGCCCTGAAATGCTCAAGATGCAGGGGCCTTCTGGGTCAAGGCTTATCCTGCAGGCAGGAGAACTTGTACTAAAGGAATCTGCATTATGTGCTGTGTCCATTTAAAAGACTTCACTTTCCAATCCTGTCTCTCTCGCTTGACCTTCACCCGGAATAGCCTGTAATAAAAACTATTTTTGTAAGTGACAGAAAGGAAGCACAGGCACTGCA
This sequence comes from Alaudala cheleensis, assembly GCA_013398995.1. NCBI lineage: Eukaryota > Metazoa > Chordata > Aves > Passeriformes > Alaudidae > Alaudala > Alaudala cheleensis. The sequence continues at coordinate 40,707 of VWYE01027138.1, forward strand.
GCTATAACAATGTAAGATTACCTGTGGATTTATGAGCAGGGGATGTTGCTGCTTTGGTTACAGTAATGAATCTCACTTGTGCTAATAAGCAGTGTTGTCTCTGCCCGGTCAATGCCGGGGCAGAGTCGTGATGCTCTCAGAGCTGGTGTTGCACTGTGGCAATGAGCTCTGGTTTCTGTCTTTCATATTGCATAAGAAAGGAATCTATCATGAGGAGAAAATGGAAATTACAAAATGCCTATTCATAACTTTGCCTTGGTTTTTTTTTTCCCCTGCTTTAAATTACTACAACTACAAGTCATTTCAAAATTAGTTTCTCAGAAAATGAGCTCTCATCTCTCACGGTAAAAGAAAGCAATGAAGGCCTTGTTATCCAGAGAGCCAAGGAATAACAGACTGAATAAATGTTCCCCCTCACAGGAGGGGGCAGGGAGGGGGTAACTGGCTGCATAAAGCTATTTTCTTGTATCTCCTTTTGTTTCATGTGAAATTTTGGCCGAGAGGGGCCCTGACACCTTCTACTTATGAAACAAAACGAGAGGAGTGGAGGACTGTGGGGATGAGGCAGCAATACCTCTCCTGTTGGCTTTATGCTTGTGCAGTGAAGGAGTGCTAATAAGGAAAAATGGTGTCTAGAGAAATTAAAATAGCTTGTTGCAAGTTGAAACTAGGTTGCTAAAACTATATTCTGAAATGCAATATTATTTATGTGATCTTATATGCTCTCCTAATTTTGTGGTTATTGCTGTAGTAATTTCAGGCAACATATACTTGTATGTATGTTTGTAGATTTTAGTATTACTTCAGAGCTTTTAACAGTTGACTACTTTTGTGAGGTGCCATTTTGAAAGTTGTTCTATTATACAGATATGTGACTGAAAGTTCAGCCTTTTTTTTCCTGCTACTGCAGAAGAGAGGAAAAAAGATGGTTCACAGTGCTGCAGTAGTAAAAGTAGTGCAGTCATTTTTATTTTTACATAAAATCAGAGGATATCAATTTGAACGCCTTAAATAGCTGTATCTCCATATGCATGCTTAACAACTTCCCTATAAAGCCAAAGAGAAAGCCAGTACCCAAAACATTTACCTTCACTTTTAGACTACTTCAGGACTTCCCTTGCTGAAACACAGGGATTGTATTTAGTTAGGTCTGTTGGGTATGTGCACAGAGATGTGTGTGTTCAGCAGGTTTTGGTTCATGGGCCTGGTTCTTTAGGCATTAACAGCATTTTCCAGAAAGATATTTAAACTTTCTTTTACGCAGAGCTTGGTGAATAATTTAATACCAATTTACTACAGTGTTGCTGTCTGTGATGGCTTGTGAGTGATGCACCAGCTGTGCACTCACTCAGGAAATGTGAAAATGTGCTCTGAGAAATGAGGAATGATCTCTGTTTGCTTATGAAGGAACGACTTCATGGTAAAAGGTAATGGAAATAAACCCCCTTAGGAGTTGTATTCAGAGAGTTAACTACAATTAGAAAAGAACCCCAAACCGCTATGAATGAAAGCCACAACAAATTAACTTAATATAAAACTAATGAGTACAGAGGAGTTCCTGACTTCCATTTCATAACTGCCTTGAAGATGATGCTTCTTCAGGGATAAGGTACATAAACAGCCAGTGTTCATTAATCTTTACAAAGTGTTAAGAAAAGCAGGAGGAAACAGAAGAAAGACTGAATCCCATTGTCCATAATAATGAAAGAGAGATTCTGCTTCCTTTCTGCACAAAGATGATGAAATAGAAATTACCTTGTTCTGTAACATCAGCTTCTAAGTGTAAAGGGTTAGCAAAAGACAAGGTGCAAGGATGATTTCAAAGGATGTATTGATCTTTTATTAAAAAGTGGGATATTTGCAATTCATAGGAATTGCTGGTGTTCTCTCTGAGATTGTGGTCGTGTCTGTACGCAGGATATGTAAAGTTGAAGGCAAATAATTTTTCCAAGGCTTTTCCCTCTTTGAGTTTGTGAGTTTATGGCAGATGTGCCTTCCTCAGGACTAGAGTTGAACAATAGCACATAAAAATCTATCAGTCTCCACTCAGTCCTCTATTACCTTGGAAGTCATGGCTCTTTATAAAAGGTGAGAGCTTTGAATTGCTAAAATGTTTGGGGACTAGGAGTAGCTTAGCAGCTGAGTGCACCAATCTGCCTTAAGCTTGTTTATTCAATCTTAAATTGCAGAGGAAAAGCCTTTTGCTTACCTGGACATTCATAATGCATGAATGGGTCTGCAGTGGATCAGTTGTTCAATGAAAAGAAAAGCAGTATTTGATGGGGGTCTCTCCTTTTTAATTTTTATTTCCTTATCTCTGTAACGTATTTTGAGGTAGGGAGAAGTAATTTTCTAATGATAAATTGTGTCTTCCTGTTAGTAACAGAAAAGCAACCACAGATTCTCCTTGTGTGTTAGAGTTAGGAAAGCTGTGATAGGAGCAAAGGGAATTCTCTCATCTGAGTGCTGGTAAGACTTTCACCTGTGGGACTGATTATTTTGGTACTGCACTTCAAAAAAGACCACGGGCCAGAGACAGCAGGAGATATACAGAAATCATGTCAGGTTTGAAAATCTGATTTGAAAATTTAAAAGAAGAATATTTAACCTAATAAAGAATGTCAAGAGCCTTCAGAGTGTTGGCTGGGACAGTGATCCAAGTCTGGCCAAGGGTCCATGCACTTGCACAGATTCTAGCAATCCCTTTACACAAAGTCCTTCCAGCAAAGGAGCAAACTTTTATTCCTACACCCTGCCATTAATGTTTAAATTTGTGACCAATCCTTTCAGTCTGAGTAGTTTTGACAAAATTGCAAGTGTAAACAATATATAAAAAGAATGTAAGGGCTGCCAGCTTACTCAGAGGGCAATTCTCACAGCTCTTGTGTACCCTGGTGACATCTTGCTGGGACTGCCATCTGCTCAACAGGACAACACAGCTCTAAGGGTGGTCCTTCAGAAAATGTCCTTCCTGAAAGCAAAAAACAAAACACAGAGGTATTTCACCTCTATTGCCTTTATTGTGTCAGTATTACTGATATTATGATATGTAACTATATTGCAATTTAATATTACTGTACCAGTCATACAGGAATATACAGATTATTTTATACAGTATTACTATTACTTCTGTTGCTTTCTTCTGCTCTTTTGTCTTTCTCCTCTCTTTTCCACACTTTTCATGAAAACTGGATAAACAAAAATTAGGTAAAATTTTACTCTTTTTCATCTCATTTTTATCCCATGGTGGCCCACATCTGTTTTTCCCTTGGTCATATCTAATAGTGGGATCTCAAATGTGCATTGTTTCAGTGAGATGTGAGCAACACTTGGTTTGTGTGTTTTAAAATAATACATCTGTTGGGAGCATACCCTGGCTCTGAAGCTGAGGTGTAAAGTGGCTCTGGCGTTTGCACACAGCTGGAAGAGCTAACTCTCACTTCCAGCTGCTGGATCTTGATTTGAAACTAATTGTGTTCTTTTTCTTATAAAAATGAAAAAAAAGGCAAAGTCCCCCAAACCAAACTAAACTGTAATCCCTCCCCCCAAGTTGTACAGAAACTGTTGGATTGAGGCAGTTCCAGGCATGCACTTATTATTAAAATAGTGTTGATTCTGCTTTGATTTTTAATGCAAACAGAAAATTTATGAACTGTAATTTTTTTTCTTCAGGAATTAATATTTTTCCTAATTTTCTCCATTGGTTGATGAAATTAGTATATTCCTCTTCACACACACTACTAGTCCATGTAACTTGTCCCCAGGTAAGGTGGCTCCTTGGCTGTATTACAGCAGTATGTTTTTCATGAATGAAGCAGGCTTTTGTGCTAACATATGAGTCTTTGAATTCCAAAGTAGTTTTGTTTTACAAGCTTATGAGTGGTGAAGTGCTTTTTTTCTCAGCTAGAATGTTCCTAACTTCTCCATTTGGAAGAAAAGGGAACAATTTTTTGGAGGGGAGCTAAACTGACCCAAGCAGTTGAAAGAGTTGTGATTCACTGCTCCAATGTCACTTACCCATTTCCACCTTGCAAGTTTTGTCTTAGTTTTAGGTCTTCATAAAGCTAAGAGCTTGTAAGTGGTTGTGCAGCAGCTTTATTTGCCTACAAGTGTATTTAAAGCTGAAATTTGACCCAGCTGACATACAACCAGTTAAAACAGTGTACAGAGGTTAACTTGCCCTGTAAAGTCTTTCCTGTAGTGAAGCATTTCACAGGAGCTCCAAAGGGGTTCACATACAGGTAGAGAGGAAGTTTGGAAAAGCAGCTGAAATTAACTGCCTAAATTTCCTTAGAGAGGAACAAAATTTTAACCTTTCTTTAGGTGCATACAGAGTTTGCTTTATCTCCTTAGCCACTAGCTATGTGAATAAAGGCTTATTTTGAGAAAGACCTCTTCAAAAACTTTTATATTTCTCTGAGAATACCAAAGATAAATTATAGCAGTCTAAATCTCAGTTGTGAAATAAAATTGAGTCTTGAGTGACTCTCTTTATAAGGTAGATTGTATTATTTGAGTATGTCCAAAATACCTGGACTTGCATTTAAAGTGCTCTGCTGTCAAAAAACAGTTATGAATGCAATACAAACAGGAAATGAGGGAAAATAATTTTCTTTTAAAAAGCTTTGATAACATTTTCCTAATTGCAGTGCACTGATGAAATTTTAAATACAGATTAATTAATATAAACATAAAGACAAAAGCAAGAGGAAATAATCAGCATGAAGAAATGCATATCTGTGCTCTGTGCTAGTAATAAAAATAATTTTGAGTGTAACATTGCATTTTATGTGCCATCTGAACCATCTCACTGTATTTATATGCCTGTAATTTAGCCTAACTTGTATTTTCTGCATTCATTAATCTGAAAGGAACCCAGTGAACGAGTACCTATTATATGTGAGATCTATGGCCTGGGGACAATTTTATTTTACTCATAAATTTTAATATCCATACTCTACTACAGTAAAAATAATGAGCCTGTAGTGGTTTTGTCCATCATTACAGAGAACTTTTTAAAAGCTGTAAAAAGGAATTGTGACCTATTGGAATTGACCCACGAATCTGAAACGAGGCTTTTCTCTTTTTCCCCTCCCCCATTTTGTCAAATGTAAAACAGCTTTTGGCCAGTGTCAGCTTATATCTGGCAACAGGAATGATTTTGCTTTTTTCCATTATGCATAATTTCTCAATAGTTTGTTATAAAAGGAGCTGCACTATTTTTTTCCCCTTGAGCAGAAAAATAGGGTTTTGGTTTTGCTCTTAAACAAAATATTGGAATTTTTAACTTATCTTTGATAATGTACTCCATTAAAAATCATGTTCATAGAATCATTAGAATGAGAGTGATTCTTGATGGATTTTGGAGCATTTTTTTTTTTTACCAAATCACCTTAAACAACTTTAAAAATCTAAGTCATAATTTTGTAATGATCACTAAGTGTAGAAGATAATTATGGCTTTTAGATGTGTCCAGTCCACACCAATCCATGTATGCAAGCTTCATTGGGAGTTTACAACCAGGAGAACTCAGTAGTTCAGGCTCTGTTGAGTCTGGAGGATCACCTGTGGGGTCTGTGAATGTGTTCAGCACCAGATCAACACAGGCAGGCAGGGAAAGCTGCCTCCCCAAGGGGGAGATGTTGCTGGTCTGGATGAAGCCAAATCCATAAGTTCAGTTATCAAACCTGTAAAAATAGCTTGATTTATATCAGTGCTGAAAACTTGGCTCCCCAGTTTCAAAACTCTTTTCATTTTCTAGTTCACATTTTCAGAAAAAAAATCAGGCTCATCAAGCTCTAATGAACATAATGCTTAGGATGCAGATGCAAATGCTTAATTGCACAAGTCATTAATTTTTTGTACTTGTACTTCAAACAATGTATTTAGAAAACGAGGGTTTGATAGTAGAAGGTAGGTCAGGAAAAGTACTTTCAGACTTTTTCAAAATTAAATGTGAACTTTCTTATAAATGGCATAGAATAAATCCCTACACTACAGGTTATGTAAGTTTACCTTGCAGAAGGATTATATTTAGCCTGCTAAAAAAGCTCCCCTAATGATTCACTGATCTTGCTTTACTATTTTATATAGGCTTTCAAGATTAATGTTGCCTTCCAACCTAAATTTTGATCTCTAGAATTTTATAAGATTCCAGGCTTTTTTGTTGTATTGAAGTCGAAGTATTAATTCCTTCTGTCATGGCATGAGACATCTGTCTGAGAGATGAGGATAATCCAAAAATCACATGAAGCTCTGTCATTGCATCTCAAATATTTTTGTCCTTAAAGTTCGGCCCTGTCTTCTTTTTTCCTAGTCTGCTTTTCAGAGTTGTTGCAATGCTTTCTGTTTAGCAGTTCTTTGGGCAACATAGGAAACCCAAAGAGGAAGGGTAAAGAGACTTCAGCCTGGCTCCTGCTGAGACCATGCCCACAAACACACTCGTTTCCAATTATCCTTCACTGCAACAACTTATTTTCTAAGAATGTAGTCAAGAATGTAGGCAAGCTTCCTTTTTCATTCCAATTATGGCAGATTTTTTAGTCTCACTGTACCTGCCCTGACCTTGCTGTTATCTTTTCTGGTTCCCGAATTCACAGTTTCGGTCGAGCTCTGTCCCACAGCTGCTCCCACCCACTGTTCTGGTTCCTAAGTGCCAGCGGTTTCTGCTTGTGTTTCCCAGTGCCAGGCCCCTTTTAACAGTGGAAGCAGTCTTGCACCAGTGGGCAGGCAGGCTGCTGAGGGTCTGACAACACTTCACAGTGTCACACTCAAAAAGTTTGCTCCTAAGCCTTTGAAACAGAGACATTGTTCTGACAGAATCTGTGTCTGAGATTCTGATGTGTCTGCACTTCCCTAACCCATCTGTGCAGCACTTCTCACCCTAATTGACATGATCCTTCCTGGTCACCTGCTGCTGCTGCTTTTTGTCACAACTCACACAACCAGCAGCTGCTGATGCTCTGCTTTGTTCACAGTTTTTGTCAAGGTCACTTTCTGTGGACTGACATTCCTGCATCTGCTCTGTCAGTGCCCCCAGTTTGGTGCTCAGACACCTCTTTCCTGTCTTGTTGCATCAAAAGTTACTTTTCTGTGGAAGGAAAATAATGATCAGAATTCTGGTATAATAAGTGTTGGATCTAGCTCTGTAAGTATCAGTCAGGATTGAAAAAACCCAATTATCTCTTTATGAGTGACAAGGGCCACTGGTTTAACATTTGTAATTATCCATTTTAATAACTAAGATGATTAGTTAATGCTATATGGGTCACATAGTGTATATTACATTAAATTGCAAAAAATTCATAACTGACATATGATCCCCAAATGACACTAAGTTACTCTATTTGCAAACCTTTCCTTCCCCAGACTATCTAATTATTGCTAAAATATCACCACAGTTTTCTTAATTCTCATTTCCCACTTGAGAGCAGCTCGTGATTCTGATTTTACTTTGTTTTCTTCAGATATCTGTTTTTGAAGGAAATTTTAATTTGGGTCAAATTCTTAACTTTTATCATGTATTGCAGTCAGTAATTTGAAGTTTGAGGCTTAAATTGGTAGTCAATTTTCTCTGATTTCTTTCATCTCTGCACTTTCACTTTTAGTAAAACTTCCCTTATCACTGGAGATGCTTAAGTTTAAAATAAACCCCCCTCAATTACATAACAAAACTGACAAAGATTATTGAATTATGTCAAAACATGATTTAAATTTTTTTAACTGGTTTTCTTTTTCTTTTGTGGAGGGGGCAGTATACTTTATACTTGTAAAACCAAAACACTAAAAATTATGATTTCCAAAGCCTGAGCTCAAACCTATCAAAAATACAATTTTTGTGAGACATTCTGAAAATTAAAAGGATTTATTTTTGTAAACTCTGAGTATTTTTTTCAGCAAATTGATTGTTTTGTGAGTAATATTAATAGTAAAAAGCTACTAAAGTTCTCAGCTGAGCTTCACAGGAGTGCTTTTTAAGGTGAGTCTTCCAGCTGAGCTTCCTAATTGGCCATTTAGTGGGTGCAATGATGCTTATGGGACAATGATTTATGCTGTTTCATTGTTTAGGGTGGAAAAAACCCAACCCAAAACAAACCAGAAAAAGCCAGCTGTTCTGTTGGTGAAGGTGAGCACTAATAAATGCATGTGTGTTTTGGGTTGGAACAGTGCAGACCACTGGAGCAGTCAGGGTTAGGCCATTCAGAGGCCCCAGCAGTTTGTAATCATGCATTTTATTCTCTGCAGAGCAATCTGTTATTTCTCACAACTGCTGGAGCTATTTCAACTTTTGTCTCTCATGTCCTGTGAAAAATGTCTAAGCCAGGTATTACAAAAGCTGTAGAGGGATGTCAATAAATAGCATTCATTGTTCAGAATCTTTGTTAAAGGTGTTATTTCTGTTTTCATACCACAATACCTTAGCTCCTGGTTACAGTGGTAGTTCCTAGGGAAAGCCATATAATAGGTGCAGCTGCACAGAAGGATACAGGGAGCTCAGCTGAAGAGGAATTCAATTAAATTTTTCCCTTAATCCTTTTCCCCATGATTATGAGTAAAAGGATGTGGCCAGGCACTGCTGCTTTTCTGGGGGAGAAAAAGCAGGGACAGGGACTATGTACAGCATCTGGCAGAATGGTTGATGGTTGAAGAAATAATATTCTGCTCACCCTGTGTTCCTCCTCTCTGCCTCCTCAAGGAAAGGGAAATATTTGGCTGGATTTTGAAGTTTGTGTCTTGTGAGCCTAAGCTTGGAGAGGGAGGGCTGAACAGGCCCCCAGTTCTGTGCACTTTGGGGTAGGAGTTTGTGCTCCCTGTGGCTCAGGGGTGATGGAAGGACTGCCATGCAAGTACCAGCCTTGGGATAATTCCCTGGCAGCCCCTGGGACTTGGTCACTTCAACAGTTTGCAGATCTTCGCTTTGATGCAGTGGTTTTTGTGGTTTGCTAATTTGTAGCCAAGTACAGGAAAGTGATGGTGGGCAGAAAAGGAGTTTAAATGAGATTATTCGTAGTCTTGGGCATACATTTGATTATTGATTTTTGGAAATTACTACTAAGCATTAGAAGATGTTCTGTTTTAAAAAGCCATTTGATTTCCTGAAGAAAGTTCAATAGGTCAAATGCTCAGTAACAGAAAAATGTCTTGTAACATTTATAACACACTGATCTTCCTCTTTGCTGTTGTTGGCTACAGACACAGTTGAGTGATCATTGTGCTCTTTTGAGAGGATTTAAATATTACGTTTGAATTATGTTGCATATCCTTCAATGCAAAACTGCAGTGGAAGGCAGTTATTTTATATGCTGAGTATTTTTCTCTAATGACTACTTTTACAGAGAAGTTGGCTTCTTTCTGACAAGGGTGTGCCATGCTGCTGCTGCCATTCATGCTTTTGAAATGGAGTTATGTTAAATTAGCAAAAGCAGTAGGAGTTGGCTATTTGCAGTAGGGCTAGGGTTTCTCTTTTGGCATTGTAATTTTGCCCCAGCTAGTGTCACCAGTCCTTCAAGAAGATTTGTTCTTCTCTGACTTCCCTCCTAAGGGCAATTATGCCAGTGAAGATATTGAAATTCTAGATGGTATTTCAGCTAAATTTATATCTACAAAGTGTACAAAAGATACAAGTTGTCATATTCCTCTTGTGGACTGTTGTAGTGGTTTTATTCTTTTATCTTCTAGTGTAAAAAAGTTTGTTTCCCCTCTTCATTTGATTATGCTGCAGGCAGACACGCCAACATGCATTTTAAACATGCCTTTAAGATCAGGAATAGTCCTCAAATACACCCAAAGTGGATCAATATGAGCTTTTAGTGGCTATATACAAACCAGATGTTTGGGAGTTACAGCTCTCACTTCTACTCAGTCTATAACAGTGTGTAGTAAATTAGGTTTTTGTCTTTCAGGTTAATATGAGTTATGCTCACACAAAAAAGGTAAAACAATATTAGAAAGGTGAAGGCCCAAATTAGCAGAGCTGTTTTTGTGCTGCAGGTTTAGTGCTATTTGAAGCTTCCAAAGAGCATTATCAAAAACACCTTAGAATTGCTCTCAGGCAGTTAAGTAACCTTCCATTGCAAACATTTTTGTAACTGAACCTGTGCAGGTACAAAGACTTTTAATGACAGTGTACAAGACCTTTCCATTGATTTAAATACTTTTGCTTTATGCAGCCTGAATCATACACCTGCCCTAGTCCTTTACAACAGCTGTAATAAAAACCTCTACTCTATTATCGTTTTAATGGTTTGTTTTCACTTTCTCCCTTCTTTAACTTTTTCATGTACTTTTTTTATAGGGTCTCCTTTCCCTGGCTCCTGGTGTTTTAGTACACTTTTCATAAGGTAGTCATAAGACTTTATTTTCCTGGGTCTTCAATAAAAACAAGCTGCAGCAGGTTGGTTTCCTTTAGATTAATTCCATCCTTTTTAATTTCATCAGCCTTGGAAATCAACTCATAGTTCAGAATGCTTTTTTTACCCCTTTCTCTCTAATGCACAATTTTCAAATATTTTAAAATGTGCTATTCCAGTGACAAGCTCAAAATATTATCTTTTAAATTTTTGGGGAAAGGAGAAGGATGATAACTCATTTATCCATTCTCTAGGGGATATAAACACCTTGCTGATTACTGATGAGGGAGATCTCATCCCAGATCACTTTGTCAGATGAGTTTTTAAGTAGCTACAATCTGGAATTGAAAGGTTGGTCTGTCAACATCACAGATGTACCTGACCAGCTTTGTAAGTTAATTCATTCCCATTGAAAGCAAAGCTGAATTGCCTGTTTCATGCTGCCTCTGGAAGACTGCAATCACTCGGCTCCATGAATTTTTTTGGCTGCAAAGCAATTCTCTCCCTCCCTTCTCATAGTTTAATGTAGCAGAATAAACATTTAAGAGAGCGGTTTCTGAGACTTGTGCAGTGATTAAAGTATTTTATTGATAAGTTGATATCAAGGCACACAAGGCCTATGAAATTATGGGTTATGTTAACAGTATAAGCGGATTATATTGTAAATGGAAAAACCACAACCAAAGCCCTGCTGTGAGTAGCTGAGGGTTCTCTCAATAGAAGGGGTTACACCCAGGGAATTAAAGGCAAAATTCAGCCACACAAGAAGATCTAGGAATCCATAGTAGGGGAAAGCTGGATCTTTGCACCCTCAGATTTAGAGAAAAGAGATAAAAGGGGGCAGTAAGAGGCCTGGAGGAGACATTCCATTACCTGCAGGAAATCCCATGGATTGGTGCTGGTGCATTGAAACACTGAACTGGGATGTTCCTGCAGTGTATCACAGGCTCCTCTGCTGCCCACACACCCCACTTCTGCCAAGGTAAATATTTGTTGTGCAAAACGAGATAAATGTGCACCTGATTGACTGGGTGTCATTGAAATGGACCTGAAAATGATTTGAATATGAAAATTAACAATGTAGAATTGTCATTTGCTTGTTTTTAATTGCTTAACCTATTTCTCAAGAGCAATTATCTGTCAGTTTCCAAAACACAAAACAATTAACAAACTTGCAGCATTTTTCCTCGTGGCTCTGCAGGTACTTGTGCTGGTGCACAGGGTGAATGACAGGCCACAGACTTCTTATTGAGCTGGCTGGTCACACCTCTCCACTGTTCTTAACTTTACTCAAACACAAGTAATTGGTTGCAAAGGCATTATTGTTTCTTGCACAAGTTGCTCTAATTTGAACCAATTAAAATATAATTACACTATTTTATGCTTAATTAGGCTCTCAAGTATCTTCTTCAGGCTAAAGTTATTCCCCTGGCTGTGTGTTTTGAGATCTCTCTTGTCTCCAGTGGAAGACTCAGGTTAAATAAGAGGGCCTCTAAACTCAAGAAGTGCTGATACTTTTAAGTTCATTAAATGACTCTTCAGGAACTTTGCTATTCCACAGTTCATTTCTTCCAGAACATTGGAACAAGAACCATATGGTGGCGATTCACTGCACTTGCATTTCTCAGGTTGCTTTATTATTTCCTTCGTAAAGTGTTCAATCTCTCTTAAGTCCACACTGTGAATTCCTATAAGAAATGCCCTTGGAATAGAAATTTCCTCATTATCCCTTATGATAAAGGCTTGTGCCAAAAAATAATTTAATTTCAATGCTGTCTTGTCATTATTTTTAATTCCTTATATATCCCTTATCCAGAAAGGGCTTGGAATTGCTCACATAGTCACCTTAATATTAAAGCACTTAGATATTTCCATGAAAACCCATAATATGGTGCTGACTTTTCAAATATTTGAAAATAGCTAGTGATAATAGTTGTGAGCTTGCCATGGACTTCTCTCTTGTATTTTGAAAGGTAGTGTTTTCTGCATAAAGAATTTGGAAAATGGAAATAATTGAAAGAGAACTTTGACTAGTAAAAATTAAGGGAAAAGAACAAAATACAATGAAATATTGAAGTTTAAGCAGTTTTTATCCTCATTGCAGTGGAATTACATCTACAATTCATTTGTTCCAGTACCATCAGTCACACAGGATTTGTGGGGCTTTGATGTTAGGTACAGATGTAACCTGTGAAGTCATTTACTAGTAAGATCGTTTTCTTTAATGCTTACTCATTAAAATGGCAAACTTCATCTTTATGTTAGTAATTTACTCACAAAAGGCTAACTAAGACTGTCTATATACACAAAGAATCCAGTGTGCTTTATTAAATGGAAGATTTTGAATTTCCTTTTTTTTTTTTTAATGTCAGGTAAAACCAGACATTTGATGTACTTTGGACTTGTGTAAGTGATCACATGCATACAGAGAAATAATTCTACTATTATAGCCTAATGAATAATGAGTAGATATTTAATACATTTTCGTAAGAAACCCAAGAGTGAGTAAAACAGCTCCTGGTGGTACATTAAATCTGAGCAGCCTTGCTGCCTGCATTGTGGAAAGCTGAGAAAGGGGTTAACAATCTGAAATTGGTATGCAATGCTTCTCTTAGCTAATATCTTACCCCTCTATCCATCTTTTTAAGGTGCACAGCAAATGCCTGGTTGTATTTTCAGCTTGTGTTGTTTAGGAGTGACATTTACAGCAATGAAGGATACTTTAGTTTTAGGGCTAGGATTTGCTGATTTCCCCCTGAAATTACACATAGAATAAACCAGGCAACAACCTAAACTTTTATACTTCAAAGTATAAGCAATATTTACTTACTAAAACAAACACAAAAACCCCACCAACCAAAAACTGTGACTACTTTAGGAGTGGCAATAATGATTTTTAGTTAAGAGAGGTACCCAGTGGCTTATTTTATATTTTCCTTTGGCAAAGACCTGTTCAAGTAGATTGTTCTTGATGTTTAGAAAAGGGGACAGAAACCTTCACTTTCCAATTCTTGATGTTTAGAAAAGGGGACAGAAACCTTCACTTTCCAATGACCAATGCATATATACCAAGCATTGGTATTAAAATGGAATACTTGAACTTCTGAAGAGCTCTTTTACACATCCTGTAAAAGAAAAATGTTTGCTTTCTCTCACTGGGTGTGTTGTATCAGTGGCAAAATGAATTACCATCCTTATGATCAGTTGAATGAGAGATTTAAATGTATGGATAATACTCACTTGAACAAGGGCCTGAGGTTCACCCAGCTGGGCTGACACATGAAGTAGCAGGAAATTACACCAATTCAAAACTTTCCATGGTCTAATTCCATCTGCTGTACATTATTTAGTGTTACAAATCTCAAATTCCTGACAGAATAATGTTTTCTGAACCAGGTTTTCTCTGGCAGCTAATGCAATGTGGAATTCCACCTGTTAGGGGTCTATTCTTGAGGTTTTATATCCTCTGCAGGTGGTTGAGGGATGCTGCAATACTGCAGATGTCCAAAAATCCATGCAGATCCTTCTGAATTTATGATGTAGCAGGTGCTGATGGCAGCTAATGGCACCCAACTATTTATATACTCAGCTATTATATTTTCTAATTCACTGATTTTAGTAGCAGAGAAAATTGATCTTGCTGGCTGCCTGGAGATTTGAAATCTTGAAACTTACTCTCCTGTGTTACAATTCTGGACCTAATCAGCAGTGCTGGATATTAAAACAAAGGCTTTTAACCTGCTGTACACACCTTTTATCTTGATGGAATAATTCTTCTTCTAAATACTCAAATGATACCTATGAAAAAGTTGATATAGTATTAGATTTTCTCCCCTTTCTTTCTGTTAAAAATCCAAAAACTACTTTCATTATACGTAGCATCCCAATATAATATTATTCCACATGTAAGATATGAGAATAGTATTTTTATATCCCTTCCAAAATCCTGAACTATTTTTATTCATTGTGAAAATTATCTGCTCAGGTTGACTCTCTACATTTTTCTTTGATTCTTCATACTAGACATGGATTTTCCTCAAATGTAATTATACTAATTTCTTCATACCTTTCTGACACACTATTCCTCTACTTAATCTTATTAGTGAAGTCCTAATTCTGCTTTGACAAAGGCACTGTCACCTGCATTTTTATGTCAACTAGTTTTCTATGACCTTTCATCTGAGATTTGTGATTCCAGAAATAGAAAAATGATCTTAAAGTACTTGTGGAAGTGAATGAAACACTCTTCAGTGTTTTAGTTGGGAAACACAGTTACGAAGTAAAATTAAGCAAGGGAAATATTTTTTATTTTAAACCTAATTCTATCAAAGCATTTCCAAAAATTCTAATGAATATCTGTAGCCTGTACTGGAAAGAACCAGGGAATATTGTTACCCACTATATTAGAGAGCCAAGACAGAAACTGCAGAGTTACCATGAGGAAACCTGGTGAGTTTTCACCCCTGCAAATTGTAATATTAGTTAGAGCCTTGTTTAGTGTGAGGCTGAGCTAATGCAAAGTTTTTGTGAGCTTTGCTATTGTAAAAACACTAAATAGACAAGCATCCTTGTAGGAAATATAACAGATACCTTTGTGTAAATCAAAACTAATCAAACATTCATGACTGGTTTTTATGTGTACCTGCTAGTTTGTAAATGGAAAAGAACAAAGGAGAGCTTAAGTTGTTGGCACCTTTCTCTGCTTCCCTGCTTTCTGGCATTCACCACTCATGTGTCTTACAGACACAAAACATTAAAAAAAAAAATTACTTCCAAAAGAATCCACAAATCTCCATTGCATTTCTTATCTTCATCATGCAGTCAGAGAAATTTGAAGTAATGAGACTACCCAAGACCAGGTACTCCTGATTTCTGTGATCCTCATGAATCAGAATTACTCAAACTCAGTAATTACTGGTAGATATTTCCACACAGTTTTTCCCCTCATCCAAGTAAAATTTAAACTTTTGATTTTGCCATTGTGTGTCTTCCACTCTGCATATCCATCATTGAGGCTTGACTGAATGTGGTTTTTCCTTTGGGTTGGAGAGGGCATATTCCAAACTACTGCTGAGTGTTTCTGGCCTTGTCAATGCATCAAAATTATAGTTCAGGGTTTCACTTTTTTTCCAGTATGTAAAGAAAGGGATTAATCATAAAAACTGGGGGAAGCCCAAATGAGAACTGTGAGATACCTGGCTCTTGGGTGCCATCCAAAATGGCAAAACTGTAAGAAATTTAGGTTGGGATGTTGCATACAAAGCAAACATTCAGACTTGATTGGGTAAGCTCTTCACTGGGAGTTGAACCACGGGTCCTTTTGGAGTGGTGGTAGATTCCTGGGCTAACTGAGAAACAAAGGTCAGAACTGGGCCTTGAGTGTTTGGAAAAATGCAGCTCACGTCACTTTTTGTTTTCATGGTGTCACTTTTTGTTTTCATGGTGCCAGTTTTTGTTTTCATGGCTGTCTTGATATTTTTAACATTATTAATCACTGATCTGTAAAAAATATTTCAGCTCTCCCTGGGACAGGTTACAATGGGGACACAACCAACGGGATCTACAAACTGTTTAAAGCATCTCTGCCAGAAATGTATGGAATGTTAAATGACATTAAGTCACAATAGGATGCAAATTAGTTTTCTCCTCTCTAGTGGTTTACAAGGCTTTCATCATTTGTGAATTATGAAAATTAAATTTCACTCAGGGCCACATAAACTGCATGTTAATCTATTAGCAACAAGCACAATGTCAAGGGCAATGTGCAGCTGAAACAATTTTTTGTTTTATCAGAAATTCATGCTTAGGAGTTATTCATATTTTCAGTCAACTATGACTTCTGAATGCAAGTCCCTTTGTTTTATGGCTGCTTAGGTATTTCTTTTTGTGTAATATCTGCAACAGTACAAAAATGATCTTGAATGAACTACATACTTGGGTCTAAGAGTCTGGTAAAATCCAGGCTCTCAGTGTCCCCAACAGAAGCATTCATTTAGTTGTAGGAGAAACAGTTCCTAGAGGTTCAAGGACAGTAATTAGCACATCAGTGAAATGCAGTGCTGGTAGAATTTCTTTGCTGAAATCACAGGTGTATGGTCTCGGGAAACCCAGAGACTCATGTGCATGTAGAAGCATTTGAGACTCATCACCTTAAGCATCCACAACTGAAATGGAGCTCTTCATTCTTTAAGCATCTTCTGTGGTCCTAGGGGAGAGGGATGTTGGGCAAACTGAGCAGCATTAATGACCCTTCCAATAGCTAATAGAGCACAAAATTCAGCAAGCAAAAAAGGCAGTGTCAGAAATAGGGTGGTTTTCATATATAATACATGTCACATGTTATTTTCAGTGCACATTATCTGAGTTGCAACACAGATTTGTTGTAAGTTTTTTACTTAAATTCTTTTAGGCAAGTCTCTTTATGCCAAACACTGCTACTCTTGAAGGCTGACATCACTTTTTACCTCAGAGCTTTTTTTATGCTGATGTAATATTGTTGCAATCATGTGCATCTGCCCAAGTGAACATTGAGGCAGCAGCATTTAATAATAAAAAAGTGTCTTGAACAAAGAAAAACCACCTAAAGAATAATAAAATAGGACAAATTGCTTAAATCAAGGCTCATAATTTAACCTGTTGTTGCAAAAAAAGGTCAAAGCATTAGTAAAACTTATTTTCATAAAAAGTAAAAATCAGTACTAAATTTGAGTATTCCAAACAACTGTTTTGGAAGCTGCTGCTTGACTTTCTTTGTACTCTGGAAAGCCACTTGGTACTATGGAACCAGAGAAACTCAGCAAGGATATATCTAGACAAGAACTTGTCAGACACAAATCTATGGAGTCTTTATAGTCAGACTCAAACCAGGGTTTTATGAAGGTGATCTGAATCTGTGGGTAACTATGGGATAATTATTTAATGTCTTATCTGAAGGCTCTCTGTTTACATAATGAAGTATTTAAAAACACTGAATATTGACAAAAAGAAAATGACAACTGGTGATGTTATTCTCATACTACAGAATCTCTATCATGCTGACAAAATGTCATGTACCTCTCTAAATGTTCTATTTAGGCTTCTAGGACTTTTGAGCCTTCCTTTCTTATGTGCTTTGGTTTGTTGGGAGGTTTGTTTTGCTTTTTTTTTTTGTTTGTTTGTATTGGTTGGTTTTTTTCCCCTCATAATTTGAGGAAAGCATAAAGCATAAATGGATAAAAAAATTACAATGGATTCTCTGTCACTTCTAAAAGTTTTTCTTCTACACATTCCATCTTGTCTAGATTAGCTCCCACTTGATTAGGTTTGACACAGGAATTAGTGCACAAAATCTTTTAGATATAGGTCACAGAAATCAATGCAGAAAACTGCAATAGATCAGGTGCATTCTCTGGGTAAAAATCTGTGATTCAGGCACTGCAAAATCTGCACTGATGAAAATGTGCAAGCCTTTTTAGATGAAGTCTAAGAAATACTCTTATCAGCTAATGCTTATTTTACTGTCAGGGCAGAACGAGTGAATGCAAGAGGATGGAGGCTGGGAGTGAATCAAGGCTTGCTTTGAATCTGCAGTACTTGAACGATTTGGAAGAGTTAATTTTAGGAGGTATTTCTCAAACTAGAAAGGCAAATGTCTCTGAGAAGTCTCAGTGAAAGTGAAACTATCTTGAGGTCACATCAGTGCATGGGCAGTAAAACACATACATGAGCTGGAGAGAACTGGGCTGTGGCCCTGGGCCAAGAGATGTGGCTCTGAGCAGCCTTTCCCACTGAGCTTTTGGATTTCCACACAGGCACAGCCCTTTATTGGCTGAGTCTCAGAACCCTGGGATGGGAGCTTTGTGCTGCACACGACCCACAGTCTGCCCACTTCTCTTCTACAAGAAGCTGCTGCCCTCTGCCTCTGGGAAGGAGCAGCCCATCTTCCCTCCAAAAAAAAAAAGGTGTAAATTTTCTTTCTTTTGTCCTTTTTAAAGGAGAAAATCAGATCTGTAACTATAGAAACAGGCTGGCCTGACTAAAAGTGGAAATAAAATATAGTAATATGAATCAATAAATCAGTTAGTCTAATTATGGCCAACACATACTAGAAACTAACTGAAATTGTAGTATTCTGAAAGCTCATCTGGAAAGTATCCTTTCTGTGTGGGGTGCTTCATCTCCATAATGAATATCAATTGTTTGACATTTGACATTGGTACAGCATTTTACCACGTAATCATCAACTGTTGGATCAATAAAGAGCATTGAACAGGTTCTAAAAAGAGAGCAACACATCTGTTAATATTCCTGAATTGACTCAATAGCCTGCTGAAAGATAACACAAAGAAAATACCAAGGGACGGGAAAAAAACCAGCATGATTTCTTTAAACCAAGTGGATGTGCTTGATAAAACCAGGAAGGACAGCACTGGATGCAGGTGGTCTCACCTGAGCAGAGAACGTTTCTCAGTTTTTGTTTGTGCAGTTGCAGCAAGTCCAAAGGAGATTTTTTTTTCTGGCTGAAGTTACTTCAAGAAAAACTGTCTTTTCTCAATGTTGTGATGCTTTGGGAGGATATTTCCCCCCCCTGATCTCCACATAGCTTTTTAGCAGAAAAATATCTGATAAGTAAAATTTTTTAAAATTAAATTTGGCCTGAGTCCAAATGTTGAGTGCTGAGTCTAGCAGTGGCACTTAGCAAAGCATCATTTCAGAGCTATTTTCTGCCCCCCAATTCACAGTCTGGCATGGTGACTGAAGTATTTAACACTGATGTCTGACTATTTTCTTGTGGTATGGCAGACATTTATTTTAAGCTTTTATGAATTATCTGTTGCTTATTATCTACACACTGAAAGTGCAGTCTGGCTCTAAAGAGGGAAATGACCATTTCAGTAGCTGTGTTCACAAGACACCTTGAAGCTGGAGGAGGCAGCCTTTAACTTATGCAACAGACAGCTTGAAAACTGCCACCAGATGAAAGATCAACAAGAAAAGAAGTTGTACATCCCTGGAAAGGGTCATTTTTTGGTGTGGTTTAGAGGCCCATAAGGAGCAAAGGTTTCCAGATTCAGATCCTCTTCTGTAAATGCAGTGTGAGGGCAGAGGGTTGCAGAACTGCCAGCAGTGTCTCTGAGCCATGTGGTTAGGTTTGGAAAGATAAAGAGAGATCTAACAGATTCAGTTTGAGAGAAGTTATAAATGGTTCTGGTCTAGTCACCTTTCCTATGTCTGCTTTGCATATCTGTAAATAGAAAAGGTTATTTCAGTCTGGCCTGAGTTCAAGTTGATTTCAATATAACTGTCTAAGATGGCAAAATCCATCCTTGCTGCTGGTGCTTCTGTTTGGCTCCAGGCACTGCTGGTAGCTGCCTTCACTGAGCTGTGCAGGCTGCTCTGGGAATTTCTCTTGCAGGTGGATGGGTGGAGAAAACTATTTTCCAGTGGTCAGTGTTGACAAAGGTGCCAATTATCATGGCTGCAGGAGCTCAGGAGGATGCCTTGTCATGATGATCAAGGAGAGAATGATGAAATACTTTGAATTAGTTTAATTAAAAAAATGTAAAGGTCTGGTAAGATGAGCAGACGTTGAGATTGTCTGTATATATTTAAAAAAATAAAAAAAAACCCCAAGGCCCTGATTGTCTTCCTGAAATAGTGATTTAAACTCAAGTAAGCTCACACTGAACTGAGAGTAAAGGCAGAGTAGTAGCTGTGCATGTGTTTGGATCTATGCTTAATTTCTAGATGTACAACTGATTTTTTTGCTTTGACTTTTAGGCTATTATTTAAAGCTGCTTCTGATAGCCTGGGATGTTTTGCAGCTGTGATTTGGCATTAGTTCCTTGGCATACATCCATGCCTTTGAAATCAGTTAAAAGACAACATAAATGGGTGGGATAGTCCTAAAACCATATTGTGCTGATAAAACCTCCCATAAAGCTACATGGCATTTTACCTTGGAAAGCAGAAAATTCGAGTAGAAGTGCAATCAGGTGTGGCTGGATTCAGGTTAACATCATTGCAGGCTGCTGTTACCCTTTCCAGTGTGTGGAGCCAGGAGATTTCAGGATGCTGGGTTAAAAGCGGTTCATTAGCTGCAAGATCCAAATTTTACAAGTGGAAAATTGGACTAATATTAGATCTGGCAGCTCAACTAAATCATTTAGGTTCTAGGTTATCAGCTCCAGTGCTGTTATTAAGATTGATAACATGGGAGCACTGCACAACTCTGCTCAGTGGAGACTGGAAGAAGCCTGAAATCATTAGGGTGGCCATAAATAACAGACTTGAACTGTCTGTGGTCCATTGTTTGTGCAGACAACTTCAATAGCTCTTCAAATGCAGCACTGAGGCTGCTGGGGTGACAATTGTGTTCATTAGCAGCACGTGGTCATTTGGTTCTACAGCAGGAGCCTGGGTGTGAGCAATGGCAAAGTCAAACTGCTCTTTCCTCTCAGTAAGGGAGATCAGTGGCTTTTCAGCTCTTTTTGAAAAGCACAGAAGTGGGCTGGTTGGTTGCAATAGATGCAGTGACTGGGACTTGGTAGCTTGGGTTAAAGCAGCTCTTTCTGGTTGCTGTAACTCAGAGATAAATGTCTGTGGTTTGTTGTTTGGGGTCTTTTCCCCTCTGATGTGTGGAGGGGAAGAATGGGGGTGCTGGAAGGGAAAAATGTTTAAAAAGTGGCAGAACATTGCAGTTGAATGTTTTTCAGCTGAACCATTTTTTTTTTTTTCATTTAAGGTGACAAGGTTTGTTTGTAGGTAGAGAGAGTGATTTGAAAAATTTTGTTTTGATTGGACTAAAATAAATCCCCAGTATTTTCCACTTTGGACCTTTATCTAGAAAAAATTCTTCATCAAATGAAATGGGACCTTACCATTGTCTCAGAATTTAACTCTAATACTGGCCAGATTTATGTGTTTATTGAGGCAAGCCTGACTGTAAATTCCTAGTGGCTAAAGAATAAAACCATCTGACACAGCAAACATCTGACATCTGGCACATTGTTAAAGCTACAAAATTGTTTCTATGGATTCAGCTTAGTAATGAATATAGTTTAATGATCCATAGAATACTGCATTGTATGATGTTAAAATACATCTGTTTACATTTTATTTTACTATGTTACATAATAATATTTCAATTTGCTCTGTTGGAGTACATTACTATTTTCAGGTTTTCATGAAAGTAAATAAACAGTTTAAAAAGAAAGGATAAGAAATTCCTTACTCTAGTAAAATCCATATCCAGTGTAAACAATGGAAAAATTTGCCTCTGCCAGAATTCTTCTACCAAAATGTTAACCAGACATTTTTCTAGTGTGTGAAATATAACAAAATACAAGTCCAAGGCATGAGTTATTCTAAGCCTTCTGTGGAAAAAGTGATTTTAAATATGAAATATGGAAATTACTGCTTCTTTTTTTTTTAACAATTGGATCAGGCAGTATTTAATCAGTGGAGTTCTATTACACTTATTACACTAAGCTTGTTCACATGAAGCAAGAAAATGCTAAGTTTTAAAATGTGCTAAAAACTCACCAGTGCCTCATCAGTGTAACTACTGAGAAGCAGGTGATGAAAAATCTAGAAATATTCACTGAATAGATGGTGTAAGTCTGCTCCTTTGATATATATATTTTGTTGTATATATTGATAAAACCATCACCAGAGCTCCAAGTTTTGATGTCTCAGTTTGGTTTGGTTGAACAGCAAAAAGCAACCAAATGAAAATCCTGAAGAAAGCAGTGTAACTTGTTACCTGCTTAGATGTGTTGTGAATGTACCTACTTGACATAGAGTTAGGTCCCCAAATAATGCCTAGAACACAGCACAAATATATCCTATAATTGGCAGTTGCAGTCAAATGTGCAAACATAATTCAACTGGATTTCACTCTAACTTTGTTTTTGGTACTTTGAATTATTTCTAGTTCCTGCTAGGAGACCAACATATAGCATAGATGCATTTTTCAAGAGCACTATGACTCGACTGATCCCAAGATGAGATGTAAATAATCTCTGAGACAGCTTTTATTATGATTTCAATTTTTACATCAGTTTTAGAAAGAGATTTTCCTTTTCAGTTGTCACATGTCCCCTTGGAATACACTTGCCTCTAGAAAATATTTTCAGTTAGAATTTACTGTTTGCTGACAGAAATTTTTCACCTATAAAATCTATAATCTGATTGTGTTATTTTTCATGAGAACATAAAATCTTTATAGGCTCAGCTCTAAGTACAAAGTGGCTTGAAGTGTGTGTCTAGGGGAAGGCACAGGAACAGAACACATCTGTAGTAATACTTTACTGTAATACTCATCCAGTAAACTATTTATTGCTGAGAGATTCCCTGAGCCAAAGGTGACCTCTAAGTTTAGTATTGTTTTACAAGTTTTTTACTCATGAACATGTCAGTCTCCACCATCTCTGTATCAAGGAGTTCCACAGCTTATCCATGGGCTCTGTGAAGAGCCATTTTTTGCAGTGTTGTTCAAAAATCTACCTTGCAAGCATAAAAAGATGCTTCCAGCCCAGCTCTCTGGTCTGTAGTTCATGCACCACATGATGTTGTTGCATCCAAACACCCTTGAGTTACTTCTTTTAAGTGAATTTGAACAGCTCCTTTCCTCAATCAAAGTATGGGAATTCTACTTTACTGCACTTTCAATTCAATATTTACAAGCAAGATTTGTGATCCTGAAATTAACAGTCTCATCTAAACCATTTTGTCTTTTTACTGCCTTGGTGTTCAATTACACTGTGATCTGATCCATTTGCTCTGCAAGTGCCAGCTGCTGGGGAGCTCTGATGCTTCTGGGATTCCCTGCTGTGGCAGGGAGCTCTGACTCCTACCCACTCACAGCTGAAGCATCTGGAGTGCTGAGCAGTAAGCACAGCATCCAATCCCTCCCATCCCTTGTTGTAAAACAAACACAGAATACTCCCCATAGAACGGTTCTTTTTCATTCCACCAAGCTGCAGCAATGCAGAGAACACACTCCATGGTGTGATTTGCAAATGGAGTCAGTAAACATAAAATATTAACACAGTCAATGATGTACTCCAGGCACAAATAGTCATTATGTCTGTGCTGGTTTTCAAGGCTACGATATCAACTTCACAGGGCAGCTTTCTGTGCTCTCAGAGAGCTGCCATAAAGGGAATCCAGCCAAATGTGGCCATTTTTAATGATGAGACTCACAAAGAATATTACAGCACTTGAAAGAGGATTGCTCCATGTGCATATTGGGAGCTCTGCTCTGGGAATTCCACTGCATGAAATTATTGCATAAATTATTTGAACTCGTGAGAGTTGAGATGATGTGAGTTTTTTTAAGAGAAGCTGTGGCAAGGAGTAGCTTACATGGGCATATATTTATACATATACTTTATGTTTATATAAATAGTTTATATGTTTATATTTAGATGTTTATTTATATGTATGTATGTATTTTTGCCCTTTTAATTCTGGGGGATATGGTTGTAGAGGATTCAGTTCTTTAGCATGATCAGATATACATGAGATTCCCCTAAATTAGAAAAGTAACTTCTCTCATCCTGTTGTCACTGCAGTATTTGTAATTATTTTTTGCTGGTAACACTTTGATACTCATCCTACACACTCTAGTTTATAACTTTAATCTATTTTTGGTTCAGTAGCACAATTTAAGCCTTGAATGTTGACTTTAGACAGTGCATATTTTTATTAGCTTCTCATACCTCCTTCCCAGCTGTGTATGTCAGGGGTCAGAATCTTGACAGTACACCACAGAACTGTGAGATCTGCATTAGCTCTTGCTCATGGCATTGTATTCAATATAGGCTCATTCTTTCTGAAAGGGTTTGATTCTTGCATGTGAATTCCAGCTCTTTGGATCTGCTCAGTTGTTTGGGGACTGGGAGTACCTGTACCACACAGAGCTTTGTGATGCAGAGTTCTCAAACCTCTCCTGTGCTCTGATTGTTCCTTTTAAATTGGAGGATTTAGCTGCTTCTCTCCTTTCTCTCAATGCCTTTATTACTGGGTATGAACCTTAGGCCAGGCCATGTTCAGTCAAGCACCAAGGGCAGCCTGAGAATGAGCTCAGATTTTGGGACTTGTCTGGGTGACACCTTCTGGGCATAACTTACTTCACCCCAAAGAAATGTAGAGGTGTCAGGGATGGGATAAAGTCAAGTTGCTCTTTTCCTCAATAAGTACTGATTAAAGGAAGAACAAAACACTGAATTTATGCCTGTAGTGGAGTTGTGGCCAATAGGATTTGTAAAAAATAGTTTTAAAAGATCATACTTGTTGCCAGCCCAGGCTGGTTACACAAGAGCAGGCATAAAAACTGCAATAACGTGGTTATGGAAGGTAGAGCTACATTAGATAACTTTTAAAAGGTTCTAAAATTTTATTACATATGATTTTTTTCTCCTTTTTTCTTATTTCTGAAAAATGTGTGCTATAAGAATCATAGTCCAGCAAGAACTTATTTTGCAGACAACAATACATGAAAAATAGGAACAATAAAATTCAAAACTCCATAGTAAAAAAGAATTCCATTGTGTCATGCTATCAGGAATTTTTCCATGCTCTGTGCCCATATATATTTATATCAATAATTCTGATCAGTTAAAGGTTATAGGTACCTCTCCTTCCTACCACACAGCAAAATCACTGTTTTTCCTGAGGTGCTGTTTCCACCTTGCTTGCTGGCCATCCTTGCAAGCACCCCTTTGGCCAGGTTAGATGTCAGGAAATGAGGCAAAGGATTTGGCTTTGGAATCTGAAAGTGGAACTGGCAGATGATGCCCTTTGAGGATTGATGGGTATGTGCTTTCCTGGAGCCTTGTTCTCCTCTGAAAAGCTATAGCACTTCAAGGGATTGTTTTGGGGGGCTGGAATTTGTTCATTAATTGGGGAATTCTGTGCTTTCAGGAGTAAAGAAGAGCAACATTTGGTCAGGATTTTAGTAACGTTTTATGTACACTATATACTGAAACTGCCAACAAGATAATTCCTGTAGTTAACTGGCTGAGAGCAGTCTCTTAAATAATGGTGTATCTTTAGGGCTGCAGGAATTTACACTGACTTTCCCACATGTGCTATGTGTCTTGAAAGGATCTAAAACTTAGAACAGAAATATTCCCTGTTGAACATCATGTTGGGAATCACAGACAGTGAAAGAAGAAAGAGATACCAGGAGAGATGGGGGAGGAAAAACAGCACCATTTTCAGGTTTGGTGGTTTTTTGAATCTAGAGTTTGAACTAACTCTTGCCTACTAACTCTTGTCCCAAAGGACTTCTTACTGTAAAAAATTCAGAAGTCTCTGTGTTCAGAGAAATCTTTGCTGAGACATCCTGCAAGTATTTCTGTAGCATTCTGTTGAATTAGAGAAAAGGGAGGCTGTTATTCTCTTGCTTTTTACCATCCCTCTACAATACTGTCTCATCCTCTCTGCTGGGAATCCTCCCAACACACATGGAATTGTACTGGAATAAACACTACTAGAAAATTAAGTACATTTACAACCTTCACAACGTGGTGATGTCACATGAAGGGAAAACTGAGTGTGTTGGTGCTCTCCTGCCTTGTTTGCTGGTATATCTTTGGGAATTACTGCAGTGGGAATAGTTTTAAACTGTCTCATAGCTTAAACTCCAGTGTTTTGTTGGTTTTGGGGGTTTTTTTTGTGGTTTTTTCCCCAGCGTGCTTGCTGGCAAAAAGTGAGCAAAGAAATGGAAGCACTGAGAAATGGTCATTGATGCACAGTGATACAACAAGAGAGAGGAGGGGGAGTAATTGCATGGATAAATTCCAGATGCCTGGCAGAGCCCAGAGCAGTCAGTGGAAATGGGTTTCAAAGGAAAATGCAGCGCATTGCCCTTCAGAATAACACAGTATCAACTGCCTTACAACAAGCCTCAGCTGCAGCCCCATGGTGTGACCTGTCCTTGCTGGCTATTTACCTTCTGGTGGGTCATGAGCAGTTTTCATTGACTCCTCTCTGCATTAGTCACCATGTCACTGCAGAGAAAGAACATCCCTGCTGGCCCTGCTTGAGATGGGCTGTGCAAACCAAACCTATTGTGCCATGTCAGAACCATCATGGCACCTTCTGGGATTTAAAACTCCAGAGAACATGCAGAGTATCAATGTCTGAGTCATATTAAAGGCACTGGTCTAATTAGAGCAATGAATATGCAAATGTAATTAGAGGACATGCATGCAAAAATTTAATATTAGTCTTGATAAATATTTGACTAACGAGATGACATTTGATCAGGAAGCAACTACTTTGAGCTGCTTTCAGTTGAAACAATGCTAACATTCAAAACCAAACGTTTTGGTTGTCTATAAGTTCTGCTCCCAAGAAAAGGCAGATGAGTACCAAGTTTAGGTCTCCTTTAAAGATAAGACTGATCAGAAATGAGTTTTAAATGTGCACGGTTTGACACTGTTTTTGAAGACTTCCACTGTTACCCAGCTGCCAGGAGTTTTAAAGGACAGACTGTGTGCAGCCTCTGTGTGGCTGGACATGGGGCACAGAGCTGTGTGATACAACAGTGGTAAAATCAACAGGAGCCTAATTATAACAGCCTGAAGCTGTTTATAATTATAATGCTTAATTAGGTGAGACACAAACAAGGAGAGAGTTCATTTGGTCAACATTCTCTACAGCAATGTGTCCTGATGGGAAATAAAATCTCTGTGGTGACCAACTGATCAAAACACTGTTTTGCACTGCTCATAACCTTTGGCAAAGTTAAACTTTGTAACTGTGGCATTTTTTGAAAGGTTTGACTAAAACCTTGCCTATTTTAAAAAATTAAACTCTACCTGTAAAGACAATAATCAGAGGCACTCCTTCCCAGGCCATGTTTTTCTATTTGAAAACTGAAAAATGTTGCTCTGGGGAGGCTGCCTGGTTATTTACTTAGTTGTACACAGCATCTTGTAATTCTAATATCTTGGGTAAGCAAGGTGTTCCCAGCACTGCAGTCTGCCCTGATGGTAGGCTCAGGGGGCTGCAGTGCAAGTATCCAGCCAAAATCCCCCAGGGATCTCGGGCAGCTCCTGCCCGGGGTATCCCCAGAGCTGGGAGCTCTCTGCAGAGCTGTGTCACTGCTCTGTGCTGGAACCACACAGCACTCACTGATGAGAAACCACAACATGCCAATGCATATCCCCAGAGCTTTGTCTGCTAGATCTTTGTGTGCTGAGCTGTTTGTAACCTCCTTACCATAAAAAAGGTGTGATCCAAACTGGATTTCTGTCCTCAAGGCCCCTCATCCCCTGCAGCAGCAAATATGTAGGCAGAGGAATATAAAAAGATTCAGAGAGAAAAAAAAAAGCAAAACAACCCAGTAATATTTTCCCAGGAAACACCTGCAGCCTCCAAAAATCCAGCTCTCTGAAGGGCATTTTGAGCCAGATGTATCTTGTATGTAATTCCTCTCAGGATATTTTTCCAACTTTTACCTATTTTTCTCCCAATTGCATCCTTTGTCCTGTCCCAGTGGCACCCCTACAACATGATTCTCTATTTTTGTGGTGAAAAGAACCCTTTTGCTTTGAGATAGTTTGACTGTAGTGCAGTTTTATAGGAGACTTTCACAGAGTCCTACCACAGGGCCAGACTCCCAGACATCATGTGTGATGTGGCACAAGCTCTCTGTGAGCTTTATGCACACTCTGCATATTGGCTACACTCCAGTTCTGCTCTGGTGGCCAAAATCAAGAGGCAAAGCAAGACAAGGATCTGTGTGTTTTGGACACAGAGGGAGAGAGGACTTTTCTGCTGCAATATGGCAGTTGTTAGTGCTTGCTTGGTAGTAGTTGTTTGTTTTTATGTGGGATATCACTTAATTTTGATAAAGGTGAAAGATTTTGCCAGAAATTCTGTGTGACTTGCACAGTTTCCGCAAAGTTTTGACAAGTTGCTTTACTTGAAAAAGAGGAACATGTGAAAATTTCTCAAAATATCTAAAGAAAAGTATCACTTGAAAGTGCTTGAGTTTAATAAAGGAGTCCTGATGCACTCAAAATTAAGGAAATATTTTGCTGAAGCTGAGGGTTTTTTTCAGCTAGAGAGGCGAAAAAACCAAACCCAGTTTCATTAGTTTTGTGCTATAATGGTTATTGTGACTTACATCAGTACAGAAAGCACAATAGTAGGTGGCATGCAAAGCAGGAATTGTAAAAACTGCAAAAAATGTAGAAAAATGTGATTTTTTTTTCATTCTGGGCATTCTTTGGTAGTGCGACTGAAGTAACAAAATATTTTACTAAACTAAAAATTAATTTCATAATTTTCCTCAAGTCTAGGGGAATAGTGCACTGTTTGTAATTGTGCAGCCATTGCAACTGTAGAATAAGTTAATAAAAATGACTTACAGTGCTGAGTATTAATTTTTGACTAACAAGTTGTAATGCTCGCTTCTGTGCTCCAGGGATTGTTTCTTCTTTAATGCAATTAGCATTTTTATGCTGAAGGAGGCATGTTCTTACTCAAGCCATAAATTATGAAGCAACCCTAAATCAGAAGTTTGAAGTACGCATGTACGCATTTCTGTGCGTTTCTTCAGGCAATTAATTTTTAATTTAACAATGTC
This sequence comes from Alaudala cheleensis, assembly GCA_013398995.1. Classification (NCBI taxonomy): domain Eukaryota; kingdom Metazoa; phylum Chordata; class Aves; order Passeriformes; family Alaudidae; genus Alaudala; species Alaudala cheleensis. The sequence goes on from VWYE01027138.1 coordinate 69,642, forward strand.
GTATATTGGCAGTAACTTTTAGCACAGTAAGGTTGTTTTATCCATTTTATTGTCATTTAATACATCAACTGTAGGCTACACACACAAGCAAGTGCTTTTCGAGCCAGGGTGTTGAATTGAATTATTTTACATTTCTGTACACTTTCCAGAAAATAAGCATTAAATGGAGTGATAAACCTGACTCAGAATAAATCATGTTAAAATGAGGAAGCAGAATGTATTGAAAGATTATTTAATAGAGTTCCTGAACATCAGTCCTGGAACCAATTTTGTTTAATCTTTTTAGTAATGGCTTTGGCACAAAAAGCCTGGTGTTCTGTTGAAATTTACTGAAGATTCAGAGTCGGGTGGCATTGTCACAGACAGGACAATTGGAATGGTTGGGCACAAAGTGCTGAATGACATTGAAGGTGGAATTTTTTATTTCTTTTTTCTTGTGATACCTCTCCCACCCTTAAAAGAGAGATTAAATTCCACAGTGAAATCATCAAGTATTGCACTTGGGGAACAAACAAAAATATTCCACATTATACTGACTGCCCATCCCTTCAGGGGGGTAAACATGATAGACTATAAATAGAAAAAAAAATTTAAAAAAATATATCAAGTGCTTTGACATTGAGATACATAGGTTTTGATGCTTTCTTTAATTATTTTTCTTTCTGAAAAATCACTTAACATTTCATGACTTCGGAATCTATAAATCAAAGTATAAAATTGTAAGTCATGTCACTTCTGCAAATTCATACTTATGAACAATTAGGCTAGTCTTTGTCTAGTGGATGATAAATATACTTTATTCCTTTGTCTTTGAGACTTAGTAGTATTATTTTTAATATTTAAATAATTTTCATTATGCACATTTCTATAGCAAATAAAAGCTTTCCATTTATTTTAAAATGAGCTAAAAGAGCTCATGAGTGATGCAAGAATATATCTTTATGTTTTGATTATCATATAAAGGTATAAAGATATTCATTGGAACTATAAACATAGTTTTCAAAACGTATTATTTTTAGATATCAAAAACTGGAGCATTAAGCAGTGGAATAGTCACAAGAGAGGATTTATGGACATTAACATCTGTGTGTATTTGAGTGTTATGGAAATACCCTGCAGACTGCAAACAGAAATAATTGCACATTAATGGGAGGGATCCAGATTGAGTCTGTTTATTGACATCCAACAACATTTTGGTTTGTATAGAGTTGAATGCTGACAAGTCTAAATAGATCATAATTTCATGTCAGGGACAGGGGCTGAAGCCCATTTTGAGCTCTTTTGTGGTTCCTCAAGCATTGTCATAGATAACTTTGTGGAATAATTGAATTTTGGATCTTGGCAGTCATGAAACTTTGTGGTTAGTGAATATGGTGCATGACCAGAGGAAGGGCAATGACAAAGGGAAGGGGAAAAGTCTTCCAGAGATCTGAAACATGTCTAAGCATATTCTACTCTGAAAAAGGAAGAAGAGCTTGCTATGGCTTAGGTTCTGTGCCAAGTGAGTCCTCATCATGTCACTTGGGGCAGAAGCTGCACTGTCCAAATATTTCCTGGGCCTCTCTCTTCTTCAGTGCACAATGTTTTTCTGTCTATTAGAGGCTGAAATAGAGGATTTTGGGGGGAGTTTTTTGGTGCTTTTTTATTCATCATAGGCCCACCATGAGTAGGCAGGGCAAACTATAGCACAGTTACCATATTTTATTTCAAGCTTTTGACCTATCTGACAAATATTTACATGTTTATAAATGCACTGCTTTAAAAGATTTTCAAAGACTTTTACTCTTTCAGACCCTTGGGCATATGTTTCTACTTTTGGATTTTCATCTTGCTAAAATGGAAATGTTTTCAGTTTAAGCCACATGACTTTATAAATAAACAAGATGTGATGAGTTGCTGAGTTAGTCATGTTCTGTTCCCCTTGGACTTGCTGGAGATCTGGTTTATAAACTCAGTGAAAACTAGGATTTAATTAGCATCACCCTCAAGGAGATGTTTCCATGTGATCAGCTACACAGTGTACTAAAATTGCCTGGTTTTCTTCATCAGCTACAAACAGAGCTAGGCACAGACACAGTGGTTCTGTGAATTAATTCATTCATTTTCCTAGTTCACCAAGAATTGATAAAATCATTGGGAATGTATCTTGCCTTGTACTTTTAGCTTTAATAAGGAAAGCTTCTGCTGATGGGGGTGCAGCCAGGGTTGCAGTCCATATGTGTTTGTGTACTCTTAGGTAAAGGCACTCTGGGGAAGCTCTTATGTAACAAATGCCAAATGTTCCTCATGGCCAGGCCAGGCTGGATGGGGATTTGAGCAGCCTGGTCCAGTGGAAATTGTCCCTGCCCATGGCTTGGAACAAGTGATCTTTAACCATTTTATGATCCTCTGGTCTACGAGAGATTTCTTAATGAGATGATAAGGAATAAATACAGCTAACCCAGGAAAGATGACTTTATCACTTACAGTAGAGGAACAGTTATGAAGGTAAATTTTTTCCTCAGCTGTCTCAGCTGGCCTGAGAGTCTTGCAGACTTCTGAATACCAGTGCCTCAGCTATAATCTATTACCAGTCTTGTGATCTGTGAGTTCAGAAAAGCTTATCTGAAATGCAAAAACATAAACTGTTTTAAAGCTTTTGTTAAGATGAACTTTTGATTCTATGAAATGTATACAATATTTTAAATTATTCTTACTGAAATGTTTACATTCTCATGATGTTGTATAGTGTTTAGTACTGAATAAAATATGCTGTTTTTCTATTCCTCAAATGTTTTTAGTGATTTTTAGAAAATTGGAAGCATTGGCAGGAGCTTGAAGATTTTGTCTTGGCTTTTAATGAAGAGATAAAGGCATCACCAAAATTGATAGGATTTATTTGATTAGTATTTTTCAGTATTATCAAGGGTGTCCAGTATTGTCAACCAGAAGAATCCAATCACAAGAACACTCAACTTGTTCCCTCAAAAGCAAGTTAAAAAAAAATTAGTATTATCAGTAGGACATCAGAGAGAACTGCAATTTTTTGCTGGCTCAGGGATATGCAGCAAATCAGCTTAATTCTTAATGAAATGTGTGCTTAGTTGAGATCCTTCTGTGTTGAAAGCGTTTTTTCCAACATCTGTAAGGATTCTTCCCACCAAGTAGGATCTTTACAACTGCAAAGCCCCTCTCTTTAGCAGCAATCTGAAAATACACTTGGAACATATGGGTGTTGAAGGATGGCAGTATGGGCCATCTGGTCATCATATGTCTTCTTTGCATGCTTGGATTGCTTTGTCAAGGGTCTCAGAACTGTTTCTGAAGGACTATTAAAGACAAAAGCAAAGATTTCTGCAGAGCAGTGAAAGGTTTGGGGTCCCCTTTGTTTTAACCAGGAAAGTGAAATGCATGTGCTATAACCAAGTGTGTCACTGTCTGCTGCTGGAAGGGTTCAGAATGTGTCCTTATGGTTTTTTTGGCTCTGGTGACCCCCGAAGGTGCCCAGCCTGCAGGGTGTGTCACAGGGGGTGTGGCTGTGCTGGCACAGCCTGGCCGTGCTGGCAGGGACAGGGGACAAAGCTGTGCTCTGGGCAGGACAGGAGGGACAGTGCCTCTGCTGAGCCTCCAGCTCTGCCTCCCGAGGTTATGGCTGCACACTGGCTGCAGTCAGCCTTCTGTACAGCCTTCATTAAGTTTTTGCCTGCTCTCTGTGCCCAGTGACAATTTCATTTCTGTGGCAGTGGTATTTAACTTAGTACAGCTTTTTTGCCGTCAAAATATTTAAAAAGGAAAGAAAAAATACCCCATTGTCTGCCTCAGGTAGGGAAAATTTTATCCCTTGGCACTTAACATTAGAGTTAAAACGTCCAACTATTATTTTCAGCTGTAATGAGATGAAGTGTAGGTCTACAGCTATCTGATCTTTAACTTCTTGTTTTCCCTTGTTTAGGAGGGAGGAGCAGATTTGTATAGGATCTCTTCTAGTAAAAAATGCTTTACTAAATTTTTAGTGCTATAATGAATTGCACAGCATTGTAGATCATTGAATTCTTTGTGGGAAATGCTGTCTTAACAGGAGACATGTGCCTGTCAAGATCCATGAGATCATCCACATTTTCTGGAATTCATTAAACCAGAAAGTTGATCAACAAGCAGAAAATTGCTTGGAATATTAATGAGAATAGTAGAAATGTGCTGCATTCTCATAGAAAGGTTTTAAATATTTTCCATTAAAGCTGCATGACCAGTACACAGAGAGGGATGTATAATTAATCAGGAAAATATTTTACTATCTTAATATGTATCAGTAATAGAATTGTTATTTAAAAAAAATTGGCAAACAGGAAATATGGTGTTGAAAATATTGTGTAAATTATCATTGATTACTAATATTAAGAATTTTATATAACCTTTGTGTTTGTGCCTTTTTCTTGCATGAGTACTTTCCTTTTTTAGAAGAATATGTTCCAATAAATTTTGCCAAGGAAATAACCCAGCCAAAATCAAACTCACAGTTATTTTGTTTGGTATAATTTTGCATATATATGCATCTATTTCTTCATGCTTCTGAGCAACACAGATACTGGGAAGAAAAAGCTCTGAGTGTAGCTGTAGGATGAATTTGATTTCCTCTCAAGCTGATTTTGATCATTCATACATAGTTCTGGAAGCAAAGTTCCTGTAACTTGAAGGGATCAGGGGAGTTTTCAGGCCCTTCTTTCTCTAACCCATCGCTGAGATCCAAGTTGAAGCTGGCGTGTCACGTCCCAGTAATCTGAACAAAGAAGAAGAAAAGATTTTTGATTGTGCAGGAATGTTTCAGATGTGACAGCCTTTCCTGTGATTGCAACCAGTCCTTGCAAATGTCCTGGCAAAGTGTGAAGATATTTTCAATCATGTTAAAAGTGAACTTTTGGTAGACATCAAGTCCTAGTTACTTTCTGAAGGCTCAGTTCTGCAGCATTTCTTCTCTTCAGTTGTGCTAAGGGCCATACTTGTTAATATATTGCTAAATCAAAAAGAAATGCAATTGCAATAATAGCAAACTATTTTCTTTCCTCTTTGGCTGCACCTTATTGTCTGTGCCTTTTTTATAACTGGATCTACCCCTGATATCAAACACTTTGAGGAATGCAAATTACAGCTGTGCTTTAGGTGAAGTATTATCCTCATTCCCTGTGTTCAGACCTAAATTACTAAAATTTTAGAGGTTTATAGTTAGAGCATTTCTGCAAACACAGGCATCCTGATGTATTCTTGTGTATTTAAGTGCTTCTCAAAGGGATGCATGAAGATGAGTGAAAGGAGCTGATAAGAGCCAAAGGCTGCAGGCTGAAATGCTGCTTCTTGGACTCCCTTCAGGAGTGCACTAAATACAGAATTTTTTCCATCCCTTCATAATTTCAGTTTCTAACTTAGATTCATCCACTGGAGGTAAACATGATGCTGAAGTGTCTTAGCCCCCAAGCATGTTGTCAGTATTAACCCAGTCCCTTTAACAACTTAAGATAGTCCTGCTTGTAAGTCTGCTTTCTCTTGTGGTGTTGTACTGCCCCAGGCTAACAGCTGTGCTTAGCTAAGGCATGGATCAGAAATCCTCTTCACTGAACCCAGAGGGGCAACACAAACCTTTTCCATGAAGGGTTTTAATTTGCTCATCTGTATCCCCCAAAAATTCACACTAGCTTGTATTTCCTTGTATTTCCTGCTTTGAGGAGAAAATCCCCATTTGTTCATTCAGAAAAATCAGTTCTCTCCTCCTCTGATATTGCCTCTTTTGTCCTGGGCTGCATTAGCCATGGCTGAGCAGCCTCCTGACCTTTCCTGCTGTCCTTACAGGGTAGCCAGGGGTCTGTTCCCCTGCCCTGTAACTTTTCCACTCTTCTGTGTACTAGACATGAAATTCATGAGAGGATGCTTCTAGAAACAGTACAAAAGCAGCTACTTTATTGAGAGACTCTGGTACCTTTTATAAGATTTCTCTGACTTGTGGCAGTCAGCTTTAATGTTGACTGTACAAGGCCATTTTTGACTCACTGTTCTGGTTAAAAATGGTTTCAGTTCAAGGTAGCAAGAATATAATTGGTTTTCCAAGTTCTGCTGCAATAGGAAACTTCACCTGATGTACCTTCAAGAATAACACCAGCACCTCATGACACCAGAGTGAGAAAACTACATTTCCTTGGAAAAGTTAGAAGCATCCTAGGAACTGGAAAGGTTGCATAGAGACATGAAAGCCATGAATATTTCATTTCCCTTTTTTTTTTTTAATCATACTTTCTGTATACTAATTAAAAGTTTGGTGGAGCTGGGAGTTGCCAGATAATAGTTAAGCTGAGATCATTTGATACTTGTCCTCCATGCTCAAGTTTGCTCTCTCACTGCATATGGTTTCCTGTTAACCAACTCTAAATTGCAAAAAAAGAGCCATTTCAGTTCCATTAGTGACACTGGATCAGGAGCACTCTGCTGCCTGTGATTAGTCTTTAAAATATAAATGTCTTAAAAGCAGGAACATAAAGAGATCCTAAACCACATCTATAACCAGAAAACAAAGGCTGAAGATGGGCATTATTTCAAGAGCTTTAAATGTTTAAAAAAAAAAATCATCAAAATGAAGGAGGTGAGAGATAAATTTTAACTGCACAGCCACTTCTCCCTCTGGGCAAAATCTTTAAAAGTTAGGAGACAGAAATTACTTAAAATAAATGAGAGAAGAAAAGCAAAGTGTTTATATAAATTTATTTTTTTTTTCCATTGGGCTATAGAAGTACTAGCTTGAGTATTAGTTTAATTTTAAAATAAATTTCAAACTTTTCCCACTTGTCTATAAAATACGATTAGTTTTATCCAGGAAATGTTGCTTAGTTCTTGTTGCTTGAGTCACTTCTCATGTTTGAAATGCCTCACAGTTTGAGAAGCATCCATACCCACCTGTTTGGCCAGCCACATTTAGAAATGGAAAACATTCATCTGATCCATCACTTGAGGAAGCTTTGTGCAGATGTCCAACTTCATAAACAGAGCATTTCAGGTTCTGCAATCAACATATGAAAAAAGTTGGGTGAGAGTTTTGCTTTGGTGACTTTTTTTTTAACTCCTTCTTCTCTTATAAAGTTCTGTTTTGAAGAGTTGTGACAGGGGAAAGGAAGAGTGAAGGAAATACTCAGGGAGAGACCCTGTGCCAGTTTCTCTAGGCTGGTTACGGTAGAAAATAATTTTCCTGGTGAATTGGAATCCTTTATTCCATCTTGTAGTCTGACATGCCAGCATGGACTGTCAGAGACAATGCTGGGGAGAGGGAGGAGGTACAGCAGAGATTTTGCCTGGCTGCCAGGTTGTAGTTCCCAGTTGCTCAGGGACAAGAGAAACATCGTTCCTCATTGCCTGGGCCAATCTAAAGCCATCAGTGAGGAACATGAATGGGTGCAAGTGTGTGGTTAATTGTCCAAGTATCTTTGGAATTTCTGATGTGTCCTGAAACCTCAGTTTGATTGTTGTTGCTGATTCTTGCTGGTTAGGGTTATGCACTGAGAGCCAGGACACCAATCCATGAGTCAGGTGCTCAGTGCATCTCTGCAGAGACCTGATAATACTGAAAGGATGATTGATGCCTCTGGCACACAGAGAGAGAAATTAGAGATGGTGAGAGTTGTCTGTACAAAGACTTCATCTGTTAGCAGGGCTTTTTCTTTGGTTGTTCTAAATGGGCACAGCTCATGGGAAATTAAAAAGATTAGTAAAGTTCCTCAGGAGAGTGAGGCACATCTGCATAGCAAATACTTTAATCATTACAGTGACCCCCTTCCATTGCAGGGGACTTAAGATGAAGTCCCTTCTCACATAACTTAGATCCAGGATGATCATTTGGGCCTTGTTCTTCCTTTTGTAACTTCTGTCATTGTTCCACCTGGGAGCTTCTGAGGTTAAAGGAAATCTTCAAAATTTTTCACAAAACAATCACTCTTGTTTTCTCCTTAGCCTGGTATCAAGGACCATTTGGGTTGGCTGGTGTGCATGTAAAACTCACAAATGTGTTAAAATGAATTTCCTCTCTAAACACATTCCTGCTGAGGATTAATACAAAAAAAAAGGATTTCCTCTCATACCTAATCGTCTCTGCAGGGTTCAATCTGAGATATTTGATTTCTGCTGGATGTGATGTAATTAATTTTCATTTGTTGTATTGCTGTCTGTCACCAGTCTATAACACATATGACAGCAGAGCACAAGCCTTGAGGTTTTATTAAATGCATTTTTAAACTTATGTATGTCCTGTATTTCACTGTAGTTCCAAATATTGTTTCTACAAACAAGATAAGTAGAAAAAAAATGAGTCTATTGTGGTCAGATTACTTATATGCTCTGGATTCAAACTGATGGAATTTACACAGCTGTATAAGAAGAAAGATGTTAGCCTGGAACTAAAATTATTTAAAGACTGGGGAAGCTACTATCCCTTTGATAGATCTGCTTAAAAACTTCTGGTCTTTGGAAAAAAATAAACTCCAAGTTTTTGGTTAATAGAGCTCTGTTTCTATTCTGGTTCTGGTGGCATTATGCTGGAATTTTCCTTTTAAGGGCTGCAGCAATTTCCATACTGTGGTTTTACTGTTTGGATTCTGAGGGTGCTTTGAGGCCCTGACAGCCTCTTCCATTGCAAATCAGGATCCAAAGGAGGGCTTGTTCACCTGTCCTGGATTGAATTTCAAGTGTTGTTACATTTGTGTCAGACTACTGACCTTAGTGAGAACCCAGCAAAGCACATGCCTGTCTTTGTGGGGGGAAAAACCAAACCAAAACCCAGCCATGAAATCCGTGTGTATCAGTGCATGAAGCCTGTTCACTTGTTACTGTGCCTCATCTCAGAACCTGACATACAAAAACCTCTTATCAATCTTGCAGCTTGTGTCACTTTAGGTGTGAATTATATCCTACCTGTGCCTTGTTTGAGTAGCACAGTGGGAGCCAGCCCAGGGCAGTCCCTGCTGCTGCTTCAGTGGGAGTGCCTGGGGAGGAAAGAAATGTGAGGATGGCCCTGACTTGGCCATCACCCCCTCTGCATCTTCTGAGGCCCCCAAAACCACAGGAAAATATTTATCTGCTGCCTTTTATTCAAGCAACATTGATGAGGGATTTTAGTGAGATTTCCAAGCTGTAGGTGTCCATTTGCTGCATGTTGTCCACATGCACCACATCAAATCAGTCCCTGATCCTGGGAAATGCTTTTGGAGACCTTCAGAATAAAGATTGTTCTCTACTTCCTTGCCTTATTCCAAACAAGTGTGCATCAACTGACAGGATAACAAGCGTATGCCTAAAACTGGATGTTTGTTTTTCTGTTGCTGAATGTTACCCAGCTTAAACTTCTGTGAATATGTATTCAATCACTTGCATTTTTATTTCTGTTTCATGTACCATAACTCTGCTTCACTGCCTACTGAAATTTACTGCTTCCCGTAGAAAAATTTAGCATTTGAAAGTGCACTGAGTGTCTTATAAATCAACATTTGGTGAGGACATATTTTTCTTTTAATTTTCAGCTGTGTTTTGGATAGGAATTTAAGGATAAAATGGTACATGAAGTGAACATAGATGACTTTACCCAGCCAATTTCCAGTTGTCATTGTAAATAACAGGTTTTTTTGAAAAATATGTGAATGCACTGGACAAACAGATGAACACATACCAAAACTGAACGAAACATTGATGTTGTTAGGATTGCTTTAATGGTTTCATCTGTGCATCTCTGCAGCACAAAACTGCCTTTCTGTTACCCACAGTTACCCCCAGTGTTACAGATGGCTGTGACTGGGCTCACTACATATGGAAAAATGCAGACTGTGGTGGTAAAGGTTCAGAGCCTGCATGTGTACTCATAAAGTGGAGCTTTTCTAGCCAGGAGTCAATGCTCTTCCTGGAATTAAAAAGGTAATGTTCGAAGAGGTTTAACTCTGCCAACTTTAGATGCTTTCTGATATGAATTAAATCAATAAAGTGGTTATTAAATCACTTTAATAAAGATGTTAAGCCTGATTAAAGTTTCTGTACTTTGGGCCACACCAGAACAGATTATATTCAGCTGTCATTAAATAAAAACTGGATCTAAAATTTTAGCAAATGCCAGTGCTTTGTAGGAAAAGCCATAGAGGAATAAATAAGAGAAATATGATTTTATATGACTATTCTGGAGTGAAATTGTACGTGCTGCTGAAAGAGTATTGAATTCCAGGACACATAATTTTTTTGAAGAATACAGGAGAAATGTTTTGGAAAAAAAGCAAGGGAGAGAATAACCTCCTGTGGGAAGTCCTGAATTAGAAGCAAAAAGAAGCACACACAAACTGAGGGTGGAAACCAGGTTCTTTTACACTGCACAATTATATTGACTAAATACTTGCAAAATATTACCCTGGCTTTCCCAATTCTCCTGGGATCTTCCCTGTAGGTAAAACAGTTCTTGGCAATAGATAACTTTCAAAGATTAGTAGCAATTCAAAATGCAAATATCATAAAAATAAGACAATGCTCCTGTTGTACCTATTTTTACAGCTGGTTATTTTACAGCTTTATTTATTTTTAAGATTCAATGTGTAATAGAATTTGAAGAGGAAAGATATTAACCACTCTCTCAAGCAAAGCCTGTCATTTTTTGGGACAAGTAACAGCTCAGGTTGTTAGGTCTGGGAATTAGCAGGGATTTACAGTAGATGCAAAGGCTGGAAGTTTGATCACTGGGGAAACAATTAATTGACATTTGTATGATTATATTTCAGCTAAGTCAAAGCTGGTATTTCAGGCTGTCTGAAAACTTGGAATGACTTTGATGCATTGTGCAGCATTTTTTTCCCTTTGGAAACATATTTTTAGCAATTAATAAGCTTTTGAAATCTCTTTTCTCTCAACCCTAAATACTGTGGCAGAAATTGTGCTGCCTCAGTGAGCATGGAATATTGTCATTTGGGGAAAGCAGACTTGGAACTTGTGTTTCTTAAGTGACAAGTGGAATGAGATTTCAAAAGAAGACTTTGCAAAGTTTCCAACTGTTTCTGTGTTTCTTTATGTGTAATTTTCTTGTACTACCAAAGAGACTACTTGTCTTTTCTAAAGCTCTTGTGCTGGAAGAACTCAGACCGGTGTGAGCAGTAAAAGTAGAAAAATTTTTTGTCAAACTCAGCTGATGATTCTGACAGCAATAGTGATAGCTTCTGTTTTGACAGCTGAAAAATGAACCCAAATCAGGAGAGATCTTTGAGATTCACTCTGTCAGACAGTGACTGAGCTGACTTGGGCTAGTGGGCTGTAGCTGCTGTGGGATGATATGCTCTAGTTCACATATGAGCCTGGCAGGTTGTGACAAAAATACTTTTTTGTTGTTGTTTTTGTTTTCTTGGGGATTGATAACTGTTGAGAATCTTTGGATTCCCTTTGAACACAGAAATAAGAGGGGTTGGAAGGTATTTTTTTTCATACAGTGTATGCTGGGCTTATGTGAAGGGAGATGAGTGAACGCAGTGGTGGTGCAGATTGTGCAGTATCAAGTGCTGGATACAGAAGCTAAATCCCAGTCTTGAGTTTTATCCCAGGCTCAGTTTGTTTTCTCTAATATGTTCAGACTGCAAAGAGAGTAAGCTCTAGCCAGAGCTCCAGCTGAGCAAAATGTTTGCAGTGAGCCAACATCTTCTTTCTTCTGCTCTGAGGTTTTTGGAACCGCAGGTCTTGTGAGCTTCAAACTGTGTTCTCTAAAAGCACATAAATTTCAGCTTAAGTTTTTCAGCAGACTTCCTAAATCACCTCTTTTCCTGCAGAGCCCCATTTATCCTCTGGTGCTCTCTGACTGCATTTCTGTGGCTGGGTGGGCTGCACTTCTGAGCTTTCAAATAGCTCTGGTAACTATCTGGAGACATTGCTTGATATAGTCTACACAAACTTCTTCTAAGACATCTTGTAGGGAGGTGGAACCAGGAGGTGGACCAATATTTCAGGGAGGCCATCTGGGATATGGAGGCAGCCCACAATAGCAAATCTTGTACATATTGATTCCAAGTAAAAAGAAATGAAACACAACCAGACCAACACCTTGTGTAGCCAGGAACCATCAGTCAAAAGTTAGTGCAAATAGTTCTGCTAATGATTACTACTCAGAGCACTGGATAACTGACTTCTTTAAATTTTACTTCTTAATAAACTGATAATAAAAATGTTAAATATCTGTAGGTTTTTCTTGAGTTTAATTTTCATCATGTTTATGCTATTTGGATCATAGCCTCCCTATTTTAGAAAGTGGGTAAAACTTCCCATATCCAACATGTCATATTCTCAAAAGTCAGATCTAATTTTCTTTTCTACCTGCCTCAGTCTCATACTGGTTACATTGCCATGGTGCCTGTGGATCTCCTTATAAACATAAAAAGCACCTGATCTGTCTGATTTTAACTATTCACCTTTTTGAGCACCTTGCTTTGAGCCAGGGGTGGATTGCCCTGTACACACAGGAAATGAACAGGGGACACTGCTCTGTGCACTTTCACTCCCATTACCTGTGGATGAAATTGCGGAAGTGAAAGTGTGTCTGAAATGAGACTGACCTCCATCAGTGTTGCTGCAGCTTTATGATGCAGATAGAAATTAAAGAGGATTGAACACAGGCAAAGAAGCAGTGGGTGTAAGGAAATATTTTTACTGAATGTGCTCTGTTTAGTTATGTGACAGAGTGCCCTGTGATTTCACAGGGTTTGTGCAAAGTCCTATTAAATGAAACAAAGCAAGCAAATGAAGCACAAAAAACCAAAATAAAACCCTGAGATGTCAGTAATATAAGAAAGGACTGAATAATTACTGACTGGGTACGTGAGTTGGGTGACCTGGGGACTGGCATCTGTGTGTGCCCTGTGCCTGGCAGAGCTTGTGGGAGCTGCCTTTGGAACAGGAGATGTGCAGAGAGCTGGGGCAGGGACTGAGAGCAGCCAGGTGTGCTGTGGTGAGATGGGGAGCAGAGGAGGCCCTGAGTTCTCCCCGAGGTTTTGTGTGTGCCCTGTACTCTACTCAGCTGCTGAGGAACTTGACTTGCTTTTAGCAGTCAATGACATCAATAATGTCTTTCATGTAGTAAAGAAACCAACTGCACTATATTCTAGCAAGATTTGAGATTTATTCTGTACAGGGTATTCTCAGCTCTGAGCTAAACTTTTTATTCATGGTTTACTGGATCATGAATCAAGTCTTTTTCTTTGTGTTTTATTTAATAGTGGGATTTTTCTTGTCCTTGGAGTAATTTGTAAGAATATTGACATGAAATGTGAGACATCTGAAAGACAGTATGTTAAAAATAGTTGTGATTGCTTGGAGAACTTAAATTATGATCATCAGCTGGCAGGCAAAATTTAATTTGGGGGATAACTGCATATAATTAAAATACAGTACTAGTGGGAATTGACCTCTTCATATATTATTACTTCTGTAGGGTTTAGTAAATTAGCAGGTAAAAGTGTACTGCTACCCCTTTCTCAGTGAAATGAAAATCTGACCTACTTTCTTAATTGAAAAAAAATAGTATTTTCATTAATTTCTAAAAATGGCTATGTTATGAATGTAAATGAAGAATAACTTTTATCTAAAGAAGATTTAAAATTTAGAAATTTCTTACAAGTACTGAAATCCATATTAATACTTGCAAAAGCAAGAAAATACCTATTTGAATAGAAAGCCCTTTACTTTTGTTTAATATGAGAAGATATCAGAATGTGATGTATAGAAAAAAGGTCTAAAGAAAGGAGGTGGTAAATTATTTTTTAATCAATTGTCAGACAAAAAAAATCCTTCATTATTCAGTCAGTGGCTCAAATAAATTTTGGATGGAATAAATAAGCATTGCATTGACAGAAAACTTGCAGCAATATTTCTGGCAAATGTGATAATATCTGTGTGTGACACTGCATTCTAAATGTGAGGGGCACAGTTCAGTTGCAGGGGGAAAAAAGCAAGTTCATTAAAAAGGGCCATCTTGTCACAGATGACATAAATTAGCTCTGGCACAGTTTTCAGAAGAGCAGTAAGAAAGACTAGCTCACAAAAATCAGACATGCACTGGACTTAATTATTTCCCTTCTGCTTTTTGGTGATGCCAGCTCCTCAAAACTGGGGAGCCTGTGCCGTGTCCTGGAGCTCCTTCCAGCCCCAGCCTTGGGCTCCCCTGGCCCTTGTCCCTGACAGTGGAGCTGGAGTTGTGCTCTTCCAACACAGAGACTGGAGGGGAAGACTCTCACTGATTGCCTGATCCATGCCAAGGGGACAGAAGTGTTTGTTAAGGGTGGGGGCCGTGTCTCAAAGCAGGGTGAGGTGAGATGGGCACTCTGAGCAGTTTGGGGTGGGCTGGGTGAGGTGAGCACATCTGGCCCTGTGCTGGGTCAGTGTGACCCTCTCTGCTCCCACACCTCTCCAAGGAAAAGAGAGGTGCTGGCTGGAAGAGGTCCTCTCTAAACAAACTACCTGTGTGCACAGTAATAAGAAATTCTAAAGTAGATTTGAAAGTACAAATTTCTTGCCCTTCTACTGCAATGTCTTTCTGTGCAACAGTGACCATTACTATAAACCTTGATATTCCTACATCCTGGCTATCCATCTCCAAAATCTTTTCTCTACCAGGGCAATATAAATTTGGAATGACTGCTGTGATCCTGAGAATCTTCTGCTACATGGCTGACTCCAAGACATTCTTCTTTATAAATAAGATTTCTTTTTTATTGTTTATTTTACAATTTGTCATTTTTTCTTAGTTCTATCTCCAAATTCTCATAATTTCCCTTTCAGGAAAGAGTCTTCCTGTTCATTCACTTCCTTCAGTAAATGCCATGGCAGAGGCACTGTAGATTTAGTCCCAACATCATCTTTTGTAAATGCACTACATTTCTAAACATTAGTTTATTAGAAAAGCTGCAAAATATAGGTCCTATCCCATCCAAAGTACTTATTATTTTATTAATTAAATTTGAATTTTATATTGAATTTGAATCCAAAACTGTGTTTTGAATAGTCAATAACAGAACACATCTGCACAAATCTTCAGGCCTGTCAACATCAAGTTCCTTTAAAGTGAGCTTTATCTTTCAGGAGATGTTTCTAGATGAGAACAGTGGGGTGGGGTTCTGAGTAGCTGATCTCTGCCCTAGACACTGCCATGGCAAATAATTGACCTTGGCTAGACCATTTTAGCCGTTATGTAAATGCAAAATTTTTCAGCAGCATCAAGACAAACATGAAAAGCTTTCAGAAGGCTCAGCTGAGACTAAATGACATTGGAAGAACCAAGTGAAAATATAAACCAGCAAATGTAAAGCAAGATGACAGCTGGTTTGCTTTTTTTCATATTTTCGTTTATGAAAGCAGCAAGATTTTATTTCTTTTTGATAAAGTACTTGAATAAGATCTTAAGAGAAGGGGAAGTTCACATTAGCCTGATATTATTTCTGTTTTCTAGAAAATAAAAAAGTTTCAACAGAGCACTAGCATCAGAATGCTTTTGGAATAGGCTTCTGATAATTCTGTTAGTGAAACTGAGAATCTCTAACACAGCAAAACAAAACACCCTTGAAATTGGGTATATGAATTTAAACCTTTGCCAGTTATTCAAGAAACAAAAGGCAAACCCTGTGACTCAATGCTGGCATCTAAGGGAAGGACAATAGGTCATGAAATAAATCATCCAGACTTTGGACTTTGAAGATT
Source organism: Alaudala cheleensis (assembly GCA_013398995.1). Taxonomy (NCBI): domain Eukaryota; kingdom Metazoa; phylum Chordata; class Aves; order Passeriformes; family Alaudidae; genus Alaudala; species Alaudala cheleensis. Next base: position 85,347 of record VWYE01027138.1, read on the forward strand.
TCCATTTTCCCTCTAAACATCTCACATATCTTAGGAGAGATGTATTGTGTCTCTGCCTTTGGGAAGTTAATGAAACTGAGTGTTCATATCTGGCAGAGAAAAGGAGATTCTGAACTGTGTCGTTTATAACCAGCCTCATGAAGATGATGAATCTTTGCATCTTAAGCTCCATTTGTCTCTGTCCTGGCTGTAAACTCTGTCCATGGGTTTTTTTCATCCTGAATAGGGGCTTGTGGGAGTTGATAGCAAGAGTGTGTTAACAGCTGAAAAGTTGGAATTGTGAACTATATTAGATTTTTTATTCCTATGTACAGTCAAGTAGCCATACACTAATTACAGAAGAATGCTTTCTTTTACATTTTTTTGTTCTATTGTTCCATCTGTGTTTTCCTAAAACTGCTTAAATCTCCCTCAGAACTATAAACATGCAGAAACCTGGCCATGATCATGTATGGCTCAGTAGGAACTGGGCTGGGAGTTTCCTTGACACGTGGGGCTCTTTTTTGTTGTTGTCTCGAGGTACAGGCTATTCCTTCCTTGCTGTATAACAAAAGCAGCTGATGAGCAGTTGGCAATTAAATCTCAGGTATAATCCCTTGTGAATTACATCTAAGTCTATTCATTTTCCTTGGAAATTTGTAGTCAGTACATCATAATGGTCTGACCTAAAATGTTTTATTTTCTAAAATTGCTTGTCTACATTACACTAGCAAAAGAAGAAGAAGAAAAAAAAAAGATATTCAAAAGATGTTGCGTTCATACCTATATGTTTGTAGTTATGAATGAAATATTTATCCCAGGATAAAAATTAGAAAGTTATCTAGGTGATGTTTTAAGAAAATTCATCCTTACAGGAAAAAAAAAAATGAATTTATCTAATGGTATTTAAAATTAACCAATATATTAGAGACTGTTAAAGTAGGTAAGTGCAATTTAATGTCAAAATTTTGACTGGAGAATTTAAACGTAATCCATGAAGCAATAAATGCATCACTAATTAGCATTAATGTAGCATGATTACAAAATAAACATTTGATTAGTACATTTAAATTTCAGTGTAATAAACTGCTGAACTAATTAGTAAATAAAGTCCTGTTAATGCCAGCCTTTGGATGAGACATTTATGTGTTGCACATGGGGAAGGTGTTTATAGTTAAAGCAGAAAGCAGCCCTCTATCCTTACCAGTGCATATGGAGCCTAATGGCTCAGTAAATAAACAAAACCTTTGCAAATCACTTTCCAGCCCTCACTTGCATTTTCCTTCAATGAAAGTTTGTTAGCAGCTTCAGAAGACACATGGCTTGGTAAATGTTGCAGACAAACATTGAAGCTGAGAGCAAGTGACTACCCCAACTCCCTGCTGTCCCCTGAAAGACCAGAGATAAACATGAAGTACTTTCCTGGCTAATTAGGTGGTCATCCAAGTCTGCTCATCATGTGGATTGGGGGAAGCATTTGGCTGTGGCTAAATGTGTGTTTGATACCCACATTATTGTCCATGATGGTGATTCTTCCACTTGACTGATAAGTTTTTGAGAGGCCTAGAAACAAGAAGCCAGGATGAGCAACAGTGAGCTCCTGCCTTAGACAAATGGTGTTGAATCCACTCTAAAAGGGGACTGCTGTTTCCTGGAAAGCCAAGGTGGATGTCACATTAGTTTAAGTTTTGCCCAGGTTACTTGCAAACAATGAATTTCATTTTTTTACAAACTTCTGTTGTTAGATTTGCAATTTATGTGGAAGCTGTCTGAGGTTACAGAGCAGGACAGTCCCAGCTCTGTAAGAAATGTTCAATTACTGAGTATCCAAAGAAAACAAGATAGAAAATTCATGCCAGAGAAATAGTGAGTACTAATGCAAATATTTAAAAGCTTTTTCAGTAGATACTGAAAGATAAGAAAATAGACAACATTAATGAACCCAGTGTCTCTGCAATAAAGTCACAAAAGAAACATATAAAATGTCTGTAATAGATTTTTCATTTTAACCCCATTTACCTCCAAGATTCAAGCTTTAGGTTGCCAGTTGAGAGAATGGTGATTTTCTTGGCATTTGGAAGTTCTCAAGACAATGCAGAGATGTTTTCTTTGAAGAAACTAATCTTGCTTTGCAATTGCTGCTATTGCAGATAAGAGTAATTTTTAAAAAATAATCCTAATTAGACTTCTGTGCAGTATTTTCTATGATTTTGGACCCACTTTTTTTCTAAAACAAAAGCTCCAGAGAGCAAACCTAAGACTGAGCAGACAAAGGCATTTTGCACTTTTTCAGGCCTGCAATTCACTGCCTGCTGAAGTCATCTCAAGAACAGTTATATATCTTTCAAAACATAAAAAGCTTTCTTGGAAAGCTCTCTTACTTGCTGTAAAGATTTCTTTATTTCTTTTGGCCTAAAAGGCATTCAGAAACTGTAAAAGAAGTCCTGGCTGTAGTAATTATTTCCTCACTAGTTCCTAGCTCAGAATGCATTTCAATTCCTTGTTACAAGCCAAACTTGTTTGAGCCTTTTATTTTTGCAATAAGATTTTAATCAGTTAACAGCAGCAGCTAATTTAATAGGGGAGAGCAATTCTTCCAAACAGCTTATCTGGGTTCCCAGTGTCATTTGCAGGATGAAGTGTAGCTATAAATAAATTAAATGGAAAGTCAGTCCCAAAGGACATTATCTTTGTTGCTGTGAAGTCTGATCTGTTCTATAGTGACTTAAAAGCTGTACCAAGAAATATATAATTAGCTGATATCAAGGATGGTTACAGCAGGATCATTTTTCAGTCTAGGAACTTCTGGGGTAGCTGCTCTTATTTACATTGCACAAGAACATAACTTGTGGATGTAAGGTTTTGCCTCTTAGTTGTAATTGGCTTTGTAATAACTGAAAACACCCCCATGTGGCTTGAAAACAAAGGCTCTTATTTGAAGAAAAACATTAATTTGAGTGGCAGATGGTAATTTTCACTTTTCAGGTATTCAGAGCTGACAGTGCTTCAGATGTGCATGAAGTACTTACAGCCCATGGCCCATGGAGTCCACAGTGTCCAGCTGTCCATTCCTGAGTTTCATTCCCTCAGTCCAACACACTTCTGCAGGCACGATTTTCCCCCTCATCCCTCAGAGCAGTGCTGAGTGTCCTGTGAGTGAATTGCACTGTACTACCAGCCTCTCCCTTCTCCACTCCCATTTATAGTAAAATATTCAAATATTTCCCTTCCCCATCTGAAATTCCTCCCTGATTTGGAAACATCAGTAAACAGCTTGGTGTTTGCACATTACTGTATCTGGAAAGATGGAAAAATTTAATTTCATAGTTATTCTGATTTGATAGAGATTCCTTGGCAGGTAAAACTCTACTTCTTTGGGATTGGAGAGAAGCAGAATCTTAAATATGTGCCTTTTGAGAATTTTATTTTCCTTTCCTAATGGAAATTTTATGTTGGAGTCATAAAATAAACATAGAGATCACTATAGAATATCACTCTCCTTGTGTAGAGAATATCTGAACTTTTCTTCAACTTTCCAGTATGATGTACACTATTTTGAGCTGTAATTTGTGGTGTAAAACCAAAGACACTGTAGAGAGGAAATTGTTTAAAACCAAAAGGGGATGGATGCTTTAACAGGTACAAACAAAATGTCTGTTGTAACCATTGGTTAAACACCAGTTAAAGAGCCAGGAGCTGGTGAGGGACTCATGGTACAGATGACATCTGAAATGTGGTCAAAGACTGTTTTGGTCACCTTTTGTAGTGTCACAGAGGGGCTTAGTGTTATGATAATGTCAGAAGCTACATCATGTGGGGATTAATAGCAAGAAAAAATATTGATTTCTTGCTCCTTAAAGGAAAGAGAAAAACAGTGATCTTCCAGTGATGATACCAATTATAATTTGCTCTTTTCATTGCATGGCAATATTAAAGAGTTTTAATATTATTAAGAAAAATTATTTTCATAGAAGAGCATATTCTGATTCCCACTGGTGAGTTTTGCATTGGCTGGAAATACAGCTCTATTGAGAAGAACCATTTTAACTGGATTTTCATTTTTAAATGTAAATGTTCTGGCAAAATTCTATTAAATTACAGTGCAAGGAAAGCTGGAGAGAAAGCAAAATAAAGATTCAATGCATATAGTGAAGCTGAGTGATTCATATTCACATTCTGGGATTTCTCATTCCAATTTGCTGAAAAGCATGTATGTGCTTGTTACTGAATATGTTCATTCCTGCAGTATTCTTTCTTTGGGCACACACATAGCATAGTTTCAAAAGACATTTTATAAGCTCAGGAAAAGGTATTTGGATACTGCCTTAAAAATAAAACGTAAAATCATCCCCATGTTTAATTCTAATGCTATATTATATAGAAGGAATCCATATGCTTTGAACATTCTTGCAATAGTACACCATGTAGTATTGAAAACACAGCAAGCCTATCTTAGAAATAAATTGTAGCATTTTTTTAGTAACTTTACATTTGGTTTCTGAAGCAGAAACAAAGAAACATTGATGATGATTTAAGCTAAGAGAATAATATGAAGTATCATAGCTCACCATGTGTTGTCAGTGAAATTAAGCAAGATCATTAAATCATGTGGCTACATTATAAATTTATTTATAAGAAAGGAATATTCAGTGCTATTATAGTGTAAGTGGTTTTTGAGTTTTCTTTGCTTAGAATATATAGATAAATTTGGGTGTGAAAATATATCTGCAAATGAAGAAAACTTTACATGCAAAATGCTGGTAGAAGCTATCTTATATAAACAGAAGGTAGAAACCTGGAATACTGAAAGTTTAACATGTCCAAGCATCACTGTGGCTTAAAATATTACTGGTAAAAGGCAGTTTTTAGGATAATTCAAGTGTTTACTTGCTTGATTCCTTCACTGGCCAGAAGGTAACTCTCTCTTACTGAACTGAATGACACAAGATCCAGTTTCAGTCAGGCTGGGTTCCTTCCTTTCATACTCGTGGTGTGTAACTTCCAGGCTCTCCTCACCCACTACAACTTCTGCAAGTAGAAATCCTACATATTCAAAACTCAGGCAGTGATAATGGATATGTTGCTTGTGACGAGAAAATGCAGAGGATGGCTGATGTTCAAGGGTGCAAACTTGGATCCCATCCTATAACCTATCATTTTTACATTTTTCTACTTTATCTACTGCTAATCTAACCATGCCAACTAATTTTTCAGGTATTTAATTTATACATGCCTTATGCCCCTGAGGACAGGGGGGTTTTATTAACATTTCCTTCTTGATGCAGCCAGTCCAGACCACTTGAGCAGATTCCTAAAGGGTGCAAATTCATTTTTGAAACACAGGAATTGTGAATTTTGCACATTGACTCCTGGATTGATATCTTAGGCTGCTTTTCACTTTATCAGCTTTTAAACACTCTTGCTTAAGGTCCAGTGGACGTGGAAAATTAAGTTAAAGACAAACACAACACTTTGTGAGGGAGCATTCCTATGCCTGATATGTCTGCTGTGCAGCTTGGTGAAAATCTTCATTCTGCATGCTGGAAGATGATTCTTTCGGTTCTTACTGATATTTTTATGTTCTTCTGAACATCATCTCTGGTTAAAGAAATAAGAATCAACTTTTAAATTTAGAGAAAGTATTTCCACTATCTGTAGTTTGGCCATTAAAGCTTTCCTGTGTTTTCTGAGCATTTATAAAATGAAAGCCTCCCTTCGACATCCAATACTGGAATCTTGTAATAGTACTGCAGACATCAAGATTCTTCAGACTTCAAATCGTACTTAGACATAATTTTGTTCAGTCATGTTCAAGACACAGCTAAATATTTGTCTTAAAATCTCTGGTTTTTACATTTTGAGAAAATTATAGCCTTATCCAAATCTGTGAAATCAATAGAGTTAGATGAAATATTTTTTCTTCATCCCTCCTTTAGTATTATATAGGAAAGCAAGAGATACATCTTAAAAAAAACAAAACAAAACAAAAAAAACCCCAGAAAACAAGGTGTTGATGATGGTGCTGTGAAACAGCTTCTAAGAACATGATCTGAGTCACTCTAGTGACATTTCTCCAAACTGTTCTTCACTTCACAGTGGAAAGAAGGTATCTGTGTCACATTGACATTTTCTATGAACTGATTACATTTAAATTTAAAAGATAGTACGGATTACATCCTGGTATGGTGAAGTGCTCTTAGATGGAAACTTCAATGTAATTTTTTTCTGAAATACAGTGTTCAAAAAGTAGTATAGAACAAGAGGTTCTTCACAGAACTTGCTGGTAGACATTTCATGTGGAAAATGGAATCAAGTCCAAGAAACAGAAGAAAATAGTTTGAATTTTAAAACTGCTTTTAAAATATTCTCACAGATCATGAAAAGGGCAGCAGTGGATTTGGTTAGTCATGGGTTTACTGGCATTAATTGGAGAGCAGTTCTTGAGGGCAGAACACAGTAACACTTCAACAAAAGCCAAACTTGCTATTGAGTGTCTGCATCCTATTTCCAGAGATGAGATAGTGACCCAGAACACAGTATTTTCCAGTAAAAGGAGCCAAAGCTCTTTACAAACTTGGGTGAATTGGCTCTCAGTTGTGGAGAGAAGTTTTCACTGCAAATGTAGGTCTGTGAGTGTTCCTGCCCCGACACAGGATATTTGTGAGCTTGGCCCCAGGATGTAGAGTAAGTGATGATCAAAGTTATGACCTGCATTTTCTGAGTAATCTGAGTTTGGGCTGTTTTCCCTGTTAGGTTTTTCCAGAGTGGCAAAATAATTTTTTTTTGTCCTTGCTCTGTTTCCCAGATTCTGAACAAAAACCAAACCCCAAACAAACAACAAAATCACAGTCTTATTTCTTCTGTTCATTTCCTAACTTTTCCCTAATCATAACTCCTTTTCTAACTTGCTTTAAGTAGTGTTCACATGTGTTCCCATTGCTCAGCTGCCCAACCACTCCTCAGGTTCAGTTATTGTGGAGTGGTTGCAGTGCTGGGGTGATGGTACAGATCTGTCAGCACATTTTAGCTTTCTGCAGTTTGCACTGCCAGATTCTCCTCCTCTGGCTGCAATTAACCTTGGGTTGGTGGTGTGTTGGCAGTCAGCTTGTTGGTATGAATTAATTGCCAATGTAGACACTTCTTTCAAGGTTAGCTCCTCAAAGGCCTGTCTCAGCCTTTTTTATTGCCATATATCTTTGGGACATGCCTAAATTCAGAAATCCAGTTGTATCTGCAGTACTTTATTACAGAGGGATAGTCATCATCTCATCCTCCTCACTCCCTGCTCTTCTCTGATTTTGGTAAGCCTTGTGACTCCCAAGGACATGTGGGAGAAGGTTACCCTGTAGCTGAGGTAGTGACAAAGGACAGAGTAGCTGCTGTGCATGAGGAGTTCCTGTGAACAGGGCAGAGGGAATGTGCCAGAAAAAGGAGGATTAACACCATCCCTTGGCAGGTTGTCTGCTTGTAGCTGGGGATGGGCAATTCCTACAACATGTATAGGCAGAGAGGGAAGCTGTGCCAAGTCTGTGACTCGTTTGCATGGCTTCATAAATCACATCAAAAGATGCTTGAGATGATGGCAGCCAGTTCTCACTGCTTTTAGCAACACATCTTCCTTTGTCTTGAACCTTTTATAAATAGTCCCTCCATCAATATATTGAATTCTTAACATCAAGTAACCGTCTCCCCAAGCAGCCACAAGGGAAAAATAGCCTAGGCTGGAAACAGGGAGTTAGCTGCAGACTACATGCTGGCATGTTTATTTTTATTTCTTTATTTATTTTTTGCCTCTGCAATTTTACTGATGTTATCTAAAGACTGCATTTGACATACCTGCAGGTCAAATGAAAACAACCTCTGTAGCTGATTCCTTTACATTCAGCAATCCCAACCAATGAGATGTTTAAAACCTGAGATGTTACTCAGGTGCTGATCTAGAAGCCTTCCAGATGACAACAGTTGGCTGTAAAGTGGCTACAACTTCACCTCCATATTGCTGTCATTAGTTTTGCCTGAGGCAGCTTGAAATAATTAGATTAAAATCCAGTAGTTAAGGGAAAAAAACAACAAATACAAACAGTTGAGAAAGTTTATTTATGACAGAACAACACATTAAAACTTGAATGTGTCTTGCTCATTTACATCAGAGCTGTAGTTTCAGTTTTTAAACGCTTTTATTACTAAATAGAACATCATAACAGTTTGTCTAAGAGATTTGTTGACAAAAGCAATAAGCTGAATTGATTAGTTGTTATTTTTGTATCCTGATCTGCTTTTAAAATTTTTCCTCACAAAGTTCTTCTGAACCCTCCATTAGTGCTGTTTACACCCTGTAATTTATATCTTGCTATTGAGGTAAGTAATTTATACATATAGGCTTCCAGTATTTGGTGATACTCAGATTTATGCATCACTTGAGTGGACTATTGATCCTTCTATCTCTTTATTTTTATAGCCTAGTTGTTTAGGACATAAAAATGCATGCAACACAATCTTCTGCAGTTAAATGCATAGTAAATAGCATTTCTTAGTGGTAAACTATTCTTGGATTTTAAGGAATAGGTAAATAGAAAAATGTTCTTTGCATATGGATTTGCCAGCAAATTGAGTCAAAATAGGTGAAAATCCCAATGATTATTTTAAAGGGATTTTCCACTTTCTACTCATAAATAAATTAATACCTATGCTTTTTAATTTCTGTATAATAAGTATATATATATTTAGGGTCGAATGAGCTTTGATAATTTTGAAGATTTATATTCATCTTCTAGTATTCTCAAAAACAGTGTCTTTTAAGTTTCTCAAAAAAGTCAAAATGTGTCTATATTCTTAGTGCAGGGCTTCTTCTACCCTTATGAAGAATATTTGAGGGAAAAATAATTTCTCCATAATTAAAATTAAAAAGGCATTTTAAAATGAGTAAGGTTAAATAAAGAAAAGGTTATGTTGTCTTTGCACACAAAGGGGAAAGCACTGCAATGCCAGCACATTTATTAAATCCTTCATCTGAGTTTGGCCCTTGCTGCAGAGCTGACACCTGCAGCACTGGGAAAGTGAGCAGTGGATGGGCTTATTTGATATAAGTTCAGAAGAATGTTCTGTGATAGCACAATAGATCAAACAAAATAGATAGGAATGAAGACAAAGGGTGGCCCTTTGGAAAATACCCATGAATACGCTGATCATCTCTTCAAAGACAACTTCAAACCAAAGCCCTGCCCTATTTTCCCCAGGTAACCTTCCTTTATTTTTGTTGTATGTCAGTAATTTTGCTAATTATTTTTCAATCTACCTGTCATATCTTCATTTCACTTATATGGAAAGGTTGTGGAAACACTTGTAATGTCAGTGAGATTTTAAGTCAAACTCTTCAATCACATCTCATCAAGAGACATTGCTTCATTAAAAGGGTAAATTGTGTGTCCATCCAGGAGACTACTGGGCTAACTCTCAAAAGAAAAGGTCATTATTTCCACAAACAAACTATAGTTGGTAAGGGCCAAAACTGTGATTCAAATGCTTTTACACTCTTGTTTTCCTTCTTGTTTGTAATAACAAAGCAAACTTCCTGCCCTCCCTCTGATGGGTCTGGGCATCTTGACTGATTATTCCGTACCAGTTTGTCATATGGAATAGCTTTAAATGCTGGTTCTGCAAAGGGACAGAGGGTGAAATATTCTGAGGAGTTCTGCAGTTTGGTGGGAAGGAGAGTGTTATCCTAGAAACAGAATTAGAGAAAGAAATCACAACCAGGAATACTGAGAAAACTCAGTATTCATGATAATTCTATGTATTAAGGGAAAACAGTGTTTAGCAACAGAATATACCCCCTAGGTTAAGGACTTAAGTAACATAAAATAGAGGTATTGTCAGTAGAAATGTCATTAAAGTAATGGAGCTAAATTGAGCAGATCCTGGAAAATGCATATCACTGTTTTGCTATATACTGCTGTGGGAGTTTCACCTTCTTTTGTAGCATCTGACTGGGCAGGGAAAATTGGAACCTGACATTCCTGCTGTTTGCAGCCTCCTTCACTGAAAGGAGGTAAGAATTGCTGCTCTCAGGACACCAGTGAGCTGTCCCTGACAGATCTGTTTTCAGCCCATTTTAGCCCTGTGTCAGCAGCCAGTTCCTCTCTGCACTCTTAAGGACAGAGCACAGGATCTGGACTGTTGGCCAGGCCTGTTCCTTGGGTTTGATGTGTTCTCTGGTCACATCACCCCAGGACAAGCTGGCACAGTGTCACTGAGCTCCACAGAAACATGCCACACACCTGGGAAGAGAGTGTATTCAAATGTGCCTGAAACACCAAGCAGTGAGCTCATAAATACACTGTAGAGGTGTCATCTTTCAGGAAGGAGTTTGGAATCCTTGACAGCTGCATGTCTGTGGGCTGGCTTATAAATATGTACAGAAAAAACCAGATTCATACAGCCTGAGTGACCCAAATTCAGGCCCTTGTGTTCCCTGCTGCCCAAAACCAGTAAGAGAAAGTGAGGTGACAGTCATACTGGGTATGAAATGCACAATTATTACTGTAAGTTTATGCTTTATGTAGATGATGCTATTCCAGCTGATTGATCACAAAAAAAAGTCAAAATACTTGTATATGACTTTAAAGAATGTCACCAAACTTTTAAACTTAAAAAATTAGAAGATACTAAGGCGGCAAAGCAATTAGCAAATCATTTATAACAACAATCATAAGAACAGAGGCTTGTCTGCCTTTTGTAAAGATCTTTTGTAAATTAATTATTGTTATCATTATTCTTGAAATAACTGACTAGCTTTATAAAGATTTAAGGTTTGGAGTGGTTTATGTGTGATAAAAGTTTGGAGCATTTTGAGAAATCTCAGAGTATGTGTAATTTTTTGTTTTGTTTTCCATAGTTCTTCTGGATGTCTGTGTCACTTTGCAGTGCTTTCAAGTACAGCTTGACCCAGTATGTTTTTGTGGCATACAGGAAAGTGAACAGAATTTTAAAAACTAGAAAGGGAAGTCTTTAACAGTATATTATTAAGACAGTATTTCAGCTGTGATGGCCTTGATTTTGAAAGCAAGATACTTGAAAATGTACCTTTCTATTCTGCTAAGTGATTCTTATTTTTCCATAACAAAGCATTAATTCAGAATTCTTTTAGAAGGCTCACTCCTGCTGTGCATTATTCTTGCTCTACCTAAACAGCCTTACCTTGAGACAGTTATTGGCAGCAGTACAAATTATCTGGCTGCTGTAATGATCCATTAGAAGAAGAGTATGAGAAACCAGTGCAAATTAGCAATAAAAAACACTAAAGGTATAGATCACTGGCAACAATTTAGGAATAATATCTCTGCCTGAAGCAAATTCTGGTGATTCACTGGTAATTTGCTAGAAGCCTTTTAACTTGGTTCTCATTTGTAAAGTTAATAGTAGGTTATTTTGCATTGTGATTGAAAAACCTGAAATCTTAGTTATTATTTAAGAATATTGATTTCTCCAAGTGGAAATTCACCCATATATTCAAGATCTTCCTGTCATAAATGATAAAGGCAATAATAGGAATATTGTCTCATATTTTAAAATGCTACTCTGTGTAGACACTACCTTTGCTTGGGCACAAGGTTTGCCTGGTGATTGGCAAATAAATTCTCAGTTTAGGAAGCTGTGTTTATGACAAACACAAGAGCCAGCAAGTGGTGCAGTGAAGAATAAGGGCTCCTGTTGTGATTCAAAGGGCTTGTGGGATTCCTGCAGTCAAGGCTAACAAAGGAGGCAGCTGCCTGGAAAGGCTGCTTGGGGCACCAAGAAGTGTGATCCCTTCTGGGGGTGCAGCTCTCTGACTTCTGTGTTGTGTGGAGAGATCCCTGAGGGCAGGAGAGGTCCCTGAGGGCAGGAGGAGGGAGAGGTCCCTGAGGGCAGGAGAAGGGAGAGGTCCCTGAGGGCAGGAGAGGTCCCTGTGGGCAGGAGAAGGGAGAGGTCCCTGAGGGCAGGAGGAGGTTTTCGCTGCACAGTTTTCTCTGCACAGCCTCTGCCTCTCCCACTCTTCGCTGGGCACCACAGAACCCAAAGTTCTGAGCTGCTGCCTGGCTAATTATCCCAGGATGGATGGCATCCTTCATTCCCACAGCTGGTCTGGAGCAATCCTGACCCTGAGTTCAGCCTTTAGTCATCAGGAGCCTTGGGCTGACTGTGCTGACCATGCTCTGTATCTCTGTGGAGGATACAGAGGGGTGCTGGCACCAGTATAACTGAGCATCCTGCCCCACTGGGAGAACTGGAACTCAGAGGCTTTTCCCCAGCTCTGATGGGCACAATGCAATTTAAAATTAAAATGCTATACTGCCCATGAGATGAATGCCTGTCCTTTGGATTCTCACACAGCTCTCTAAGGGATCAGAAGGACCATGGGATATAGATTTTAATAATTATTTTACAGAAAGTCAAACAAATATAACAGGCAGGGCATCATATAAATACAAATATTTATTAAATCTTTAGTATTAATCTAATGATGTTGTGTTGAAAGCAATGTAACAGGAGTATCTTTCATTTTAGACAGGAATTTTTGACTTGGTATTAATTTTTTTTTTTTTTTTTTTTTTTTTTTCCCCAAACTCATTTCCTTTGTGGTTTTTTTAGGNAGGTGGGAACAGGTGAGATGCCACTGTGAGGGTGGCCAGATTAAATCTTGGTGCACAGGAAGGGCTGCAGGGGACAGAGGCTTGTTAAGCAAAAGACACTGGATCCCACCAGAAAGAACTGCTGGGTCCTGAGTTTGCTTCCTTCCAAAGCCTACAGGAAAAAAAGAAGAACATTAATAGTAGGAGGAAAAATGCAGAGCTATTTTCAGAGGTCAAATCTACTACACCAGCTGCTTTCTTTAGTTCTGTCCATTACAGCATAAAAGCAGTCGTAGTTGATTGCAGTGTAGTAACATAATAAAGTTTATTTGTGGTACAAAAGAAGGCTCATAATGCTTAACATTTACAAAATATATCTCCATGGCATTTGTCCTTTTCATTTGATTTGCATTTGCTAGAGTTGTAGGCATGCACTTCCCTTTAGAGGTCATTGAATAGCCCATGTGTGTTTTTCTTAAATGGCATTAAAGGCACACTGGGAATTTAATCAACTTCCTACTGAAATTCACTCTGAATTCTTTTTCCATGGGAAGTCATCAAGCTCAGTTCTGGGTGTGCAGTGTAATTCACCTAAAAGTACTTCACTGAACCAAAGGCCTCCTGTTGTAGAAATTAAACCTTTCCATAATAAGGCATTTTGAGGAAATAGCATTTCAGGCTCCATTCCTGGGTAGACACTGCTGTATGCTCAGAAAAATACTTAGCAGAATTTTACCTTCTCTTACACAATGATAACTGGCAGTGGAATTTCTTGCACTGGCATCCAGTCAGTTGAGGGAAAGTTGCCAACTGCTATGAGTTATGCTTTTCTGTCTCTACTCTTGATTTCCTTATTTTGGCCCTTGCCAGTAGAAAATTTGGAGATGTATTTGTTAATGCTTTGGAGGAAATCCTAGCTTCAGTGGGGCCAAGACTTTATTAATTGCAAGATGGCAAATAAGGAAAATGTTTGTTTGCCTTTATTTCAGATGTTTTGCGTTTAGTAGCCACAAGTTTATACAGCTTTAAAATCTGTCCATCCCTGTCAATGAGAAAAGTCTATACAACAGAACACACCAGGGTTCAGACCTTTTCTACCTTGGGATCAGAAGATACTTTTCAGTGTCAACAGATCCTAAGAAGCCACCATCTTCTTTGCTGTGAGAAATAAAGAGCTATATAAGTGCTAAAGCTGAATATGTAAGTTATTATAATATTAGGAAAGGGGCATGAAGGTGAATCAGTGTCTTGGAGGATGCTGCACACACTCTTGACCCCCGAGTTTCTAAAGTCTGTTTATTCTGTGGTCTGTATGGCACAGGTTTGTCACAGATGTTTTGCTGAATGAGGGAAAACAGAAGTGGTGGGTTATTTGATTTTAGTCATTTTTCAAAGAAAAAAAGATACAAATATTTTAGAGAATAATTGTGTATCTTAAGTCTGATTAAATGAGCATCTATGTCCTTTATCATGGAAAATGTTATTAGAAAACTCATTTAAATGTGCAGCAAAAAATACAGCTATTTTTTCCATCACTGCTGACTTTTAGGTTGCAAGAAATGTTTTGTGGGTTTATTTTTCATGCTTCCATCTTATGAATTAAATTCTCTTTACAGGCAAATTTCTTGTCATAGTTTAATTTCAAATATGGGCTTTGTGCAGCTTATTATTTAGGAACACAGGTGCTCTTTTCTNGAGGGCAGGAGGAGGGAGAGGTCCCTGTGGGCAGGTTTTCTCTGCACGGTTTTCTCTGCACAGTCTCTGCCTCTCTCCCTCTTTGCTGGGCACCACAGAACCCAAAGCTCTGAGCTGCTGCCTGGCTAATTATCCCAGGATGGATGGCATCCTTCATTCCCACAGCTGGTCTGGAGCAATCCTGACCCTGAGTTCAGCCTTTAGTCATCAGGAGCCTTGGGCTGACTGTGCTGACCATGCTCTGTGTCTCTGTGGAGGATACAGAGGGGTGCTGGCACCAGTATAACTGAGCATCCTGCAGCATTGGGAGAACTGGAAGTCAGAGGCTTTTCCCCAGCTCTGATGGGCACAATGCAATTTAAAATTAAAATGCTATACTGCCCATGAGATGAATGCCTGTCCTTTGGATTCTCACACAGCTCTCTAAGGGATCAGAAGGACCATGGGATATAGATTTTAATAATTATTTTACAGAAAGTCAAACAAATATAACAGGCAGGGCATCATATAAATACAAATATTTATTAAATCTTTAGTATTAATCTAATGATATTGTGTTGAATACAATGTAACAGAAGTATCTTCCAGTTTAGACAGGAATTTTTGACTTGGTACTAATTTCCTTTTTTTTTTTAGTTCACTTCCACAAACTCATGTCCCGTGTGTGCTTTTGAGGCTTTATTGCCATGTGGGTGTGTAAAGGTGGGAACAGGTGAGATGCCACTGTGAGGGTGGCCAGATTAAATCTTGGTGCACAGGAAGGGCTGCAGGGGACAGAGGCTTGTTAAGCAAAAGACACTGGATCCCACCAGAAAGAACTGTACAATTGGCTGGGTCCTGAGTTTGCTTCCTTCCAAAGCCTACAGGAAAAAAAGAACATTAATAGTAGGAGGAAAAATGCAGAGCTATTTTCAGAGGTCAAATCTACTACACCAGCTGCTTTCTTTAGTTCTGCCCATTACTCACAGCATAAAAGCAGTCATAGTTGATTGCAGTGTAGTACATTAATAAAGTTTATTTGTGGTACAAAAGAAGGCTCATAATGCTTAACATTTACAAAATATATCTCCATGGCATTTGTCCTTTTCATTTGATTTGCATTTGCTAGAGTTGTAGGCATGCACTTCCCTTTAGAGGTCATTGAATAGCCCATGTGTGTTTTTCTTAAATGGCATTAAAGGCACACTGGGAATTTAATCAACTTCCTACTGAAATTCACTCTGAATTCTTTTTCCATGGGAAGTCATCAAGCTCAGTTCTGGGTGTGCAGTGTAATTCACCTAAAAGTACTTCACTGAACCAAAGGCCTCTTGTTATAGAAAAGAAGCCTTTTCATAATAAGGCATTTTGAGGAAATAGCATTTCAGGCTCCATTCCTGGGTAGACACTGCTGTATGCTCAGAAAAATACTTAGCAGAATTTTACCTTCTCTTACACAATGATAACTGGCAGTGGAATTTCTTGCACTGGCATCCAGTCAGTTGAGGGAAAGTTGCCAACTGCTATGAGTTATGCTTTTCTGTCTCTACTCTTGATTTCCTTATTTTGGCCCTTGCCAGTAGAAAATTTGGAGATGTATTTGTTAATGCTTTGGAGGAAATCCTAGCTTCAGTGGGGCCAAGACTTTATTAATTGCAAGATGGCAAATAAGGAAAATGTTTGTTTGCCTTTATTTCAGATGTTTTGCCTTTAGTAGCCACGAGTTTATACTGCTTTAAAATCTGTCCATCCCTGTCAATGAGAAAAGTCTATACAACAGAACACACCAGGGTTCAGACCTTTTCTACCTTGGGATCAGAAGATACTTTTCAGTGTCAACAGATCCTAAGAAGCCACCATCTTCTTTGCTGTGAGAAATAAAGAGCTATATAAGTGCTAAAGCTGAATATGTAAGTTATTATAATATTAGGAATGGGGCATGAAAGTGAATCAGTGTCTTGGAGGATGCTGCACACACTCTTGACCCCCGAGTTTCTAAAGTCTGTTTATTCTGTGGTCTGTATGGCACAGGTTTGTCACAGATGTTTTGCTGAATGAGGGAAAACAGAAGTGGTGGGTTATTTGATTTTAGTCATTTTTCAAAGAAAAAAAGATACAAATATTTTAGAGAATAATTGTGTATCTTAAGTCTGATTAAATGAGCATCTATGTCCTTTATCATGGAAAATGTTATTAGAAAACTCATTTAAATGTGCAGCAAAAAATACAGCTATTTTTTCCATCACTGCTGATTTTTAGGTTGCAAGAAATGTTTTGTGGGTTTATTTTTCATGCTTCCATCTTATGCATGGAATTCTCTTTACAGGCAAATTTCTTGTCATAGTTTAATTTCAAACATGGGCTTTGTGCAGCCTATTATTTAGGAATATAGGTGCTCTTTTCTTTCTTTTTTTTTTTCTTTTTGCTAATTTAGTTGATGAGTACTTTAAATGTGCAGTCTTCTGAGTTAATGCTGCTTAGTGTCTGTGGTTTCTTTTAAGTAAATGTTCCATAGCCAGATGATGTTTCCATAACACAAAGGGAAAGTGTCATTTTCCCTCTAGACATCAGAGTTTCCGGAAAATTTACCAAACCTAGGAAGAAGGTAAAATCTCTGAAATCGACTTATAATAGTTTACCTTTCTTTGTTGCAATGCTTTTCCCACTGAAAGTGGCTTCTTAAGCATCACAGATGGTATCAGGGAAAAAAAAAGGATCTGGTCTGAGACTCAGGAGACCTGGATTTTAATACTGTTCATCATCTGCTTGCCACAGGCGAGTTACTTTGCCTTCAGTTATGTCACCTGAGACCTCAGGGTGTGACTGTGATACAGATAATTCAGTCATAACTGCTGGATTGATTCAACAGCAGCAGCAAACTCAGGCTGAGCCATTGGCTCCCTCGTCCATTGTGCATCCATTACTGGTCCTGTGACAATGTTCTTTGTGCATGTCTGACCTTCACTGCTAATGGAAATTAAAAACATTATGCTTCTGAGTAGAAGATCCACCACTCCTTACACTACTTAGTTTGATGGAGTTTTGTTGGGTGGTTTTGGGGTTTTGTACTTGAATTTTTGTAGCAGACTGAAGGCTTTCAGAGTTGGCCCCACTCCAGCAACCTGAAAGCCTTAATCACTCCTTTGGAGAGTCTGTGTTCCTAAACAGATGATTTCAGCAGATGCTAGAGAAATAAATCTTCCTGAGATGAAAAGACATTCATTTTCTGTCTCCTCCTTAAGTGGACTTGTGAAAGGTAATGGAAAGGAGCTAGAACTGGAGGCTGAAATCCTTTGGCTTTTGGACTGGTGAAACAGGTAGCAGCTGTTCAGATTGATAGGCAGCCTCTCCTCCAACATTAACCTGCAGCACCTGGCAGGGCAGGGATGGTCTGCAGCTCCTCCTGCTCTCGGGGAGACCTCTGCTTAGCAAGGACACAGATTAGCAGCAGGAGCCTTCAGAACAGGCACTACAATGGGGCTGATGTAAAGCCCAAAGAGCTCCTGGCAGCAACCCCCATTCACTGCCTTGACTTGAATTGAGGCTGGCATCTGGTGTGAGGGTCTGGGCTCCAGTCAAGCAGATGGTGCTGAGTGTCTCTTGTGCATTACCCTGAAGCTCACATGGGTGGAACTGGGTGAAAAGACAAGCAGATAAAATGATGCTGGGTAATAATCTCTTGTCTGCTGTTAACTTCAGTGGGGCAGGAAGGAAATCCCTTCTAATCTCTGTGCAATCTGAATTAAAGTGTAAAATAGAAAATTATCAATCAGCACTGGTCTTTTAAGCAGAATAAGGATCTAGTAATTTTTACTTTTATAATTCTCTGGGATTGCTAAGTGTTTTCTTCTTCGCATCTGTGTTTTACCTTTGGTCTGTACCCTCTGGTAGAGGAAGCACCTGGTGAAACTCACCTGACTTCCCCTCCTGCTAGGAAAGCCCTGATATTTCACTGGAGATCAGTGCAGCTTTTAAGACATCTATATCTGCTCAGTGTAAATCCAGATTTCTCAGAACACAAGAGTCAGGAGGACTGACAAAGGGAAGCAGTCCTCCCTTATTGGGAAAATGTTGGGTCTCCCAGCAAAAATACCAGTCTCTGATTCTATAATGACTTATGCATGTGATTAAACTTGAGCAGATGAAATATCCTGCTGTAGCCACTTTAGAGTAACCCTTTGCATAATTAAAACTTAGAAAAACATCATTATTTTTCTAGGAGAGGATGATTTCAAAGCTGTGTCACTGTGATTAAAATTTCTAATTTTGTCTTGTAAGGGCAACTGGTGATTGAGATGAAAAAAGATGGTTAAAATATTATTATTGTTCTCATTTTTCACATCAGTGGTTTCCAGGCTCTCAGAATGTAGCCACACAAAACTGCAGGGTGGGAATGAGCAGCAGGGCATAAAGTGGCAGGGGGAGAGAGAGAAGGACTCAATGGGTTTTTCAACACAGATGAAGAAAATTTCCCTTCCATCCTCTTGAGAAGGTGCTGAGGTTTCCTGGCCATATTCCTGCTACCTTTGCCACCAGCAATCTCTTCCTATGGGTTGTGCTAAAGGTTCAGAAGAGCTTGTGTGGCTGAGCACCAGCTGGGAAATGACACGTGGCACATGCAGGGCCTAGAACAAGGGGCTGAAACAGGAAGCTCCTTTGTGGAACAAAGACCTAAACTGATAATTCTGTATGAAAAGGAACCTCAGTGAACAGGTTATCATCAGTAGTGATGTGACCTGTGACCAGGTTATGGTGCTCTCTCCAGGACAATAGTGACATTATTATTTTTCCCCTTCAAAATATTACCATGGGTGTAGCTGCTGAATTGTATCTCTGTATTTAGTATTTTGTTGTCTTTTTTTCAAATGGTCAGCTACCTTACATAAAGTAGCTTCTGTTCTAATATAATGAAGATTCACTAGTTTTAAGAGAATCGTTAAAAGTAGTCTTGTATTTCACAAGACTGGAGGAAATGTTTCTTTTCTGGTAGCTAATTCTCAGTGCCTGCCTCTTAATTTGCACAAATAATTGACAGCTCATTAACGACTTGGTAGGAACTCTGGAAAACAACTGAGAAAAAGCAACTTGAGTACAACAGGGGGAACAAAGTATCTGCTTCTCAGTTGTGCTGATAGTCTCCAATCAGATTTAAAATGAGGTTGGAAAATTCGTGTAAATTATACAGGAAGATTATACTTGCATAGAGAGCTCCTGAAAGCTTTCTCTGGGCTGTGTGGGGCAGCTCATTTGATGTGTGGATGCTTGTGGCTCATGGATGTCTGTTCTGGGAGTTCTGTGGTCCTTCTGGGCTGACCCTGCCAAGGCAGGGCAAAGACACTGCTTTAAACCTTTGCTATGCCTTTTCTTGGATTTTACTCCAAGTTTTGACAAATTAGTTAATACCATTGGTTTTATCTCTATATTTGAGCTACAGGGTAAAAATGTTCTTTAATTAAATGCTGTGCTTGGGGAAGTCTTGTGGAAGTTGGAAAAGTGGTGCCCCATAATGATGGCAAAACCTGTATCAACAGAGCTGGTGGCCAATTCTGCTTCCAAATCCTCTGGCTTCTCTTCTGAAATAAAAGTTGTTGGAGATTTAGACTGGTCACTAGAAGAGTGAGAAAACACTTTGTCCACAAGAAAGGTACCAGAGTAGCTTTCTGAAAACAAGTTAAGATCTTTGTCTGAAGAACCAAATTAATATTTCATATCTGGCCTCATGCCAACATTCTCCAAATTGTTTGTCTGATAAAAGGAGTAGAGGGGTAACGTTTGAGATCATCAAGAGAAAAATTCCACAGAGTGCTTTGTAATGTGGTAAAGAGCTTAATTCCTGATAGTTCTGAGGAGCTGCAACACCAGTCACAGTGTTATTTCAGGAATACAACACGCCTACAAACTCTGTGTTTGGGACATTTAGTTCAGATCACCAGAGTGTAATGGTAAGGCAAACACATGAACACAAAATTGGAACTGGGGAAAGGTACTTATTCTCTTTCCTTTTTTTTTTTTTTTTTGGAAGTGTTCTAGCAATCAAGTCCTGTTCTTGAAATAATTTATTTCCTTGAGAATCAAATTAAGATTGTAGCAGCTTGTGGTTTTAGCCATGGTAAATGGATAAAACTGTAGTTAATGATTTTATCAATATTTTATGATCTTGTTCTTTAATGTGTAATTGGTGATCCACCAGGCACTGAGTAAAGCCTTTCCCAGAAGTAAATATTTTGATAAATCCAGAACCCTATGCAGAATAAAAAGAAATACTATTTGGAAACATAACTGTTGACAGTATTTCTCCTCTTGGAGTGTCAATATTGTTTGGTTTTCTGTGGCATTTGAAATAGTAAAAAAAATTCAAAATAAACTGAAGTAGTCAGGAAAAGGATACTTTGCATGTAGAAGTGATTTTTTGAGAAGACAAAGGCAAAAAAACCCCCAAAAAACCCAAAACATGTTTTAGAGTACAGCAATGGGATTCAGGAAGTAATTAAAAAACAGGGTAATGGTGCTGCAGTAATATAACATAAATTGGGAAGCATTCCCAGTATAAACATTTCTGTGTTGCAACTTGTAGTTGAGGATACAACCTTCAGTCTTCTGATTTTGTATGCACACACATCCTCTGAAGCTACCAACACTGTTCAGCAGTGTTTATGTGCACAAAGTACACCTTGCCTGTGTATGCAGGGCATGCATGGCTTGGTTTGCACACGTGGGGTCAGAGGCTGGGCACCTGACGTGGAGGTCCCTGCAGCCCAAGGTGCCTCCTTTGGCAGCAGCAGAGGTGCACTCTCTAGACCAGAGTTCAGACAGACATCATATGGAGACTTCCAGTGTTGCCTCTCTCCATTTTGATGGCTCAGTAAACAAAGAATCTGCTGCTTCCAAAGCTGTCAGTAAAATGGTTTTGAATTTCTCATTAGCAGATACTTTCTAAGCAAAGACCAAACAAATCGTTATGCTGTTCTGTTTTTTACAGGCCAGTCTGGGCCTGTTTTGGTTGCTTTACTTTGTATTCTGTGCTCTTTACTGCTCACTGGGCGAGTAGCAGTTTCTTTGTTATTTTTGGTTGTCAGTCTTGCATTATTCACAAACTTCTGTTTTGAATCCCCAAAGACGGAAAAACTTCATCATGCATTCAAATCCACACATATATTATAAGAACATCCGCTGGTGATGAGCGTCATTGGCAGCTTTCACAAGCTCACATTAATTATGCACACAACGCAAAAGCACCATGACTGGGAATCATCATTTCTAATAAAAACACTGACTTCCAGTCATGGATCATTTTATCGCTCCTTGGGGCTATAAATCACTCATGTCACTAAGATATATGCTTTTCCTCTTTTGGCTTTAATTCTTTATAGAAAGCTGCTGCTGGTGTGGAGAGGGGATGAAGAGGGAAGTGTCTCACCTTGTCTTTTTGAATAAACATCTTGCTCATCCACAGTGGGATGCCAGGGCAGATTCTGTGGCTGTGGGGGAGCACAGAGGGTAAATGCAGAGTCTGAGTGCCATGAACAAGGCAAAGCCAGGGGTAGATTCTGTGCAGTTGCTGTGCTCCACCATCTCATGGTGAAACTTAGGGGAGAGTTACATCTTCAGCATTTAAGGCTGTCATATCCTTTTCTTTCTCATCTTAGGTAAACAGGATGGGAAAAGGCACAGAAGCTTTTCCAAAGCGAGGAGTTGCTATTTCAGAGAGGTGGTGAGGTACAGGATTAATCACTGGTGACTGAGAGCCTGGTCTGTTGTGTGAGCCAGTGAAACCTTTCCCTTGGTTTTTGTCACCCTTAATTTTGTAATATATTTTATTTCATAAAGTGACCTCGTTTAATTAATCACGTGTGCAGTGAGTACAGGGAGAGAAAGAAATTCTAAATTCCCTCCAGAACATTAATCAGGTTCTTTTTCTGCATATTTCTTATCTAGTATTTGTTTCCTTACTTTCCTATGAATTTTTAGATTAGGCATATGGACAAGTTGTTAAAGTATTTCTCAACTTGTCAAAGAAGGGGAATACTAAGAATCCTGTTTATTTTTTATTCACACAGCCTTTGGGAAAATGTCTCAGAAATGCTGTAGCCTACAAATTAAAACCAAAAGCAATACTGGGGCCATTGATGTGCAAAGTGGTGTAGGTGCTGGTCACAAACACTGCACTGACCTTAACTAAGAGTGTGAAATAAGGAAATTTAAATTGTTTGGCAGCTGAAGAAACAGGAACTAGAACACCAGGTAACCTATCCTGGATTCTGTCTGGTCAGAATTATGCTGCCTGAATCTGGTTTTAATTGCACTGGTTGAGTCAAAATATTTAATTTCAACTGAAGTAATATTTAGTTCAGTTTCCATAAAAGACAGACTTTAATTGGTAACTTCCTTCCAGATGGATTGAGCTGATATAATTAGTTCTTTGTTTCAGCCACTAAACGGAGAACTTACCACCTTATTTCTTTCTTCCCTGCCTCTCACTGATGGCAAGGTCATTTCTGTCTGCTTTTGTGTTTGCCACCTCTTGTAGTGTCCTTGGCATTTGGATCTGCCCACACATTGGAATTACAGATGTACATGAACAGAGAAAGCCAGGTAAGGAGAGCGTGTCAAGATTACATCTCCTGCTTGAAAGCTCTTTTCAATATTAAAATACATTTGAAAGCAGTGAGATTTCCTGTGGAAATACTTTTATAAAGAATTTCTGAAAGACCGAAGAAATGTCAACTTGTCTTGCAAGTTATTTTTAAAACTATTTTCTCAATTCTTCTAGAAATTGGACACAAAATGGAAAAGTATATAAATCCAGTGTTAGGATTGATAGTGAGCCCATAGATATATATATATATATTTGCCTGATGAGTGTCTGGCCACCTTTGTGTGCTGCAGCACCTGCAATGCAAAGATTCCAGGGTCATAGGTAGAATTGCTAGACTCTGTTCAAAAAGCAAGTTATTTGAGAACTGTTACAGGTTCTTAAGTAGAATGTTTGATTTTATATCTTATTAATATGGTGACAGTGGAATCTGTGGTTTATAATTTTTTGTGCTTGTTTTCCTTTTCTACTTCCCTTTTCTCAGTGCTTGTTGCCTGTTTAGGGTGTGTCAGTGTGACAAAAGAAGTAAACTGGTGAAAAATGGACTTTCCAGGACAACCATTTTGCTGTGAACAGCAAAAAAAGATTTCAGTCAGGAGTATGAAAGGGTAGAGTTAAACTTTTCAAAGTTTATTTTCTAAGAAGAAGAGGTAACCAGTCACTTTTTTCTTACTTCCTCTTTCAAGGCTGGAAGTTTCCATTTTCCATCTGAAACTTTTTCCTAAAACAGTTTTCTAAGATCTGCAAGCCCTCTTATGCAATATGTGTTGATATGATGTATGGTTAGAGAAGCTGCCTATTTTAACTTCACATTTCTCAAGTGTGAAGACACCAGATCAGGACCACAGTTTTGTTTTAGCTTCCAGAAAGCTTAACACATATTAATATGAGCATGCCTTGCATTACAGCACTTTTCAAGCTGTGAACACACATTAATTGACTTTGACTGAAGCAATTGAAAGAGTGGTGCAATGAACAGTTCATTCCACAAATATATTTCTTATTACAAGCAGAGCTGAGGGTTTATGAGAATGTTGCCTGTTTAAACATCAGACCTTTGAAACAAATTGAATCAGTTTTAATTATTAAAAAAATGAAATGTAAAAATTTTCAGAGTTTATAAGCCCTCGGGTAGCTTAATTAAAACTGAAGAGAAATTAAAATTATCAGAATTTAGGGCAACAGGAAAAGAAATGATATGTAGGAACTTTCAGGTTATAATAAGAAAAGAAATAACTTTAAGCCACTTGGTAATTGTACAGTAAAACTTCTCTAATATGCTGGCTCAAGTTATTAACTGACCTAAATCTCTTTAAACCATCTAGACTTTAGTCTAAAAGAAAGCATTTATGTATGAAAGTTCTACAATAAAGTGAATTTATATCAGTTAGTTATCATAGTAATGAAAATAAACAATTGATAATATATCATAAACTTACCAATTAAAATACTTTTCGATTACAAATGAATGCTTTAAACTCCAACTGGTTGCAGTATGAATACTGCAAATGTGATTTCTATCAGTCTGTAATATTCCTGACAACGAGTGGGGCCCACTGTTGAAAGAAAGAGTCCTTTGCAGTCCCTTTGCTCAGGGAGATCTGCTTGGACAGCACTGAGAATAAAGGCTCTTAATTGCTGTGAGATATTCTGTGTATCATCCCTTCCTGAGCCAGATGCCTCATGTTATTCTGCACAACATAATGCATCTTCTTAAATCAGGGGTGCAGAGTGCTGTTTGTATTTGTTCATTGGTTTTGCAAACATTGGTGTAAGGAGATTTCTGCAGGGCAGTGGCAGGTGTCAGGAGTGACATGGGGCAGAGGGGCAAAGCACTCTGGGGGGGACATCAGCTTCTGCTGAGGAAGTTCTTTGAGGAAATGATTGATCTCCTTTGCTGCTGAGGCATTTGCTTTCCTGGAGTCCATGGTGTGTCATGGTCTGCATGTGCATTTGTCTGGTTTTAGATGTCAGAGTTGAAGCTGAATATTTTATCCACCAAAAGATCCATGCAAACCTTCTTCAATATCCACCAAGACTTCTACACTGAGATCCATTCTTTTGTCATGTCTTTGACACTGTTCATTTATAATAAATGATACTTGCTAATACTTAGAGGCTGGTAAAGACCAGATATTCATTACTAAGTATTGTTGGCATCAGATGGGAGGAGAAGCTTTCTTTGTTTTCAAGATGTCATCTTGATTTTTATGATTAGAAAATAAATTCAGTGTAGCCATGTGCACTCCATGAAAGCCAACCAGCAGTGGCAAATCCAGGCACATCATAGCATGGCACCAAGCTATCACTCAAAGGCTGTAATCCAAAGGCTTGAAAATACCCAGTATCTAATGACAGACTGCACTCCACTGGATCTGTTGGATCTGTCTGAGTTAACACAGCAGTAATAAGTAATTCCTGCAATAAAATCGTAGCCAATAGATAATTCTGTCTGCTGCAGATGACAATTCAGTCTACAATAGCAGCTTAATATTGCATGAAGAAATTTTTCTAATGTAATTTTTATCAGTCTGAACTCTCAGAGAACTTAAGCACATGCTTCCATTTACCCTGTTTTCTCTTCTTATTTAGCTCTTTACCCCTGTTAAAGAATGGTGAGTTGATCTCTGACCTTTCAGAATAAGGAAGATTTATCTAAAATGTCTAGACAATGTGATACAATTTCCTTCCCTACTTATTTTTAGAAAATAAAAGGAGCAGGGTAGAGAAAACAACTGCTGAAAACTTCACACATGATTGCTCTGCCTTTTCAGACTACCCTGTATTAATTAGATATGAATAAAGATGGTGTGTTGCATATCTTTATTCTAAGTTAACAATTATGTTGCATGACAGATGAATGCACACTTCTGTCTCTGGTTTTACACTACAACATGAGAAGTATTCAACTTGAAGAAGTAACTCAGGGTGTAACAGCAAGGCTGGTGTATTTGAATTTATTTTCTCTTGTGGCAGTGTAGCAGAGAAATCCAGGAAAGTTTCTCACTGTGCAGGTTGTGTTCCATCAGAGGTAGGTGGCTGTAGGTAACAGCACATGGGTGTGGATCCAGGCAAGCCTTGATGGGGCAGATGCACAAGAGATTGCAAGGAGTGAGTCTGGCCACTGGTACAAAGGCAGTGACCAGCTGTGTGCCATGCACAGCACCCTGCCATGGTACCTGCAGTGGGGACTCACACCTCAAAAGCTTCCTAAAACAGAACCTGCCTTGGTCTCAGCAGAGTGCACAATGGTTTCAGCCACTCCTTCTTGCTGGGCTGTGAATTCTGTCCTTGTCCAGGCACTGCCACAGTCCCAGGCTGTGCCTCCCTGGGCAGCTGAGCCCTGCTCTGCTCCTCTCTGGCTTTTGATGTCTGAGACCAGTTGGGGGTTTGGGGCTGTTTATTTGAATCTATGGTATGGGTTTTGGCATTTTTTTATTTGGTTTGCCTTGGTTTTCTATTTTAGCTTCTTAACTGGATTTATAGAGCAGAATCAGGTGTTTCATTTATTCACTGCAAAAAAGGGGCAATAGTATTTTTACCTACTCTCTCTCATTGTTAACTCCTCTCTATGCAGAGGAAAAAAGGCAGTTCAGATGCCATTACCATTTTGTTGAGTTTTCATTAAGGGTGCAGTTTGTGATCTGGATTTTCTTGCCTGAAATGTGTAACCCTGGTTTTTAATTACCCCAAGGTATTTCAGGCCTATCTGCTTTAGACAAGTGCACAGCTGTGTATTTTCTGAGGGATTACTATTTGAGCCCCTAGTCTGAGCATTATTTAGATTATAAAGAATAAATTTAGAGGTGTCAGGCTCATGTGTTTTTCATAGGGGATGTGCAGTGGTTGGTGGGTACCAGGAGTTTCAGAGGAATTAATCTACTGTACAATAGCAGGGCTGATTGTGTGAATCAACCCTGCACATTCAGTTCAGATTCAGGCATTTTATAGTACCCTGCTCAAGGTTTTAAACACTCAGTATTCATATTCTTCACATATGAAATATTCATATATTGTGGCACCCTTTGGGAGAAAAAAAAAGAATTTAAAATACAAATGTGTTTATGTGAACAAATTTGCCTGTCTGTATCTGGATTAGCAAATGCTTCAGTTCTGATATAAGCTATTCACAAAAGCCTCATAGCTCACATGATGTGCTTTCTATTGTTACCTCTAAAAAAATTTCAATCAAAATACACATGTTGCCAAAACTAAAAAGAATAGCTGTCCTGTTGATTAATTTACATAAAGCTATAACCAGCATGTTCAGCAAAATGCTTGAAATGGAGCCTCTCTCTTGGTTTCAGGAAACCTGCCTGTTCTGTGCAGTTCTAGCAAGGAAAATATTGAATAATACATTACAATTCTAAATTTTTGAATAAAAAATTAAATATTGCAGAAGCGTGGTAAAATTACTGAATCTCTTTTTTCCTTTAGAAAAAAAGATCATTTTCCTTTGTGTAAAAAGAATTATATTTTAAAAATGTCCCCAAACACTGTTTTTTGTTTACAGAGATGTAAAGTGAGCACTAAACTTACGTTCAACTAACAAAGAATCCCAATTCTTTGTTAAAACTAACATAGAATATTAAGTGTGGCAGGAAAAAAACCAAAAAAAACCCCCAAAACTGAATTTTTAATGCCAAGAGAGAATGTAGAGGCACTTGGGGCAGGGGGTGGCCCTTGGCACCATCACTGCCCTGCTGCCATCCTCTGCTGCAGCACTGCACTGGGCACCTGTGCATGGCACTGCTGCACCTCCAGTGCATCTCCAGTCCAGGGAGACAGGGCTTTGCCCTCTCTGACTGAGGCAATGCCCCTCAAATGTGCCCTTGGATGTCCAGGGGTGCTTTGGTGACTTGGCATGTGAACAAACTCACTGAGATCCCCTGCCAGCTGGATCGATAATGATGCAATATTGTTTAAATATTGTTACATATTACTGCTACATTTTAATCTCAACTCTGGTATCTCGGCCCCTGTATGAGTGGGTTAAAAGACCAGGGTCTGATGAGTCCTCCCCTCATCCTTTTGCTTCATAGTAGAGAGAAAAAAAGTCTCAAAAGGATACTTTTTCTCCTCCAGATAATAATCTGTGTTTAGTGCAAGCCTCTGAATGTTCCAGGCTGCTTATTCCTGTGAAGGCAGGACTCTGCTGCTGAGCTTTCACTCTCTGCCCAAAACTGGTGCCTTCCTTATGAAATTGCTGTGAAGTTGTTGAGTTTGGTGGCAATGCATGGAATAAAGCATCCAGCTCTCTGTGCATGTCTGTAGACAGGAGCCTCAAGAAGGGAACAAACACTACAGCTTGATTGGAGATTGATAATTAGCCTAGTTATACACCTGTCTGTGGGTATTTTCAGTGTTTAATTTAAATACACTCCTCCTCCTGCTTTTCATCTGAAAATACTTCTCTATCTTATCAGGAGTGTTTTAAATACTAAGGGAGTGTGCAAACTGAGATGTTTGATAAAGATAACAAATTATAACAAATATGAATTTATTTGCAAACTCTCTATTTCCACATGTTCCTTATGTGGGGGTACCTCTGCCTTGTATTTCTTAACAAGGGCAAGCTTCACATGTCTTCCAAATAATGTTTTCTATAAAGGTCATTATATGGTTGCCTTTTTGAAATATTTTTCTGCCCAAACTGTCCAAATATAGCAAAGTGTCCAGTGAAATAGCATCAATACACATTTATAGAGGATTCTTTTTTAAAATAATATGTTTTAAATTTTTTTGTGTGTGTGTAAAATATCTGATTATTTTCATCTCTGAATTCTTCTAGCTCTAGAATGGTAGATGAAAAAGGAAATATGTAGTGAGAAAATCTTAATTCCTTTAGGCTTGAGGAGATGTGTCAGAGATGCAACAAATGTAGTCTTAAGCTGAAAATTTTAATTTATTCAAGGAAAATTAAGTGCCTACTTAGCTTGGAGAGTTTGCTTAAAGCTTTGCTTTAATATCTTTGGTTGTTGACTGTTATTTTGTAAAGCAATGACAATGAATACCCTCATTTCCTCCTGCCCTCAGATTATAAATTCTTGATGAAGGTTGTTACCATACATTACAGCAGAAACAGACTGAACATCATTCCAGGCTTCTGTGGACTGCCAAATTGCAAATAACAATAATGATTTTACCTTAATAAACTTAGTGTTGGTTTGGGGTTTTTTTTCTGCTTAGCATGCACTTCTACAGCTTTATACTTCATAAATGAAAATAAGCAGAATTTTTTTAGTCTATTGCCAGAAAGAAATTAAACCATTGTTAGACACTCTTTTCCTGTTTTTACTTATTGCAGGTTCAAAAATTATCTTTCTTAAAGCCAATTTCAAAATAGTCCTCATTTTTATTGCTATTCTGTTTTTGCCACCTAGAGTCTGTCTGTTTGATGTTCCAGAAGTAATTTATTTCTTTTATCTTTTCTCTTTTAGTGTTGTCCTTGTGAAAAATTAAAATATCTTGCATAATTAAGATCTGTATGCAATGCAAAGTAGAATTTATTAGCTCACAACAAAACTGTGTTTCTTTTAGTTTGGGTTACTGCAGCTGCTCTAATTGTTAAAGGCAAATTTATAAAAAAGGGAGAGAAAAGAACACCATAATCACTCTTATAGTTACCAGAATAGTAAGAGGATTTAATTGCCTTGGTTGGCTGTATCACTAATGAGTACAGTTCATTAAAAGTTCCATGGCTTGTCTAATTATAGCTGGAAACTTGCATTTCTCTCTTTTGCAAAGGAGTGCATTTCCTTGTTGCACTTCCCTGGTGAAAACTGTGTGCCAGACCCAAGGCTGCTTTGCTTGGGAATCCTCAGGAGGGCAGAGCACAAATCCCATCCCTGAGGCGTGGGGAACATTTCATACTGACTGTGGCAAAACAAACTCTCCACCCATTTTGATGAGCAGGACATTGCTCAAAAATGCACACTTTATTGCACAGTTAGCAAGAGTTTCAGATTGGGGAAACAATTTTAGATTAAGGGAGGACTCAGTGTCTGCCTTAAAAGTTGGGGGTCTTTGGTTTTGGGTTTTTTTTCCCTTTTTCTCGTTTTGTACTTATCCTCTGCAAAATGTCAGAATTCAGCAGGTCGGTACATACAAAATAATTCTTGGCTTTTGTCTTTTAATTCTTTTTAGATTATGGTAATAACAAACTTAGAAAATATATAGCTTATCAAATTGTACAGATCTATTGATACAAAATAAACAGAAAATAAAAGTGAATATATTTGAAAGATTTTAGTATGCAGGGAGTAGGAAAGCAGAATCCTCCAATAATCCCCAAACTATTTTATCATTAGAACTAAAGATACTAATTAAAACATGAATCCTTTTTGATCCTCCCTTAAAATATTGATTTCTTCTCCTGTCCTCCCAAGTAAGGTCATTCTTTCTTTTCTTTCCATGTGACTAAGTGGACTTATGAAATGGATAGGGGACTTTTTTTCAAATGACAGTTCTAGCAACAAGGTGTCTGGCATAGCTGTATTTATGAGAAAAAACAATGGTAAGATTTCAACAAAATCTCCCCACATTCCCTGCAGTTGCTGCCATCAGCAAGTATCTAAATCTGCTTTGAGGAGCAGCTCCTGAAGCTGAGGCACTTACAGAGAAAATGGTGTTGGGCATTACTGAGAATCTTAGAATGGGTTCTGAGAGCCTGAGAGCTGTGTGTGTGCAGCCTGAGAGCTGTGTGTGTGCACTGCTGTGTGCAGTGGCCAGCTGCTGTCACAGCCCATGCTAGCAAAGCCTGCCTTCTCTTCAGAGACTGAGTCCCCGGGGATCAGGAGAAGGGTGGTCTTCTGTGAGCAGCAATTCTCTTCCTCCTACTTCAGTGCAGATGCCACAGCCTTGTTTGTAGGAGTTTTCTGTGTTGCAGGTGGCTGAAAGCCTTGGGGGAGCCAGCAAGGGAGCTCTCCAGGAGGTGGGGCTGGGGGCAAAAGGGGCTGTTCAGCAGCAGATCCAGGCTGACCATGAGTGATTGCAGAAGGATGAGATGGTTAAGCCATGGTTTTACCAGTCTGGCACTTGTGCAATACATCTATTGCTATTGAAAACTCAAATTCATGGTCCACATGCTCCTCCTGGGCAGCCCAGGGTGCTGGTGATGGCCGTATCCAGCAGGAGATCCCAGGCTGTGCTTCCCTCTGTCTTGCAAGACAGCTGTCTTTGATTCCATTGCATTTTAGTCCACAACTAGCTGCAGCCCCCAAGGGCTGCTTCAGTCTGTGTTAAGATTCAGATTCGTAAGCCTTTAAATTTGATAGATCATTTTCTTTTCTGTTAAATTGAAAGGGCTGTAAGGAACACCCTGTGGTAATTTATTGAAAAGACTATTAACAATGAGGTTAATGACAGAGGTACATTTCTGCTGTGAGCCAACCTGGCAAATAATTAGTACTTTCAGAAACACACATGGTCTTTTTTTTTTGGTTTTCCACATGAAAGAATTAAATACATAACTTTTATGGCAGCCTTGTTGGCCCATAGTTTTCATTTAGTCCTTTCCACAAAGGTTAAGATTTTGACATTTCAGAGTTTTATGTGTAAATTCCCTGCTCACAAAGTCTGCACTACCAGCAGAGCTCTCTGCTGCAGCAGTGTTTCAGAGAGATTCCAAAAGGCTCTCTGCATTTCCTCTGGTATCACAAGCAACACAGCAAAAGGCACTACTGTGTTAACCCTTCTTTTACAGCAAGTCCAGAGTCATCTTAGCACCATACTCCTCATATCAGTTGTTACCAAACCAGGAAAAATATGTTTGTGCTTCAGTGGATCAGAGGCACCATGGGCAAGGAGAGTTAATGGAATTAGTGCTCATAATAATCAGGTTTTTTCTGTCATTCCAAGCCATAGTTGGAGCTATAACTGAGGATGTTCCTTGTGCCCATTCCTGGCTTTGCTAACAATCTCATACACTTTCTTTGAAATTTAAGCTGCACATTTAGGATATAAGAGTATTTAGTTACGTTTTTTTTTTTTAGTAAGAAGTTTAAATTATATTTGTGAAACAGTGCAACATCAGTGTCCGGTTTGAAGGATGAATATGGTTTGAGTTCTTTTCTAGTGGGGGAAGACATGCAGAGGCAAAGGCAGCTGGCATTCAGTAATAAATTTTATGACATACGAAGATAATATCCATAGCTCGTATTAAAAAGTGGGGTAAGTGAATTTTCCAAGCAAAATTCATTTCTGTATATAACACACTTCTGTATGATGAATGTGTTAAATTCATCAAAGCATGAATTTTTGTTCAAGGGATGTAGCATTTTCACTCTGTTTGAGCGTATCTTTGAGTTGTTTTGACATTAGTAGTGACATGTTTAATAGATAAGAGGTGCATCATTTGTGACAGTTTCATTGCAGCTGAACTTTTGAAGAATTCATTTCTCCTTCCTTACACATGTTCAACCTCCCAAGCCATATGGTCTGTGTTCCTCAAGATGTTTTGCATTAGATCAGCCAACTAAGTGCATCAAAACATGAGTTAGCCCAGGAAGGAGAGACAGGCTAAAGACTGAAGTACATGGCTGATTTTTTTCTCCTGGGAAGTCTTTGCCTCTGGGGACCTCTCCAAGGAGGGCCCAGTGTGATGTCAGTGCCTGCTCATGGGTGTGGGGGGAAGCAGGGGAAAAAAGAAGCCTTATGCTGGAGAACTTTGATTGTTCTAGAAAGGGTTTGGCCACAGAATGCACCTGCTCCAGAATCTGGTACAATGGATACAACCATTCACATTCAAGCATGAGCTTGAGCTTGATTTTGGTCTCATTGCAGGATCAGAATTAGGGTAAGACAGCCCTCAGACTGTTGGTAGTGGAAAGGAAAGGTGTGGATTTCAGGACAAGGCAGCAAAAGGAAGCACACTACCCAAGGCTCCTGCTGCAGTGTGCTTGCAGAGGAACCTGGGAGACAACAGACAGCCTCCTGCTCTGACAGCCCCAGAAGACAATACCCTCAGGTGGTATAAACTGATGGTTTTCCATCAAAAAGGGTTCTGAGAAGGAGTCAAGCACTGCCTGACAGAAAGATTACTTTTTCAAGGCCTTTCTGTGCAGAACCAGATGGCTCGTTCCTCTCCTGAAGTTTGCCTCGTGCAAGTGAGAAGGTCTAAATATGTCCTAAACTGCTGCTACTATTAAACTTCACAGATAATCCTTCCTACCTCTTGCAGACACTTCTGTCAAATTTAGATTAACATCTTTCCTTCAGTGTAGGTGAGGGCACTCCCAAACTGTACTGACAAGCAGAGTGTTTTACATAACACACAGAACTCGGCAATTTTGTGTTTGTTTTCCTCTCCAAGTGACTCTACATGACAATGTGTGAAGTATGTACAGATGGCAAGAACAGTTATGCTATCGAGTTTGTTTCCTCTGCCAATGGTTACTGAAAAATAATTCCAGCTCCCCATCTAAAAGTATAAATAAACGATGAAACAAAATATCTTTTCCTTCCTCTGGCAGAATAGACACTTCTAAGTTATTTCCCAAAGTGCTGTTCATGACTAAATGGGACAAGAAATCTTCTGAAGATGGTTGTATTTTCATTCATATACCTTTCAAAGTACATCATCTGTTTAACCCCTAATTTTTTTTATACTAATTAGGTGTCCCCTTATATTTGTTATTTGCATAGCCTGTAAGCTGATAGAGATAAAAAAATGAGGTGATTGATGAAGGGAAGCTTCATTTCACTTCATTTCACATCTGGATCTAACCATGGGTCCTGTGGACATTTGGCATGCCAGAACCAGCTGGGAAACCTTGGCTTTTTCACAGTTATCCAGGAAATGTTTTGGTTTTGCACAGCTGAGAATGCTTAGTTTGTACTGAAGAAACTGAAAAGCCCAGATGCAAGAAACTTTCCAAATTAGTTGAAAACCCCAATCCCTCTTCATCAAAAGCAAAAGGTTTGACCATGTTTTCAGTTTGCTTTCTAATGAAAAATGAAATAGGTATGTCAAATTAAGAAACTTGATGATGCTCTAAATGCAGCCATATTGGAGAGTTTTCAGAAAAAAAAAAAAGCAAAATGAAAGAACATATGAGTCTAGCAGGTCAAAACTATGAAACATTTTTATTACAGAAAGTAAAGGCACAGAAGGAAGGAAAATTCTGATTCTTTTATTTTTCTGAATACTTTTCCTTGAAAAGAAAATATTATTTCTTGCAATTTTAATGGTTGAAGAGTTGTCAGTACCTTTGCATAGGTTTTGTTTGGGTGGAATTGCTTTTTGTTGGTATTTTCATATTCAAAGCATCACAGCTGAAGAATAATCTTTTTAAAAAGATGAGGGTAGAGAAAAAAATATCTACAAGGAAGCAGGATTTTTTTTGGTGGTGTTGCAGTAAATGCATAAAATAAATTCTGAAGTCCTTCATTTGTAATACTCTTTGCTTTTACCTCCTTCAACTTACAAAATGTTCATTTTCTTTATATTCAAGATGATACTCGTCAGTTCTTTTGTGAATGCAATGAAACTTTTACACTCTTTACAAGACAAGCACTGAAAATTAACGGTTATTGTGAGGTATTGAAGAGGAGAGATGAAAATTTTCAACTTCTGTGGTGATATCCAAGTGGCATTCAGAAAACATCTGCAGTATTTTTCAAGTAATTCATAAAACAAGACTATTTCATTTATTTAAAATATGCTGAAAGTGAAATCTCTTTGTCCAACATAGATATTTCAAAATGTAAATAAGTGAATTAGAAATTGTTCCTTAACAACCAACAATGATATAATTGAAAAAATAATTGAGTTAATCCAGGAAAGTCCACTGAGTTATCCACTGACACATTACTGGCTCCACTTTAACATATTTTATTTTTGACATTTGCATGTCTTTGACCTTAAGTCAGTTTAAATGCTTGAGATATGATCCTTCCAGTCAGCTGTTGCAAAATAAAGATGCAGGCTGCTGTCACCTTGTCAAGCCCTGAAGCCATCTCTGAAAGGTCAGTCATTCCCTTGCAGCTTCTGGAGGAAAATCCTCCCTGGCTGTCACAGGAGGGGTCAGGAGGCCTGAGGGATGGAGGTGACACGTGTGCACTGCTGCAGCAAACAGAGACCAGGGACAGCTCTGTGCACTAGGGAAACTTTCTCACCCTGGAACTTTTGCAGCGTATTTTTTACAGGTTTGAGGATTGATTTCCAGTTTAATCCCTGTGTGGGCTGTGTGGTGGGGCACTGTCTGCTGTCAGCAGAGAATTGGGTCCTTTAGACAAAATTTAGGAGCGTTCAGGATGGTATTGAACATGCTGTTCAAATGTGGATTCTGATTTTCCTCAGCCCTCAGAGTATCTGTAAAAAAATGTATCTCCTCTGGAACTTTTAACAGCAAAATTTAAATTTTGATATTGTGCTTTTTCTGATAGTTACACATGTCTGAAAGACACTTAAGTAATGTACATCAAATGAATATCATTGGAGAAAATCTCTGTCTGAAATATTAATTCTACATGTTAGAAACTGGAAGAGAGAGAATCCAAGATGACTGGTAAAAAGCAGAGCTTTCCTTTTCTCGTGTACAGGTACATTCCAGAGGGAGTTCCAATTTCCAGTTAAAACCACCTGTGGCAAGAATTTAAAAAGCTGTTCATGATTCTGCATTTCCTGGCAACTACCCATCATGTCCCTTCCATACATATACAGCAAGGTTGTGTTGGTTTGGTCTCCTAGAGGGAGAAAAAGCCTCACTGATCAAACAGACATCAGGGACTATAAACAGGGAATATTGGTGTTTGGTCTTTAACAGTAATTGCAGAAAGATCTTTAAGACAAAGGGAAATAGTGAGACTGCCTACAGGGATTGTGTTTTCCTTTACAACGAGTAGCACACAGGAAAGAGCTGCTAAATTCAGTCACACAAGGGCCATTTCCCCAGAATGTACAGATATGCACACAAACCTGGTATCTCTCCACTGCACTAGGCACCAGTGTGTATTTTCCATTATTTTTCATAAAAGAATAAGTTGACCCCTTCCTCCTACGGATTGTTTTAAATACCTCCTTTGATCTAGTGAGAAACCATGCACTTTATAAGACTTGAGTGGACTTTTGCAATTGCTTTAAATTTAACTTTGTTTTGTCCAGTGGGAATTAGAAGACTGACTTTTAAGGCAGCAGAGCTAAATCGCCACTGGATGCTTTTGATATTTCCAATTTATATTCTTATATTTTGTGCGTAAAAATAGGATGTGAATCATGACTGTAGGTAATGAGCATGTACTGGAGTTGATTTGCAAGGTTTGGCATCCCTGCAAAGAAATACAGTGAAAACAAGATTTTCTTTAAATGACTTGCTAACTACATTTCTTTCAACCTTCTAAAGGATTTTTTTTGGCTCAAATTAGAAAATTAACCTTAATGAAGAGTCAAAAATTCTAAAAGATCCATATATGTAAATGGATACAATAAATTAATATAAAAAAGAAATGGTTGAAGAACTGCTTGTCATACAGCCTCGTAGTGATGTGCATGAAATCAAAATGTTATATGCATTGTAACACAATTCTCCTCTAGCATTTTAGGAGAAGCATACTCCTAAAATAGTCTTGTTCAATCAGTTGGTCAGTGTGCTTGTATTTTCTTCAGATAAAAAATGAAATAGTTTGGTGTATGCTTGGAAATGGCACAGCTGAAAATAATTGAAAGGGCTCCATACCTGTGGGTATATTCTTGCTACAGAAGCTCCTATGTAAACTACTTTCTATTTGATATTCCCTTCTTTGGCAGCACACTCTGGAATGTCCCCTGTCCCTCTGCAGGGCTGAGCTGTAATTCCCTGTGCCATGCCTGTCCCTGGTTGCCTGGACAGAGGCAGGGCTCACTGGGGCAGCCCCACAGGCTCAGGGCTGCTGCTCCCAGCCCTCCAGCAGCCCCTCCAGCAGCCCTGGCTGCAGGGCACAGCTTTGGCCTCTTGGGGCCCTGGCCATGGCAGCAGCTGCAATACTGAGGGGTTCTGTCCTGGCTGACACAGAAAGCTGGCACCTCTGTGTCAGTGTGAGGGGAGAGGGCACCAGATGTCTGGGGCAATAAGAGTGCTCCAGAAGAACTTGAGGTGCCTTTATTTTAGAGGTTAAGGACTTTCTGACATAGATGATTTTTTTTTCTGTGCAATTCAATCTCTGCAGGTAGATAAACAGATGTAAATTCAAGTGTATTAACTTAGGATCTGGAAACAGCTATTCATAAGAAAGGCAGGAAGGAAGCCTAGGATGTTTCCTAGAATGAACCTTTCTTAAGGTAACCATTTCAGTTTATCTTAGTTGTTATTCTTAATTGCTTGAAAATGTCTTGGCATCATGTGTTGAGCATTGCACTGCATTTTAATCTCTTCCTTCCTTCATTTTTATATTAAAAATATATCTCTTATTCTTTTAAAAAAATTAGTCTATGAGTTTCTATTGAACTGGTCAGGTGCCATAGAAGGTATTGCTTTTGCATTAACACTGCAATGATGTGGCATCTTGCTATGATTCATGGTAAACGTAAAAGATTCTGTTCAATATAGATTAAATAGCTTCTGCAAGGTTAAAGAAAATACAGCTAGGGAAAAACAAAAGTTGTGGGGGTTTGTCTTAAAGTAAAACAGAAACTAAGAGCTCCTGTCTAAATTATGAATATTTGAATTGATGAATTCCTTAAAATGTCTTCCTATTCACTGTGATATTGTTTCAGTTTGGGGAGGTGCAGAGAACACTGCAAAGCCATGATAATTACTTGAGATTAAACAGTTCCACCAGAGAATCCAAACAAAGGCTGATTTACCAGATTGAACCCACCAGCCTTTATTGTAGAAAACAATGCACTCCTCTGTCTTTGTCTTACAGCTCACTTTCCTTTCAAGCAGATTAGACAATTCCTTCTCACAGCCTTTCAATTCTAATCACATCCATTTTCCATTTCTCCTTTTTCATGTGCTCTTTCTGAGAAAACTGACTATAAATGATCTGACTTTACCCTAGCCCTTGGCTTGCCTTTCCTTCCCCTCTCACAACTCTGCCTTTTATCTCTTGGCACTGGATGTAGAAGTTTCTTGCCTGCACAGTGTCTGATCTTATCCTCACCAATACCCCACTGACCTTCACTTAATTCATTTCAAGATCTCTCCTGTGTCCCTGACTTTCCCTCCCTCCCTTATCATTCTTCTGAAGGTCTCTGCTTTTGTTTTCTTTCTTTTTTTTTTTCCACCATCAGTGCAATGAGGATGTAAAACCTCATGGCCCGTGCAAGTATCCAAAATACATCTTTTGTTACTAAGCTTTTCCAGCATTCCCATTACCCTTTATCTGGAGAGAGTGAGGACAGTTCCTGCATCTAGATTTCACCAAAAACTCTAAAGAGAAGAACTAGTTACAAAGCTCCTTTCATGCAGATTCAGCTGGTTTTCTGACAGCTTTTCTCCTTTAACACACCATGTCTGGCAGAGCTGTCTCAGAGCACAAGGTCACTGCTGTCCTTGCCTGGGTTGTTGGCAGACCCACAGCTGTACATGCTTCTCATTCAGTGCAGTCACCCAGGACTCTTCTTCCTTACCATCAGATTCTCATTTGCATGATTTCCCTTTTGGTTATGAAGAAACCCCTGCCTTGTGTTGGCTTTTTAGGCCACATCATGAATCTCATCTCTCATCTTTGACTTGCAGTATCCAGACCCTGCATGTGTTCCTTCTCCTTTGCAGAAACCAATCCTCTGCATCTGTCCACGGGTGTGCAAATACTGAATTCTTTGCTTGTATTTGCTTTTGGTGCCACTTTCCTCTACAAAGATTTTTCTCCTGTCTTGTTCCAGCCAGTGCCTGTTAGACCCTCTCTGTGGAAACATTTCCTCCCAAGCAACACACAATATTGTGTTTTTTCATTCAGTTTTTCTTAAATTGGACTGAAAGCTGTTTAAACCCTTTTTTTAAATGAACTAATTCACAGCAGAAGTTTGTGGGATTTTTTTTGCACTTGGAAAGAGAACTCTTTGTAGTAGAATTCTTTTCAATCTTCTTGCAAGATCACCATCTCCTTCCCCCAATCCCTCACTTTCCTTATAAGCAAGAGCTTAACTTTCACATCTGCATTTCTCATTAAGGCCTGACTATTCCCATGAGAAGCTTGGAATCTCTCTATTTCTGATAGAGTGGAAATCTAGCAGATGCAATTATAAAGCAGATGATAATAAACTGTTTGATGTCAAAGCCTTTGATACTGTTTTATTTCCAACCATCCTTAAATTCAGTTTCTGATTCCCTTTTTCTAAAGGGCATTTTCTTGAAGTAAGGATATTTTCTTGTCACTGTGAGGCAGATACCCAGAAGTTGAACATAATGTGTTTATTGTTCTCTGAGTTTCAGCAGGCTGTCAGTTTTAAAAAAAATCAAATTTGAAACCTGTAATTTCTTGGAGGTCTTTAATTTTGTTTTTAGCAGTCTGCTTCATTTCTAATTTCCATTATTTTTTTCCCTCTGGTGATGCCTCCACAGACCTACAAAATCAGAATATAAGAGATGAGTTGAATATGGAAGATCTCCAGTGCCTTTGGAAAAACAAGCATAATTCTCTCTCCAACAGCCCCAAACAAACAGTAACACACTGTTAGGTATGATTAGGTATAGCTTCACAATATTTCTGTGTGAAAGAAAACAGCTAAAAAAGAACTATAAGCAGTTTGGATTAATCATAGTACAATTCTTATGCCTGCAAAGACAAATGTGCCAATTTTCTGCTGTTTCTTAGGTCTGATTTCTGGTACATTTAAAAAAGTTAGTACTGTGTACCATAGCCTAGAAAGAAACGTATGGGGAAGCTCTGGCTGCTTTATTCTGGTACTCTGAAGTTAATTTTTCTCTCTTTGTGAGGAGAAAAAACCCTGATGCCTGGTCTTCAGCAAATGGGGTTTGTAA
Source organism: Alaudala cheleensis (assembly GCA_013398995.1). Lineage (NCBI taxonomy): Eukaryota > Metazoa > Chordata > Aves > Passeriformes > Alaudidae > Alaudala > Alaudala cheleensis. The sequence continues at coordinate 125,105 of VWYE01027138.1, forward strand.
CCTTGGAATTGTGAAGAGTTCATTCCAGGATAAACTTATACTGAAAGACAGCCCACAGGATGAAGTTTCAGGATTTTTTTTATCTTTTACCACAGAGGTTTCAGAATTTGCAATATCTGTGCTTTGATTTTAATAGAGAAAGAGAACACCCTGGTGAGATTATAACAGAAAATCCAATATTTCCTAGATCCAAAACTTGCACCCTCAGAAGGCACAGTGAACTGCTCACTGGTCTGAAAGCCTCCAATTTGGATGCTTCCCCGAAAGAATTTGCCAGGGCTGCACACATCCCACTGCTTGGATGTGTTTGGGCCCCATGTTCCCATTCTCATGGTTCTGCACTTGCAGATTTGGGTAAAAGAGGGAGAACAAAGATTTCTATACACGAATCTCACTTAAAAATGGTTCCAGAAGGATGCTGTATTTTTGTGCCTTGAGCTTGGGCCAAAAATCAGTGAAAGCATCAGAATTTCCTGACACTGTTTATGTTGCCCCACATATCAGCTGGCTTTTCGCACGTGTTGCTGAAGTGGTGAGTTCAGTCCCATATCTTACTGAGAAGACAATTACCAGTTTAGAAGATTATTAATTCTGTTTCAGAAAGGTTTTTGTTCCTGAATGTGTTTCCTCCCTGCATGATGTCTGTCAGCCTGATGGAAATTAAAGCTCTGCCCCCAAACTGTGCCTTGCTTGAGGCACATACCCTTAGGGCACCCTGGCCATGACAGAGTCCTGATAGATCTGCAAACTGCTGTGTATGGAGCATGGAATTCACAGCTGGGGCTTTACCCAAAGCACGTGTGAGTGAGGTGTTTTCACTCACTGAGACTGCTGTAAGAGAGACAGTTGCAAAGAACTCAGTTCACTGCTGTGTCTGCAGAGAAGGTTTCCTAATCCAACTCAAAAATTTGTCCATTAGGAATTTTTATTTGCATGTATGAGTTATATCATTCATAGAATGACATCTCAAATACTGATTATGTGAAATAAACTATTTTTTTTCCTGGCTTAAAATGCTCCCTTAGTCACCTCTCCATCAAGGTGTGACATTAATTAATTCTATAAAGGCCTGTCATATCAGTTTCATTTTAAATGGGGTGTATATTATTTCTTTAACAGGGAAAAAACTGTTACTTGTGAAAATGATGTTTAATGTGAGTTGGCTGGGCTGCAGATTGAATGAATTAACATATCCATTAAAATCTAGTCTAAGTGCAAGATTTACTTTTGGGTGATTTCATTGACCTAAGAGGGTTTTATGTCTAATTTGGCTTCTCTGGGGTTTTGACTCTATTGCCTGAGCTCTTAAAATATAAAAAATAGGCTGGACTTCTGACACCCCTTTTAATTAAATTCAGTGACATCCACAGTATGATGAGCCTGTTAATACAGGCCCAGTAGGTGAAGGCCTGGGGCTGCATCTCCAGCAACTCAATCTGCAGCCTTTTTTTTCTGCTTGTTGGAGGGACAGACCTTTCCTCTCAAAGGATTTGGCTTCAAGAACTCTGGCTCCTGATGCTGTCTGGGCCAACACAGACAGTTAAATCTTCTGCAGTTCCTATTTCTATAGATTGTGCCACAGCCAAATGCTAAAATGTCAACATCTGTTATCATTTCTGCTTACTCATGATTTTGACCTCTACTTTTGGGAACAAAAAGATTCAGATGGTTTGAGGTTTTGTTGAAACAACCCTAGAGTGAAAAATACATCAAAACATTGGAGACACATTTTCTTTAACAGCTTCTGAGGACATCAGCTGGCTTGTTTGTTTATTTATGTACCTGTTGAGAATCACAGTGGCCAGATTCTGAAGGATGAGGAGCAAGCAGACAGATACAGAATGTTCTTTGCCCTGCCTTGTCCCTGAGTGTTCTACAGTGCTTCAGTACAAACGAGCAGGATGTGAATCTTGTGTGTTTTGGATTAGGAGCAGAGCTTTACTTTGGAATATATTCCAAAGTTCTTGAAAAGCCAACTTCAAATATTCCATGTGCAGAATACAGATGAAATAGTTGTCCAAACCCCTGTGTTTCACTGGTCCATCATCCAGCTTTCCTCACTGGTGGGGCTCACTCAGCTCCTGTGTGGGATACCAGCAAAAGGATTTGTGCTGCAAATGCTGAGCACTTGTCTAAAGGGGATGGGAGCTTTTGAAAGGCACTCAGAAGAAAACAGAAGGGCCTCAACAGAGTTCAAACAAGCCAGCAGGCTTTCCCAGCCTCACGCTGATGGCACCAGTTGGTAGCAGATACCAGATGATGGCACAGCTATGGAGGCTTTAAAGAGAACAATAAATTTCCTTGTCATTTTGTAAGCAGGTCTGTAAGAAGCAGCATGTTGTCGTGTGGTAGCATGAAGAGAAATTTCAGCTGCTCCTTAGGTAGGTGCTGCTCTTTTACACACAACCCCAGCAGAGTGAAATATGCTCTTTTCCAAAGGCTTGTGCTCAGATGAAATTCTGAGATCTGTGTGAAAATCCTGTAATTGGCCTGGTCTTTTGGTTACTGGCAGTACAAGCCAGAGACTTTTACACTTGACTGTTCAGGTATGAAGTTTTTGGAATAGATGAAACTTAATTTTACATGCAGTCTAGCATTTTCTTTTTCATTCAGAATATGCTGTAATTGACAAAAGGTGCTTATATTTGAATGACATGTATCTTAAAAAGCTTTTTCTTCAAATGAGGGCAAAGTTTTCAAATGTTTCTTTGTCTTACATAACTTTGTTGGCTTTGGTGATTATTTTTCATTTACTGTAGTTGTACCTACTTATGTGTTCTCAAGACAAGTGGTCAGATTTCTTGGTTTCTGGTTCTGTCTTTTTCAGTGAAGGACATAGTGGTCGTAGTAGAACTATTAAATTTAAATCACTGGATTGATTCTCAGAGAACTTTGTGGTGGAGAGATTCTTTCTCAGTAAAGAGGGAAATATAATAGGAATGCTTTTTTCTCATTCCAAGATGTTAGATGAAGTATTTTGAAATTAAGATTTTTGTATTATACTTATGTCGTGACACTAATGGTGAAAAATGAGGAGAAAAGTCCCTTTATCAAATTATCAAGAGAATCATCTATCTTATGGCAAAATAATTTCCTCAACTAATGTAATTTTATTATATTAATTTCATTTCACCTTTGTTGTTTTAGGTTCTGATAATGTGGCTTCCATATTTATTCAAATACTGAAAAATATTTATTGACTGGCAAATTTTATTCTGCTCCTCTGCAGTATTTCTAAGGATAAAATAGAGTGGTGAAATTTGGATTCAGCCTTGTTTAATGCTAGGGGTTTGGCTTTGCTCATATTTTTCAATGGGAGTTTCTGCTTCAATTGTTTTCCTTAGTAAGGTGTTATTTAAATTTATATTTTTAAAGTGATAGGTGGAATGTGTTCTTTTTGTTACCAACTTTATGGACATGAAATGCCGTAGCTTGGGAATAGAATGTGGCTATGGTTGCATGCATAGTCCTACACTGAAGTGCTTTTCAAACCAGGTTTTTTGAAAACACTGAAGGATACACTTATGGAAATAATATTTCTGAGAGTTTTGGCTAAACAAATTGGTTTACTGATTCCAAGTTAACATCTGTCCACACATGGGATTGTATTTATACTAATTTTAAAAGTTATATCATATAAGCAGCTGCTCAATTCAAATGCACACATGAAATTTAAAATCTGTGGTTTTTATTCTTCTGTTACAAATCATATTATGATTATGACACATTTGATGTTACTCAGGCAAAGCCTAATTGAGGTTTTTGGAGAAGTTTTTCCTGCATTTTTCAGGGTGGATAGGTATATAAGAGATAGTATTCTTTTCATTCAGAATATGTCAGAGTTGACAAAGGGTGGTTATATTTGAATAACAACTATCTTAAAAAATCTTTTTCTTCAAATGAAGGCAAACTTTTCAACTATTTCTTTGTCTGACACCTTTTGTGTGGCAATGAATTTTAAATCAGTCGTTCAGTTTGTCATCTGCTTGTCTGCTTATTTTAAAAGATTAGAGGACTATATGAAACCAAACATGAAATTGTAAGGGATTACTTAGTTTTACAGTTTGGGAGAGTATCTGTGATGATCATGTGCATGGTTTTCAATACAGAATGGATTTAGGGTTGACCTTGTTTATTATTTCAGAGTAATAACATTGCTTCTTGTAGCAAAATAAGTATAGCAATTAATCATCTGAGACAAGGTAGGGCTACCCCATCACCCATATATCATCTATGGCTTGTTCTAAAATTAATTTAAAGTACTGTCACATGGCTCATAAATTTAGTGGTGAAATCATTGAGAAGTGGGGACTTACTGAAGCAGGGATTTTAAAGAGCAGTGACTCTCTTTTGTACTCCCACTGATCCTGAAAGCAGAAGGATCTCTCTTCAGTATTGATCTACCTCCAGTGAGGGAAGCTTGGCTGCTACAGAAAACCCTGCCAAACTCTTTCTGTCATGGTTCAAGTGTTGTGTAACCCTAAAAGTTGCACTTTCTTTTCCTTTAGCCCATTTATTGAAGGGACTTATGCATCAGGAAAAGTGGCACTTGATGCAAGAAACTGTTTAGTCTCTCATCTAGACAGTCAAGATACTTAAACTGGAACTGTTCAGAAAATATTCTGGTTAAATAAATATTTTTGCAGGAGAAGTTCACTGCTGAAAGAGAAGCTGTGCACAGGAGCATACCATTCAAATCTTTCTGTTTTAGTCCAACCTTCATAATGGAGTTGTGATTTAATTCAGGGTGATATATTTCTTGATTAAACTTGTGTTGAGGAGGTGTGTCTGTTGGTGCAAAATCTTTGAGTGTACACCTTTATGTGGAGCTGCCATCCCTCAGATTCATGAATGTGATCAGTTGTGCTTTCCCATGGAGTGGATTTGATTTTAACCCAGCACAAAGCCTGTCTCCATAGCCAGTGCTCACAGGACATGCTGAACCAACCTTCACCACCTGCTTCTTTTTCTGTTCATTTGCCACAAACCAACTGCAATGGGAATTATTCATATGTGGAAAACCAAAGGCATCCTTGTTTCAGATATGGGGTAACAGCAGCACAAAGATTTCATTTCTGGAATTAGATGTTTGGTGTTTTGAGCCCAGGGCAGATCTTTGGCTCTGTAAGATGTGGAAGTGCCTTGTTTGCACACTCATGCTGAGAGGGTTTATTTTTTTCATAAGCAACAGTGGTTTTCAACATGGGAAAATAGTTTCCCATTTGACTTTTTATTCTACTCCTGGTAGGACTGTGTGTATTTGGGATTCTGTCACAAAAGTTGGTATTACCTTCTGTGACCTTGAAGTTCTGGGATACATAAAAGAATATTTAAATAAATTGTTATGGGATTTGATGCATCCATTTCTACATGGAAAACACATTTTGTGAAGCAACATCACTGTAGAAGTTGATCCTTCAAGACTGTGTGCTAAATGTTCAAAGAAAAACTACTTTTTGGGAAATAGTAGGCTGCTTCACTGAATCTCATTTAGACATGATTAAGTTTTCTTTGTGCTTTGATAAAATACCATAAACTTTCACATGTTCAAGTTATGATCTTGCCCTCTCTACAGAGTCAATTAAACCTGTCAAATGGAATCCTCAATAACATGAGCATAAAAAGGGGTAAGCAGCAATACCCATCTAACCCTAACTCATCTTGCAATCAGTGGACATGTTTATGGTTTTATTCAGCAGCAGATCTGTTTTAATAAAAACACATATTTCAGAAACCAGTAAAACTGGGTATTTGGTGGAATTTGAAAGAAGACTAACAGAACTGAATATTTTTCTAGCAGCACCTGGTAAACCTTTGATACACACATAAATGTCTGTCATTTACATCCTTATTCAAATCTAGATTTATCTTATTTGCAGCCTAATATAGAAGTCTGCCAACTTTAACTTGGTAACCTGAGCTAATTTGATTCTTCCATCTGCTTTCAAATAGGGAAAGACATCTAAATATTTTCTGACACCATAAGGAGAATCTGATCATCTCTCTAAAGAATACTTTTTATCCTCAACAGCCAAAATGCTTTAATGGCAGTGGGTTCTCATTCACATCAAACTCTTCCTTAATAGCTTTTAATGGATAGGAGTTTAATGGAGATTGTTCCACTCCATCTGATTGTACAGAAACCTTTCCAATAGCAGAGGAAAGCAGGCAGATGGTTTTGGACTCTGAGAACACTTTAGACACTGAAGTGTTACCCAATAATTTGGCTCTAAAAACTACATCCAAGGTAATTTCTGGAATCGTTTAGGACATGCAGAATGAAGTTGTATGCTTTGAAATTCTCAAGGGTGTAGTTAATAGCATGCAAAGCTCTTGATTCAGTTCTTCCCTGTCTCTTTTCTTACTGCCTTTGCACTGTTTTAAGCAAACCTGCTCTAAAGTCCCTTGCTTTTGAAGACATTGAGCTGAAATATTGCCTCAGCCTGATTGTTTATCCCATGAGACTTGATGAAATAAAACAGAAAACTGTGTGTGGATGCCACAAGAAAATATCAACAGACTTCAAGTTCTCTTCTGCTGCTGTTACTTCCAGTGTATAAGTTGCACTTCTGAGCTTTAGAATAAGAACAGAACTAAGTGAACAGGGGTATGCAAATATGGGTGTCTTGCTAAGTACCTTGTTGGATGACTGAGTTAAATCTATGGAGTCATAAGCTTGTAAACTTTTCATAAAGACTGCTGAAGGAAATGTAAGCATGAGTAAAACCAATGCATTTTACAAGGAATCATACAGACTTACTGTGAAACCATCTAGCACTAGCTCACCTTGCAATCACTAGGTATTTTTACAGTTTTATTTAGCAGCAGACCTGCTTTAATCAAAAAGATTAATAGAATCTGAAAACTAGCTCTTTAGATATTGAAGGTAATTAAAAAACCCTGAAATCTTTCCTCCAACTGCTATGGGTAAATTGTAAGGAAATAATAAGTTATTTTCATTTTTAGAAAGATAATATGCTTTTAAAACATCTGAATTGTTGTCTCAGTCCAGACCTTTCAGCAAAACCCCTTGCCTGCTGCTGATGCGTAGTCTGGACACGTTGCTTCTAATGTTGGAGTTCTGCCTACAAAAAAGATGCCAAATTTAAAGTAATCTTTGAAGTCCAGTGATGAAACTGATATTGCTTTGGATAAAATTACCATTTAAAAGAGAATAGTAATAGACAGACTCTGAAATGAGTAAGTTCTGCCAAATGAGTTATTTGTGTCTTGGGTACATGTATTTCAACAGTTACCAATTGTTTTAGATGAAGCAAACTAATAAGACAAATGTCAGAGAAGTCCTTTAACTGTGATATATTGGCATATATAATTATCTTTAAAATTTTAAAAATACAAGTTCATCTAAATGAAGGTCAGGTAGATGAAAGGAAATGTCAAGCTCAGCCTGTAATTTGCTGGTCTGGAATCCAAGAACAGAAACAATTTTCATGCACCCAGAGCACCCATGTCAGAGAGCAACCCATGCTTCCAGTGCAGCTCAGTGAATGAAAAATAACTCACCCTGAAGATTCAACACTCTTCTCTCTTCCCCCCTCGGTATTTTGGGAGATTAACAGTTCAGATGGAAAAAATCTTTTGATGGATTAAGGACCCCTGGAGATAGTACAGGAATCCAGAATTTGTGCTACAATCTTTTTATCCTTTTTTATCCCTTAGGTGTTTTTCTCTACATATAATAAACCATGAAAGAACTTTTTAACCTGTAAAGCATCACAACCCTTTGGGCTGCACTGTGTGCAGTTAACTGGGGTTGATTTAATTTGGTAACATTTCTGTCCATTTAAAATGGATGTGTTTTCTTCCTCACCCCCAGTTAAACACAGACTTTTGTGAGTCTAATGGATTTGACAGGTTATGTCTGTTTCATGTTACATTATATCAAGTGGTCCTTTACCCTGATTACTCAATTCCACATTGAAATAATATAGGGACAAAATTTTAATACCCTATAACATTTAGATTTACCTGCATTTATTCCACTGTTATAAAACATGAAAAATTATATATTAATTTTTCAAATGAAAAATTCAGTGACACAAAATATTATTCACTGTATTTAAATATCTCTTTGCACTATCCAGGACAGTGAATTCATTAGGCTGAGTATTGTGGCTGGCATAATATTATAAACCAGAGCTCCATTTCCTAAACTTCCAAAATTTCCTGGCCAATGTAATTTATTATTGGTGAGAATGATCAAATAGGTCACCTTGAAGAAAACCTAGACTTAAATATGTTGTTTTATCTGTGACCCTGGGAAACTGTGAACTTCTGAGATTATGAAGTGCCTGGGACTGTGTCTCCAGGTTTATTCACTGACTACTTCTTTTTTATTCCTTCAGCAAGCAATACTTGTTAATGCTTATATCTTTAATTCCAGATTAGTGACAAAATTAACAACATCAAAATCAAGGAAATTTGCACATTTTATGGTATTTGATCACAAGGCTGCACCGTGCTTTACCTGAATAGGCACACAAGTACCTTTGCTGTAGTAAAATCTATTTGACAAGGGTCTCTTAAGGTTTTTATATGAAAGTATATGAAAGTGAGAGGGGAAATAATGCAGCTGTTGGTGTGTGTTGGTGTCAGTTTTGCTGCACTGTCGATCCTGCTCACTTTCATGCTTGTCAGGGAAGTGAAAACCCTCTGAGAAGCAGCTCTGGGATAATTCCCCGTGGATGGTAAATCCCTGGGAAGTGTGCAGAGTCACACTGCAGGGTTCCCACTTTTGCCATTGGGATAGGCTGGTTCCCTTTGCAGACTCCAAATATGAAAACTCTCCTTGGAGAGCTCTGTTTCTTCCATCCCATTTTTAGAAACAGTCCTTCAGAGAGCTGTTTTGTCTGGATCTCCTCTGTCCTTCAGATGAGTCTTGCACTCAAAAAATTCTTCCCTTCTCTGGACCTGAGGTTTGTCAGATTTCCTCTGCCTGTGGTACAGCCAGCCATGACAGAAGGCACAATGGGAGGTGTGTGTCTGCCACATCACTTGAATTGGCCAGAGCTCAGAAACTTTTATGCTGTATTTTCTATGGGAGAATAATTTTAATTTTTTCTGTAGTAAAAGGCTCGTTCTTACAAATTCCATAATTTTAAGTGTAGTTTTTCATACTGGACCTGTACTAATACTGGAAATGTATCAAAAAAAGAACTGCAAAGGAATTGGATGACCTAGAATTAATCTCTGTTAAAGCCAGATTGGGCCAGATGGTGATCAAGCTGCCCAAGTTGTTTGGCTAGCACTGTTCTGTGTGGATGTGCATTGTACTTGAATTATCCTTTGGACCTGGGCTGAGGTGGGTAAGGTTAGAAGTACAAATGCATCTCTCTAGTTTATGATTGTAACAGGGTGGTAAAAAGTAACAATATCCTAATTGTTTCCACTGGGAATTTAATTAGTCTCAGATTATCCTTCTTGCTTTACAGATAACATTTTGATTAGATAGAAGATTGATTTTGATGGAATATTTCCTGCTCCTAGCAGAGTTGTGCTCCAAGTGCTATAGTTTAAAGTTTTTGGGAAAGCAGCATTCAGTTTTCCCCCCTGATTGCAGCATCACATTCAAATGTTTAGGTAAAACACAGCCCTCACACAGGACATTTTCTGAATATCATTGCAATATCTGTAACTCTGTGTGGAGAGGAAAGGAACAGTCACAGCCTTTCATTTTCCTCTGTATACTCTGAAAGGAATAGACAGGAGCTGTAGAAGAACACAGTTTTATTTGCTTTACAAATGAACAAACAGAAACTTGTGCAGGATTAATTGTAAGTCAAAGGCATAGAAGCTTGTGTGTGATTACTCATCCTTTCCAAAATTATCATATAACTTCTCTGGGAAGGGGAAATAAGAAAGCAGCAGAGAATGCACCCTGCTGCCATATCAGTAATTCCAGTGTTTCCAAAGTAAAGTTGTATTCATGTGTAGCAGTTTTTGAAAAATGATTTTGTACTCCTTCCCCCCCATTACTGTATTATGATGAGCATATTTCTGTTTACAGAATGAGTCAGATTTTTTTTTCATACTCTGAATTTTTGCTTGTCTTATCAACAGACTTGACAAATGAAGCTGGTAAAAATGAAATTTTTGTCTGAATTAAGATAGAGTGTATCTTTCCATGAGACCTTTCTAGCTAAAATACTACATTTTTTACATTAATATGTGCACTAATAAAGCTAAAGGTTAAGGTTGAAGAGAGATGGAGATCTCTTTTACCAACTCCAACGTCTTTGCACAGTTAAAAAAATTCTTTGAGTAACAAATATAAAATGTAATATCCTTCCTGAGGCTTGTTTTCATGTGGAATAAGGTGTCTAAACCCAACTCTACTAGCTTAGTCTTGCCTGAAGATTTTCAGCCTCTTATTGAGTTCCATGCAGTGACAAAAAAGGGCAGGTACCAGATGGATAATAACACCAGATTATGGAGACCAGATGTGCAATACCTGCATTCCACTATTGAATAAAATTGCCACTGGAGATGTAAATAGATGAAAAAAGTCTGAGTGCTTTTAAAAGCAAACTGTTTACAAAAACAGCCAGCAGCTTGGAGAGGTTCCACAAAAGATCCTGACTACTAAACCAGAATGATGTAATGGTCTCTATCACTTACAAGAGCTCTCACAATAGAAAAAACTAGAAAAATCAATAACCTTGTTTAGTACAGTCAAAGCTTGAGATATTTCATTTCAGTGAGCAGTGTTGGATTTTTATTTAAAGAAAACAAGCTATTTCTCATGCCAGGACTAAATAAGTATTCTTTGTTTGCTTGTTTATGTTCCATGAAAAGGATTAAGAACCCTGAACTGGATAGTTTAGCACAGGTATGAGTGGGAGAATGGAGTCACAGATCTGGGCTAATATTGTACATAAGTTCAGAACAGATTTCAAGGACCTCAAGTGGCTGAAGAAAGGGAAGACTTGCAGATAAACATAACAATTAAAAAATAATACAGTGACTAACATCACGACTCTTAATAAGCTTATAAATGCAAGGTGTACTTTACAAATGCTGCAGTGCATGACAGTGCATTTCTACAGCCTGCATGTGAATTAGCCAGGAGGAGATGTTGCAAGAGGAAAAACTTATGAAAAAGCATCTACTTGGCATCTATTTATCCTCATTTATTATGGCTTCATACCTCCTTGTATGTTTATTCTTATTAAGAAGCTCTAAATGCAAACTCTTAAACACACTATTTGTTTCCTCAGTGGGATCTTTGCTGTGGACAAGACACATTCATTTTGTACATGTCAATCTTATCCACCCATAATTTAAATCAATAAAAGTGTGTGCACTGGCAGATTTGTGAGGCCAGACAGCTTGTCATTTTGTTGTTCAAGGAGAAAGGAAGAAAGACAGAAAGAGAGAAGGCAAGAAAGAAGAGACCTGCAGCCCTCTGCAGAGTAAAATTTTCCACTGAAAGAAAGATTTTTACTATCTTTCTCCTTGTAAGCCAGCTAAGCTCATGAGTTACGTGCATATTTTTCATAGACAGTGAGAAATGATGAGTCACTGAAAAGTTACTTCTGGAGAGTGTGAGCCCAGCAATGGTGCTGGCAGTGAGCTTGCAGGGCAGGAGCTGATCTGAGATATGGCTGTGCTCTAATTACTCAAGTGCCATGCTCTGCCAGAGTATTTGCTGAATTCCTACCTTGCAGCCCCTTCTCAAACCTACACAAGATGTCTCATTTGAAGAAGGTTGAGCTAAAAGCTCTGTGTAGTCTGTAACATGAAATGCTCAATGGAAGGTAGAATGTTCAATGTAAAATAGGGATTCTCAATTGAAGAGGTTTCAGAAATTGTCCAAGTTCTTCACTGAAACACAACATAAATGAGGTTCACCTCAGCATTAGTGAAGGGAAAGCTGTCTGTTTATTTTATGCATAGTATCTCTCAGCTAGCTCAGGAAGTTTGAGATGTTTGATGAGCAGAGCTCTGTGGCTCCATTGTAACTCTGCCCTGTTTGCCAGGACCCAGCTCTCTGTCAGTCCCTGTGTCAGATTTATCCTGCTTTGAGAGCTGTGGTTTGCACATATATAATAATGATTTTGTGTTAGCCACTGACCTTGGCTGCCTCAGTGAGTGCCCACATATTTGGGTCACTCAGTCCTCGGGGCTGCACTCCACATTTCTGACATTTACTGCATGGACAAGTAATGAGAAAGTCTGGAGGAATATCTATTGGGTAGGGAGGAAATGTGACACTGAAATATGAAAGGACTAAAAAGTGTCAACCTTCATCTATGATGACAGAAACTATGCCTGAGTCACCTTCAGAAATCTTGGAAGTTCTGAAGGCTGTGGCAATGTGTGTGCAGGAGGATGTTAAAAAGAAATTCTGGGACTGGGTTCAGTAAACTTGGAGAACTGAAATGGGGTAACAGGAAAACAGTATCTGAATATTTTCTAAATAGGAAGATAACATTTAGCCAATAAATCAAACCTTCCTGACCATTTGTATGCTCTCATTGTACAACTCGTTGTGAAGCAGTTTTGAAGGTCAGATCCACAGTGATAATGTATCCAAAGGCAAGAAGCAAAAGTACTATGATGCTTGTTTGTTATTGGAGAGGAAAACTTGTACATATAAACTGAAACCTCTAAATTTATTTAGAAGCTATTGGTCTACTCAAGTGGCACAGTTTAAACATCTTGTAAATGCAACATAGTAGATTAAAATATTGGGCATACATACCAACCAGGATAAAAATAGGAGATTGATTTTTCAGTGCAGTTGCAGTATTGATGTGGGGTTAAGGGAACAAGAGTACAGTAAGAATTTATGGAGCAGAGTGAGAGATGGAAAGAGCATTTCATAGACGCCTTGTTTTGGAGATGTTTGTTTCAGCACTGAGGATGCTTTCTGCTCCCAGGGAATAAGGAAGAGGTACCTTCCATTGTGTGAGTAGGGAAAGTAAAGACTCCAGCAATGCTAGCAAAACATGAGGTTTTAGTGGCAGCACTTTTATAATTATTTGTTTAAAAAAGGCATTTTAATTAACTCAAGATTACAAAGATGCATGAGTGCCATCAGGTGGATGGGCCAGCCAAACCTTCTCACAAGGGTGGAACTTGCTGGTAGAGTTTGTGTATTGAAATGAGAGTCAGGAATCAGTGGCAAGTACAAAATGCAGTAAAAAAAAGAAAAAGCTGTGATGCAATAAGTGATTTAGTTCAAGAGCAAACTGTTCCTCTGCACAGCTCACAGTCTAAATAGATAAACCAGACTTTCCCTCTGGGGAAGGAGCATTTGCTACACCTGTTCCACATGTAGGGAGGTGCAGCTGTGATTGAGGAGAGGAGCTGTGCCTGGGGCTGGTTACACTCTGAAACTGGGGAACTCTCACTGCTGCTCTCTTTCTGTTTTACTACTCTATGGCAGCCTGAAAACAGCATTCACACATCCCAGCTAGAGCAGGGAGACGAAGAAATACTTTTGGAAATTACTTGCAGTGTCTGATGGCATGAACAAGTTACAGAAATGGATACTGATTTGCAAGACAGCTCACAAAAGAAGACAAAGTCATTATTTTAAAATTGAGGGCACTATATGCAGCATGCTGTCCCAGGGTTTTGACCATATGGTCATTCTTGTTTTTCTTCTGTAAAAAATTTAACTATTTACTCTTATCCTAAACTCAAATAAATAATTTTTTTTCAGATAAAAATTAAATTACTTATTTAATATTACTTAGAATTCACTACTATTTGAAGTTAAAATATGCCTATGATTTTATAGAATTTTTATAGCATTTAAATTATGCATATCACAATGCTTCAGTGGTCATATTTGTTACAGTGAAGTCCAAAATGATTTTTAATATTCTATTCATTAGGATATTATTAGAAGCATGGAAAAATAGACTTCCAAGATAGGACTTTGATTTGAGCATCTACAGAAATGTTAGGCATTTAAAGAAATGCCTTTATATGCCTGCAGATCAATTATTTTGAATTGTGATGTATGGAATTTTGCTGACTTTGTGTCAGAACTGATTAAGTGAAAAATGAGTATCCAAAATCTCACGAGGTGCTCCTTTGTTAAAGGACAGTTTCTCTGTAATCCAAGACACTACTCACAATTTTTTTTTCCCTCAGCTGTTATTCAGCCAAAATAGAAAATCCATCCCACATTCTGTGTGTGGAATATTAAATGCTGTGTGAGAATGCGTCTCACATACTTGAGAAGAACAACCACTGTGGGTAGATAATTCTCTGCCACTTCTGAAATTTCACAAGGCAATTCAGCTCTGAGGAAATGTCTTTTAGCATATCAGGAATAAATAGCAATAGGAGCTAAATATTAAATACATTTAATGAAATGTTTTTTCCTCTCTTATGTGTATAAAGTTTGTCCCCATTACTTAAAGAGTAAGGTTTGAGATTTCAATCAATAGTTTTAGTTTATTGCTCATTGTGCTGTCTATTGTCTTAATTTTGACAAGTTGTCAAATCCCTCAGGGGGTCAGAAAGATGAATTAATTAACATTAGTCAAGCAGGTTGGGATAGCAGCATGAAAGGCACTGTACAACTGAAGTTATATGTGTTACTGTAAAATTACCTGGGCTGTAAGGTGGAGCTTTCATTGGACAGTAAAGTGCCCACTGAACTTTGCATTTTTGCCAAGGAGTTGTTTTCAGTAGGTCATTACACACCAACATGTGTGACCTCTGAGGCAGGCAGAAAAGCACATCTTTGCAATTTAAATGAAGAGTAACCTATTTATAATTTCATTATTATTTCATTACTGCATGACTTCTGCTATTTGTAAATGTCAAACACAAAAGAAGAGTGCTTCAATTTAACCTTCCCTTCCCGTGAATAAGAGCTTTATTTCCACTGCCTTTAAGGAGGTACTTGATGTCTCAGAGTAAAATCTATCAGACTTAGCTCAATAGAGAATCATTTTTATGGGGACAGGGAAGGATGGTATTTTTCTCTTAAAGCTGATTTCATACACACAGGGCATTCAAGCACCCAATATTTTCAATTGAGTTTAATCAGTCACTTCAGCCATCCAATGGTCTTATTCTTGCTCCATTTTCTGCTGCTCTTTTGAAAGTAGGCAATTCATGGAACATAGACTGTGCAAAGCCCTAGAGAGGGTAAACAGAGTTCTGTATCTCTGCCTGTTATATCCATCCAATCAGCACTGTATCTTCATTTTTTTAATGCAGGAGTTTTTCCCATACAGCCATCACCACTGGAGAGAGTGCTGATTATGCTGACAATACTGTGAATAAACTACTTTCTTCTAAATTTGTGTGCACTTAAGCCAAACATAAAGCCAATGCTAAGGGTCATATAATGTGCTTAATTTGCTGTTTTGAGATAGTTCCTGAGTCCTATTCTATATTTAGAGGTCAGCAATTTCCCTTTGGTTTTAGCAGTCTGGTGATCTCACATTTCCCTTCATGGTAGTCTGAAGTACCTTGTTGGCTCAGTCTGGGTTCCTGAAGCTTTATCTGAACACAGATCATTTCAGGAAAAGTGACAAAATAGTATTCATATTCTGTTCATTGTAATGGACATGCTCTTTTTTGCAATATTAATATTAAATTTTGTCCTGCCCTACTTCCCCTGTACAAAAAGACTCTCTTAAAATAATACTTTAAAACAAATGAAATATTTACTTGTATTCTTATGATTACCTTCTCTTATCCACCTTTTCTGTAGCCAGCAACCTCCTACCACTTTCTTTTTTCCCCATGATGAAATTTGCCTCAGATTGGCTTTCAGTCTTGTAGCACAAGAAAATGGGGAGCTCTTTGCTCCTGTCTATCAGGGAATACATTTCCATACAGGTCTTCCATCTCAGTGAGCTCACTGGTTCTCATTATTTCTGACAGTCCTTGAAGAGCCTTTCAAACTACAGAGAAATGTTTTCCATTGGAGAGTGCTAACTGGAAGAAACTCAAATACTTTGGGGGATCCTAAGTTTTTGACTTTTTTGAAACAATGATAAAACAGATACATATTTTTTATTGTTGGCTTAGCTATTCCTTTGTGTGACTGGAGAAAAAAAAATTAAAGGATAGATTTTCAACTTGTCAAAATAAAACATATTGACAAGGTCATTTGCATATTCACTGAAATAAAGTTGCTTAGAATTATTATTTTTATAAAAAAAAATCATCCTATTCTTCCAGTTGTGGGAAGAAAAAAAATTAGAATAAGGAAATTTAGCATTACATGGAAAAAGTAAATTGTTACCAGTGTGTTGGCTGCATTTATCCCACCAGGCATTTCAGCATTTCATTACAAGATTAGTAGAATCCACTTCATTGAACTATCCCAAAGTTATTACAGGTAAGCTTGTTTCTGGTCAGGTAGTCTGGGCAACTCATAACCTCAAGCTTTCCCACACAGACTCCTTAATGTATTGCAAGCCTAAATTTACAGTGGTGAGGACTTATCTGTGAAAGATTTGGATATTTGATATTTCTATGTAAGTGCCACTC
Source organism: Alaudala cheleensis (assembly GCA_013398995.1). NCBI lineage: Eukaryota > Metazoa > Chordata > Aves > Passeriformes > Alaudidae > Alaudala > Alaudala cheleensis. The sequence goes on from VWYE01027138.1 coordinate 141,596, forward strand.
ACAAGACATTGGGGAAGTATTTCATAGATGATAATGAGATTTTAAGAATGCTTACCTGGACATAAGAGAATTATCTACTAGGAAAGTATGTCTGAAACCTGATTAAATAGGTTTGGATCTTTTTTTTTCTTAGAGTAATGCTATTGTCAAAAAGATAAAAAAACTAAAGGAAATTAGCTTTTAGTGGAGTTAGAAATTACTTGGTTAATTCTTCTCTCCCAGCATAGAACAGTCTTCATATAATTCAAAATAAATTTTGTACTTTCCACTTTGAATATACTTCATTGTGTTATAGAGTTGGCAGAGTATTTGTGTAAAATCAGTCACAGGCTGTTTAGCATTCATCAGCATTGCCCAGTCTGCCATCTCAGCTCCTAACTGAAAATGAAAGCTACAGTTGTCCTGGATAATCAATTATGTTTTCAAGATTTATTTTTGAATGGGAGTTATACTGCACAGGGAGTTAAGAGATGGAGGAGGTTGTATTATAATCTAACTTCAGTCATCTCAAATAGGGAGTGAACAAAATTGTCAGTGTTTAATTACTTTAATGGCAGCAGTCTTCTGAAATAACAGTAATAGTTCTTTTGCTGGGACTGGAGCAATGACACCTTTCTGATTTTACATTTTCTGCATGTTACATTTCTGTACCTGATGTTCACAGCTGCACAGGAGCAGTAAATCATCATCTGCCTGGAACTGTTTCTCATTTTTGGCAGCCAGGCTGCAGCATGTACTAAATAAAGACCAGCTCAGTCATTTGCATTGGGCTGGACCAGCAGAAGACTTTCTGCATCATGACAAGGCTGTTAATCAGTGACTTCCCTAAGTAGTTCTGAGTGCTAAATGTGAATTTCTAGTAAACTTTTAATGCCCTGACATGTGTTGTCATCTGCCAACACAAACTAGTGGTGCAAGTTGTATGTGACAGGGACCAGCTTCCTGCATGCAGAAGTGACTGCTGTAAAACATTCTGGAGCACATCTCCACATGGCTGCACCTCCTTGGAATAGTGGCCCCAGTGTGAAGAGGGGACAAGTGCAGGGACAGGATCTTTTCCCTTGCAGGGACTGAGGGAGGTCCTTACATCTCTGTCTGGGTCAATAAGGTGGGAAGCAAAGAAAGAACTATTCAGAAATAAAGATTTCAAACATAACTTATATAATTAAAGAACAGAAAAACTTCTACTTGTTTGTAAAAGTATTGAATTTGTTGTCATTGTGTTGTTTGTTTTTTTTTCTTTGAGCAAGTAAAAGATAACTTCTAATCTGAAATTTGCAAATTAATAGAATTCTGTGGGGTATATTTGTCAGAACCAGACCTGAAACTTCTCCTTTTGGCAAAGTTATTCTAAATTTCAGTTGAGAAAGACCACATCTGAAGGTGCTTCTGTTAACAATATTAGTCATATCAAGAATCCTTTCATCTAAAGGTTCAGGTTTTATTGACTCTCTGGGCAACATTCTGAATTTATTTTAACTGTTTTCAGTCATAAGTAATGTAAGTAATTCAGGCATTTCAGAATTCTCTGTGTATTTATGAATATGACTTTGGACAGAAGCACTTCTCAATCAGTAAAAATAATAATTTAGCAGTTGTTTGTTTGTTCCAGCCCTTTGATATGAAACAGAACATTTAAAGGACATGTATTCTGAAGCACCTGATGAAAGACCATGGAATTCTGGAACACAATTATCTTGTTTTGAGGGCAGGGCTGAGGTTTTGTTCCAGTACAGTGTGACCTCTGTGTAATGCACCTTTTTCCAGGAATGGTGTGGGGGCCTTGGTCCAAATAAGAGTTAGATCACGTGTCTGAATCCATTTATTTTCATCATCATTGTCCATTTTTCTAACTATAAACATAGAGGTAGTGAGGTGAAAAGGGAGTTATGGGGTTGGTTTTGAGATCAGTTACTTTCAGTGCATATCCATGATATTAGGAATGTGACCTCCTGCATGAAGGGAATTATGTTAAAGATTCTATGTGTAGTTATATTTCTCTGCTGAAATCAGAGATGTACTCTTGATTCAAAACCAATTTAAGTCAATTTGTACCTCTCCATAAACTTTTGTTGGCATGGTATCAGGTCCTGATGGATTCTATCTAGTGGAAATAAATGATAATTAGTAGACCAGTTAAAATACTGTGAATGATGCTCAATCGTTTCCCAAAATTTACTCAGCTTCTAGTTTGTGTCACTGTAAATCTTTGGTCAGAAGAATGCTTTTGTTTTCCTTTACTGAGGATATTCTATTCTCCATTGCAAATATCTTTATTTCTCATAACAAATGGTGAATTAAATCGTATATATTTGCTAGCTGTTGATGGATCATAGTTTTGATTTTTTAATATAAAGCATTTCATGACAGATAATATTTCTGATAAGGTTTTGTTTGGTTGGATACCATCATCTGTGCCACTTGCTATCAGCTACCTTCAGTAGCTATTATTCCTTATCAAATCAGGCAGGCATAGGAAGCCAAGTGATTAAATTTGGCATGTTGCCTACAAAAAAACTCAGCAGCATTGCTCCCTAAATCACTCTATTGCATTTATTCTTTTCAATGTATATATCATTTCATGAAAAAGCTTTGCCTGGAGGGTTTGACTCTCTGCATTTTGAATGCAAATTGCAGAGCAAACAAAGGCAGTATTTGAGATGCTGTTACATCTTTCTATTGAGGACTGAATCTAATTCCAGTTAGCTTCCAAGGTGGTGCTGAACATTATTTAAACTCAACTTGTGATTCTGGAAGGGCATTGACATCTGGAGCTTAGAAGTAACACCAAAATTAGCTTAATAAGTGTCTTGTTTTCCTCTGTCAGGGCATCTTTGTGCAAACTCGTGCTCACATTGCCAAAGACTGCTCCCATTGTCTCCTTGTGTGAGTGGGCTCTGCAATGACCCTGCAGCCTTGGGAAACAAAGCAGAGAAGGAATGAGGGAACATCTGTAACCCAGGGATTTGGAGTTACTGAAACACTTCAGCATTTCTTTAATTGTCACTTGCTAGAAATGCAGATGCATTTTAGAGAGGACATACATGGCATTAGAGGACATCTAATAAAATAGAAAGCTCAAGTTTCTTTTTCCCATAATGCTGCTGGCATCACTCGTGTTACCAAAGGTTGGTTTTTTGGTAGCTATTTGGTATCAAATAAAAGAAAAAAGTAGTAATTCATGGGCTGCCATGTAGAGAAACAAGAAAAATCAGTATTTTGTGACTATTTTGCGACACACTGTGTGTCTAAACTCCCTTTTCAGGTTGAGTATTTAAAATGAGGTTGTGGTGGTCTTCTTAACACAAAAACATTACAGGTGTGGCTACTATGATAGCTGGTTTGGGGAGAGAAAAAGTATATCTGAAAAAAATTAATAGAATGCAGAGCATCTTATGTGGTGCAGGTAATGGATTCTTTCAGAGAAGCTTGAGTAATTCCTTAACTATAAAACTGCTTAGTGGAGGGAGATGAAGGACCAAAGTAGGAGGTAACATAACTTTTTGTCCTATAACATTATTAAAGCTGGATGTAGCTTTGTTATTAATATATTTTTGAAATATAATTTACATAACTAATTGGCTCCAGGTGGCTTTGATATGTTAATGACAGGTCTGAAGAAGGCCTCTGGAAAAATTTGTTGGATTATCCACAAAGGGTTCTCAAATTTGCTTCCATTTTGACTCATTAAACTCCTGATGTAGTGACCCATCAGATCTTGTCTGTGTCACAAGTTTTTCTCAAAAGAGTGAGTTTTTCTTGGTTCAGATATTCACATACTTTGAATTGTCATTAATTGCCCTCCATGAGAAGTGGGGATGCAGTGGCAGTGAAAGGGCAGTTTGTGCTGTCATGGTGATTTGCTTCTGGGGCTCTGTAATTTCATATTTTCTGTAATTGAGCAGGACAAATATTGTCCTTTCAAAATGCCAAGAATATATGACTATGAAATAGAACTCATGCCCATATGAATTATTAAAGTAATTTCAGGTCTGTGCCATTGAGATCAAAAGGATTTTGCAGTAAATGGTCAAGCCTCAATATTTAATTGGTAGGTGGTACTTCTAGAAATTAGTCTAAAATTTCCTGACAGACCTGTGAAGAATTTGGGGACATGAAGGATGGTAGTGGATCAGGCTCTGTATATGTCTGAGTTTTTAATGAAGCACCTATATAGTTTTCAAGGATGTTTTGCTTCTAAAACTATGAAGCTGCTCATAGATAAATTTGTCTTATCAATTTGGCAGTTTCAACTTTTCAGCCCAAGATTATTAATGAAGCAAAATTTGGTTTTGTTCGTTGTCTCCAAAGATATTAAAATAACCCTACAAAATTTCAGTAAAAACAAAAAAATTAAAAGTGTATGCCTGAAAAGTTAATTATGTTCAAAGAGATTATTTCAATACTGGACAATAGAAATAATATTTTAGAACATGTTCACTCTCCAAGTACCTACATTGCAGTGAAAGAACAGCATAAGATTTGTTTCACTGCTGCTTTTAGTCTGTCTGCATTTTTCCCCTGGGGGAGGCTATGGCCATTTTCCCAGTTATGGATTCTGACCCCAGGTCTGAGCTGAATGTCAGCACCTTACAAATGCAGACACTGCTCTTCTTCTGATTTTTAAATATAGCTCATTAATTTTGATGTTTTCATTCCTACTCCACACTTGAGGGATTCAAGCCATGTGTACCTTTATTTGTAAAAGAGCAGAAGCAATAAGATTAAAATTGCAGGTGTGCTGTCCTCATGGCTGTTCCAGGGAAGGTCTCACCCTGGCTTGTGCTTCCCTAGGCAGTTAGTGTGGAGCCTCAGTGCCTGGCAGAGGTGGTAAATAATGTCAGGTGGTGAGATAAAGTGTGTGCTGGGCTGGGCTGTTGCTGTGCAGCAGGAAGAGCTGGTTATCACAGGGGTTCCAGCAGCACAGAATCCACTGGAAACTGAATTTCATTCAGCAGCCCTGAACAGCAACTGATCCAGTGCTTCTGGCCTTGACACTGATGTGACCTGAGGGGAGAACAAAGGGGTTGTTTGCCATTGTACAGCATTGCTTGACAGCAATATGTAGGATGCTCAATGGGGTGTTTAAGGTTTCCTTTTGCATTGGTTGATGAGAAGCTCAACACAACCCAGCAATGTGTGCTGGCAGCTCAGGAAGCCAACCTGCATCCAAAGCAGAGGGGGCAGCAGGGGAGGGGGAGGGAGGGGATTCTTGCACAAGAAACCATCATTCTAAAGCAACCAACAGGGCCAACACAGCATGGGCACGTGGGCATTGGGAAATGGCATTTCTTTAAGTGCTGCTGGAAGTTTTTTGGGTTTTTTTCATATCTCAGCCTTTATCCAGTTCTAAATGCCAACAGAACTGATGCTTTTGACAATGTAGTAAATCCTAATATTTATAATGGCGTTGCTTGATAAATAAACACTGAGCATTTTTAACACTTGCACTTCATCCCACAAATTTTTTGTTGGGCAAAAAAATGTGGTAAATTACTGTGACTCTCAGTCTGCTTTTGTTCTGATGACATGGAGAGCAAGAGTTCTGTGGTGATTTACCACATTTTTTGACACTATAGATCCACTTGCAATTAAATTATTGTATTATGAATATACCTTTTACTTAATAAACATTTTCAAAATATTATATTTAAGTAAACCAAACTTTTGATAACATTGGCGATTCCAACCAGGGATCACAAGCTCATGTGAGAAACTTCTTGCTCTCATCATTATTGGTTTCATTCACTGCATCTGCTGGATGCTGGAATTGGTGTTAGAAAACCAGAAACCAGGGTGCAGATGCTGCAGATGCTGAGTGTTTGCTGTGCTGTGGTGCTCAGGGGAGCTGCTGAGCCCTGCCAGCATGACTGTGTGTAAGATTTTCCAGCTAGGAACTCCTCCCATGTGATAAACTTGGTGGAGCAGGCCCTGGGTAGTCACTGAACTGTTGACACTTCCCACTGTGGGCCTTTCCAAGTTACCTCCACACTGCCCAGGGGGGAGCTGAGGTGGAGACAGGCTCTGTCGTGAGCCAGCTGTTGGTTAAATTTTAGGAAATCCATCTTTCTGCAATTCTAGCAAGCAATGAATGCAGAAATATTTCCTTTCAGTGATGAAGAACTGAATAAGAGGAGAAAGCCATCAGGGGATGTAAAGCACATCTTAGTAACTTCCTGAAAGGTGTCCTCTTACAAACTTGACAACTTTAATATGTTGACATTTATTGAAGAATAAACCTTCAAAATAAATGAGTGCCTGGCTTAATTTCTGTGCTGCTATTTTTTATCTACCCATCAGAAAGGCCATACATTTTAGGGACAGCCTCAGTAATTCCAATACTTAGATCGTGGCAAATTGCCAAGTTTTGATAAAGCTGTCAGTTGTCTGCTTCAGGTATCTAGAAATACTTTCCAGGGGAAAGATTCCAAAGATAATTTTATGCTTGCTCTTTGCCAAAGGCACAGTATTCCTAAACCAACTGCAGAGTGCATCTACCCTGCAGAAAACCAGTCAATGCAGGCAGTAATTAAACTGCCTATTTAAAATAGTGTCCTGAAGGGGAGAAAGAAGTTTGGCCACCACTTGCAGGAAGATCTGTGCAGTACCAGATCCCAAAATAAGCATCTGTCAAATGAAGGTGATAGAGTTACTTACTGAGATATTTCTACTGAGATATTGTCTCTCAAAACAATAGTGTCTGTTCTTTCTGTTTGCAAGTTCATGTGTAATCCTCTACAGTTTACTGCCTGTGGCAGCTCAGAAATCAAGCCTTACTTTTTTGTAGCCAATAGCAGCAGCCCTTTCCTAGATAAGCAGGATTTTTTAAATGATAGAATTTCATACAAAAAGCACACTGTTGCAGTGATCTAATGGGCTGGCTGGCTACTTAATAAGAAATATTACTGTCATAAAAGCAGCAAGAACTTTAACTTTGCAATCCAAACCTATGGAAAGCCATGCAGGATTACCCCCAGGGTTTTGTCTCATCTGCTGCTGTCTCTGAAACAGCAGCATTACACCAAACACTTCTCAAGATGTTTCAGGAAAATGTTTGGCAAGGGTCTAAAAAAAACTGTATTACAGCAGAAAATCCATAAAGCAGATCCAAGCAAATGTCTGGGTGATACAATGGCATCATGTGCTGGATACAGCCACATTATGTTCAACCATGACCATTCTGCTTGAAATAACACTGTATTATGGAGGATTAGAAACATCATAGCCTGCCTCTGCACATTTGCAATTAGCCAGAATCAAGTGGTTTGCTGCCCTTGTCCAATGAGAATGTTCCAGCACATCCACCTGGCAGTGCTCTACATTTTGGGAACCTTGGTGTTTCCAGCTTATGCACTGCAGCATAACCCTGGAATGAACCAAATTAAAAGAAGCAAAAATAATTAAGAGAGTGCCCTTTGAAAATGGGGTAATTATGTTGTAGAATATCAATTAAATTAAACACAAAAGTAATCCAGAATTTATTTCATTGTTGTTGATCCTCTCCTAACTCACACTCTGATGTTGGAAGGGAAGGGAAAAATGGCCAGAGATTTCTAAGTCTCAAACTGTGACTGAATTCCCCTAAGAATTCCTCCTGTATTTTCTAAGATGTGGCCTATGATGAAATGCAATTTATTTCCCAATTTTACAACTTTTGGTTTAGCAGGGAAGTAGTGTCACTTTTAAATAATAATCTGTGATTTGGGGTGGAGCATTGACAGTTGTCCCAACTAAGGCACCATGAACAGGTTGTGGTAATTTAGGATTTATTCTTTTTATTGCCCTCAGATACCTGACATAAATACTGGAATTATTTCAGAGATGACTTATGTTAGTGTTTTGCTTAAAGAACCTTTTATCCTTTGTTGTGCATCCCAGATCTTATCTTAGAAACTGAATAAATGTGATTATGAAGAAGGTGACAATTTTGGTCAGTGGCTAGAGTACTGTTCTTAGCAAAGATTTATTACCAAGTAGAAGAGAAGAAAATAGCATAAATCAAACAAGCAGGAGGTGGTGTTAGAAGCTGCAGCTCAGTACTTTGACAGGCAGGTACAGCTCCAGGACAAAGGGAAAAAAAGTCATAGTCAGGAAGAGGTAAAGAATTGACATTAATCCAAAAGTGCACAACATTCCCCAGGAGTCACTGTGTTTAGGCAGAAGAAAATTTGTGTTTTATAATCAAGCTGATGCCATTCTAAAATCAATTATTAATTTTGAGGATTTTTCCATTTCAGAGTTGTATGGAAATAAGAGGACATTTAAAAGCACCTTTCAGCTGAGAAATTTCAGCAGCTTTGTGTGAATGTATGGATTGATTTTTTTTTTTCTGTAACAGAATTCAGGTTACAAATAATAGCAGAGAATCTCTAAGCTGAAATAGCAAAGCAAAATTTGGGGATAGGAACCGTGGACTGTGAATTTTACTGCTATGGAGGAAATCCTACACATTCTTACCATTGCTTTATCTATTTATTGTGAAGGAAAGCAGACTCACATCTGCTCTTGAGGACATTGGAGCAGGGTCCCCACTCCCCTTGCAGCCACAGGTGGGTACCTGGGGCAGATACAAGGACCCTTTTTGAGCTGTGATAACCCAGCAGTCTGTGTCTGTACCTGTGTCTGTGTCTTGGCTCATTTGTAGCCTCTAAGAGAGGGCTGCTGCTGCAGCACAGTGACCATCCCAGCAGTGGTGGCACTGAGGGAGGCAGGTGCATGCAGAGAGGGGAATTCTGCCCCTCTGTTCTTGAGTTGTAAATATTAGTTTAAAGGCCTTTTGAAAGGAACAAGGATCACACAGCTACATTAATACCCTTAGGAAGTTGCAAGATACCTGTGAAATTTGTCTATCACTGTACAACAATTATACAACAAAGCAGAATCATAAACATTCCAGTAAACATGAAATAATAGCAAGCAAAATGTGCTTTTGAACCATCAGCCATGCCAACAGTGCCACTGGCTGTGGTTTAGAATGAATTCTTTGCTTATTTCTCTTCCCATGACATGCACTGGCTTACATTTTGCAAACCTGCTTCAGGGATACATCCCCTCTGCATTAGACATGCAGACTGAAATAGCTTGAGTTGTATAAAGCATCACAGAACTCATTTGTTAAAATTGCTCTTTTTAAAACAGGCTGAAATGTTGAAGGAACTAGTTTTGCCAACATAACTATGGTGAACTAGACATGTGACAGCCTTTACAGAAATGGCCCACTGAGTTTACAAAAGAAAATCATAAGCCATATCTGGTTTGAAATATCCAGGCAGCCTCTCCTCACCTAGGGAGATGCAGAAAAACCAAGATCAGTGACAAAAATATGTATATGTTTCTGAGAAAACAATTGGCTTGTCAAATCAATTTCTTTCCTTGCATTTTGCTCTTAACTAAATGATTTTGATGATATCTACTCTATGCCCTCAATTAAACAGAAGTTAAATTATTTTATAGAAAAATAAACTCCTTATTGAAACTTTTCATTGTAACTAAGTTTGGATTCTAAACTCAAAGCAAGTACTAAGGCTGGAGAGTGAATTATACACATGTAGGGATGATCAAGGGAGCAGGATTTTGACAAAACAGAGCCCACTTAGCAATTCTGTATGGGAATTAACTTTACTGTATTTACTACCCCAAAAAAAAGCAAAGTGGAGGCAATAAAAACATATTTACCTCATTTCTAAGGCAGCTTAGAAATGTTGAATAATGAGTAGGTGCTGAAGCAGGGCTCTGCCATAATGCATTGTTTTATTGCAGAGTTGGGTTTTCTCACATTCATGCAGAGATTTTCATAAGCAGGAGAAAGTTCTTAAATCCTTGCAAGCTGTGGTACATGAGAATGGGCCGGGCTTTTAGGACAGCTGCATGAGGAGTGTATTTTAACAATCATAAGAATGTTAGGACTGTTCCTTTTTACTTGTGTAAAGTTAAATTGTTCCTGCATCTTTTCAATTTCTAATTTATATTCTGTTTTTCTGAGTCATCAGAAATATTCAGTCATGGTTTCAGGAATATTGTTAGGTTGTTTCCTTTTTCATGTGTTGAGGTCAGCACTGACAAACAGGGCCTCTGCTTTAGAGGATGCTTCTAAAACTACTCCAAATAAATAAGCAAAAGTTTTAAAAGATAAGAACTCCTTTGACTTTGGAATACTGACACAGCTACATATTAGACATGGTGAAAATGATAACTCTTGATATTGTCTGATAAAGCAGCTGAGCATTGCTTTGGATCCTCTATTTGTCTCCAGCTCAAACATAATTCAGTATCTGTCAGAGGACATCTGCTGCCCTCTGTGAAGCCAAAACACCCAGTTCTGCCTTCTCACATGGCTTGATCATAACTGCTACTCACACTGAAAAACAAACCCAGACCAGCTCTCAGTGCAGTCTGTTCTGTGCCAGCTCATTCAATGTCCAAGTATATCCAAACTTAAATTTAGGGTATTTGGACACTTTTCCTTGAATACTTTTAAGCTATTTATCAGAAAGAGGGTGAAAAAGCCTGGAGACTTAGCTTCTGAAAATCTTTGACTAAAGGAAGTATGAAGACAATATTGGTTTTTTCCCTTTCATTTTTTTTTGAGACTGAGTGGCATTCTTATAGTGACATTGATGTAGTCACCTGTCAGTGAGAATTTAAATTACATTCAGAATGAGAAGCCTGGTGAGCAGCAGGCTTTTTTTTTTTTTTTTTTGCAGTAGGCAATTTGTCTACAGCAATTTTAAGGAACAAAAGGTTTTACCTAATATTGGCAGATTCCGAAGTTTCTTTTTGTCAAAGGGAAAAAAATGTCTCATCACATTACACTTGGCTTTTAATTTATTATGCAAAAAAGCAGTCACAGATTTAAAGAGATTAAGAAAGTAAGATTCAGAGCAGAAATATGAGCAGCTGAATGGGATAGAAGGAAGATGTTGAAATCCTCGTACACACAGAGATGATACAGTTCCATGTTAGAGTTTACTGAGTTGTCAGCTAAAGCACTATTAACATCAATTAAGTTACTGCTACTGAAGCTGGCTCTGGCAGAACAGTTTAAGCCTTTCTCTGTAAATATTTGATTTTTCTGCTGGCTGTAGACTTCATCTCATTGGCAAAGCTCCCTTTTATCTCAGAAAAGCATGAATTGGCTTCTGTTTGTATTTCTTTGGAGATGTACATTGGATGTCCAAAACCAGCACTGGAAATGTGGCTCTAATTTCCAGTAACTTGTCTTGAACTCTCTGCTTCTCTTCTTCCCTCCAAAGCAAAATCTACTCATTTTCATTTCATACTTAGCATTTCCATTTCAAATCTTACTTCATAGTTTATTTTCCTCCACCCTTAGATGCAAGTCTATACTTTCTATAAGAGACTAGGTTTTCAAGGCTGGAATTTTTCTATTTCATTTTTTTCTCCACTTTCTATAAACACAGTGGAGTAGTTTCTTCTGATATTCCAGGTTATGAGCTGTGCAGATCATGCAGAGTAACATCAATTTTGTTCCTTCCTTGGCTGCCCTGTCTTTTCCTGCAGCACTGGAAGAGGTTAAAGGAGTTGATGTAGTGGTCAGATCCTGATGGATTGCACAGCAGCACAGGAATCTTACCTGTATGTAATTCCTTTATCTGCATCTTTGTCAACTATTGATGTTTTTGGTGGATGCAAATAATAATAAAACAGTGGTTTAAACAGAAGAGAAGAATCAATTTTCATGCACTTTTTTAAAAAGTTCTTGAAAACCAAAAGAATCTGACATTTATGTGGCCTATTTTTTAAAAATTGCCATTAATTTTTTACTATAACTTTTATAAAACATGCTTGCCATGATACTCAGCTCTTTTCAAATATGTGGGAGGAGATAGAATATCAGAATCATATTAAAAATATACTCTTCTGTCATCAGAACCCCAGCAGATTCAGGATCTTGAGGTCAGTTTCATGGCAGGAACACATTTGACATTAGTGACTGGATTTAATGAATTCTGTCTGCTTGGAGCACAGGCAGCCTGAAATGTACCCCTAAGGCTGTGTTCCCAAAAAGAAATAAATCATGCTTATAAAGTAAGCACAGTTGTTAATATAGTGATTGCAATCATAATCCTACACTAAAAACAACAAAGAGTGCTGATGTAGTAACACTCAGGTTGCCATAACAACCATAGGAAGCATGAGATCACATTTTAATTAAAGATCTCCAGTAATTCTGATTGTAACAGCCTTAAGTACGTGGTGTGCTGATCTGCATACTGAGTGCAGGGGAGCTCAATAAATATAAAGGTTGCTGGAATTCCAGGATAATTTAACTCTACTTTTGAGAGAGTAAATTCAGATTTGACTCATCAGGTAATCTCAATCTTTCATGGTATTAAAATGTAAGAGAAAAAGTATAAACAAATCTTTGTCTGGCAGTATTCTAGAAATAGCTGGAGAAGGTAAGAAATATTGCCATGTCTTTGCCCCTATTGAAATCAGCACATGGCAAGATAGTAACAATACACACCTCCTTTTATTAAATCAGGAGAGAAAATCATGGCTATTGAATTTAGGAGTGACAGCTGTATAAACAGAATTAGAGACCAGGAAACACGTTAACTGGAAAATGTCATGTGTTCATGAGAACTACATATCTGGTTAGCATATTTTGCATTTGAAGAGCTTTAAAAGCAGACATTTCAAAGTTGCCACTGTGCAGTGTGGACCATGATCTAGTTGAAATACAAAGCCATTTATAGAAGGAAATAATTAAAACTCAGTTTGGAATTGACTGAAATAATCTCTTCCCTTTTTCCCTGTCAGTAAACCAAGTGCCTCAATGTGTTACACGTTACTCTCTAAAGTTTGGTAGCAGCAGAACACTAAGGTGTCATTGTGCTGTTCTTCCACTCAGCTGCAGGTCCTCACTTTATTTAAATTGAGATAAATGGTGGATTAAATAAACATTAGAATGACAAAATTATTTGTTTGTGGGGTAGGGCTTTCTATTTTTAATTTTTAATTTAGCTGTTAGAATTCTTTAAATCTGTCTTATGCAGAATCTGAAAATTCTAAACAAGAAATCTTAAAATATGGCCATAAATATGGTCATGAATGTTTATTGGGTGTAGTAGGAATGGTTAGCAGTCAATTATTGAAATAAACACTCAAGATTTCCTTGGAGCTCGCTGTTTATCACAAACACTATCAGATGCTACTGGCAGAACATTCGGGGAGGAAGAATTTTACAGCAGAAAACCACCACCCTACTCAGGCAGTCTTGGAAAATAACACACAAAGCAGAAATCAGATATGTAATTCAGCAAAATCTATAAAAGCTTAAATGTCATTGCTAAATCAGTTTCCAGTGTCATTCAGAAATATTGACTTGGGTGATTGCAACCCACATTTCTTCCAGTCAACAGATGCATATAAATCTTTTCATGTCTTCAACCACTTTGATCTTTATGCTGTTTAAAAATTCTGTGATTTCTAACTTCTTGTGGTTTCTAATAATTTCTGGAGAAGGTGTGAAATAAACATTTCAAGTCTCATAGATTTATGCAATAGGATAGAGCAATAATATCCTGTCTTAAAGTGGTTTTGATGAACACATTACACTAACCTGCTTTCCTTTAAACTGATATAAAGTGTTGCATACAGTTTTCTACCTTTAGATAGTTCTGTGTAAAAGTTCTCTCTTGGTAAAGATTGCATTCAAATGAAGCCACGTTTTTTATTGCAAGCCAACCATTGCACCACATCTGCTTCTAAGGTTTACATGGGATGCATGTTCAGGGAGAAAAATATTCATATTTATGTCAGACAAGGCTGAAATAGGAAATTAGGGCCTGAAGAGTCACTGGATGATTTAGTTCAGATTCTCTGTTGCACTGAATGATGTTGTAATGACAGATACAAGCATTTCAAACTGACCTGGTTATGACACTTATGGTATGCAATTCCAGGGAGCTATAATTGAATATTCTCCTCACAATGCATTAGCTGCCTAATTAATTGCACTAATGACATTGTCCAGCATTTTACACTTAATGACAGAAGATTTGGTTAAAGTAACAACCATCCCAAAATCTATTAATATAAAAATTAAGTAGGATTACCCCAAGATACCACCTGCAACATGATCAACTATAAATATCCATTGCAGATTAGAATGAATTCACTCCATTGAAAACAACGTTTCTAAGATTTTTTTGATAAATAGAGGCCCATGTTTCCTGGTTATGTTATTAGTTATGTTACAAATGCTTTTTGTTGGTTTTTTTTTTAGTTAGAACAGATTCTCACAGAAGCATAAAAAAGAACACAATAAGTCTAATCTGAAGTATAAAAGAAGTATATGAACTTGAATATCCTCTAATAGCACCACTGAACTTTCAAAACATTTGCCATTTGCAATGGCAAAGTTAAAAAAGAGGGGAGGGAATAATCAAGAAGTAAATTAGTTGTGGCTCTGAATTAATTCCTGTTGTTATGACCACAAAACCTTCTCTCTCTGAACAAAGCTCCATTTTGTGAAATGTGTGGTGTGGTGTGCCACCACATTTTCAGAACTAATTCAAGAACAAAAGATAATCTGTTTGGATTGTGATCCTTTGTAGTTACACACACTATTCCATGAAAAATAGTGTTTGTGTAATTTTCTTTGTATTTGTATTCTGCCTAGCATGTGAAAAGCTGACAAGTAGAACTTCACTGAACTTTGTCACCTGTATTTCTATTGTCTTTAGATATTGAATTTGAATGATCAAAATGTTACAAAACATTTATTACTAAGGATCAAAATAGGAACTTCTGGGACCTAAACACTCTTAAAAATAGGTCTGTTTTCTTCATGTGTCTACACAAGCCCTAAACCTTTATTTTGATTGTTTCACAGGAAATGTCAAGTAAAGCCAACCTATTCTTTTTCTGTTTTCCAACAGAAGACTTAAAAAAACTCTTATGGTCATATAAAAAGATACATACAGATTAACCTCAGCTAGCTTAACAGAGAGATTGAGAAAGCATTCCAAAAAATGCTAAGCAAATATTAAAATGTCATGTTTTGATGTTAAATGATAATGTAACTTGGATAAAAAAATCTAATATGGACCTAGTGAAGGGAGTACAGATAGAAGGTGTATCTTGTATGAGGTACAAAAAAAATGCTTCCAGTAAATGCTTCATAGAATTTTTATGTTAAAATTTATACTATGCCTCCAAAAAGCAATGTGTACTAGCAATCTAACTAAATACATGATTAATAATTAAAATAAATAGTTGATTAGCAGTTGCATGAAAAATGTAGGAGTGCCTGCAGGAATGTGAATGTCTATAAAAATAATCCCTGAATCATAAGAAGCTTTTACCATCCTTTAGAAATTGTTTGATGATGACTCAGAAGAAAACAGGTTTCCATATGATGTTTTCTCTCAAAGCATTTCCTCCCAGGTAGAGCAGGTTTTTCCCATTTCTGTTCTTCCTTTGTGCCACCAGGATAAAAATAGTATCATTAGTGATCTCCAGGAAGTCCCATTGGGGAATCTGGTATTAGTGCATTACAATTGTTTGATCACCTGCTGCCACAACAGACGATCTGAATGAGAAGTAAAATTACATGAAGCAGAACTTTTTTGTTTGGTGTGATCTCTCAAAATATGACCAGGAAAGTTATGTGCAATTCTGTAGTTAGTGACACAAGAATTTGATAATGGAATTATTCCTTGCATTTGATTTTTATTATAGAATACTTGGCATTTAAAACTTCATTTTTCAATGTCGGTGCAGCAATTTTGGTTAAGGATAATTATCACATGCTTATCATTTTCATTTTGCAATTGCCAGTGCTATTTATTTCTGTATTTACTCTGAAAAATGAACTGCACAGATACTGTGGAATGACTGAGTAAAGTAGGTTAAAACATGTTCTAAAGATGTGATGCTTTTTAACAATTAAAAGGAAGAAATATGCAAGCAGATTAAAAGCTGCAGCAGAATAAGATCAGCAGATTTTGCTTGAGCAAAATACAAAGAGGACAGGAGAGGCCTCATGTGAGATTTTTAAATGTGACTTCTTATCCCTTAAATCAAGGTGAGAAAGATTCTAGCAGGAAACAGAAATTTATATTTTAATTTGAGATTTTTCAGGTTCAGGTGAAAAGACAAGCTTGTGGACTTTTGAGGAGTTATGTAAAGGCTCTTCTGTGACACTTTTTATATTACTGCAGCATCATATATTTTTGGCTAAACAACATATGTTGCTGTAACGAAAATATTCAATCCCTTTTATCATCTCCCCTCCACCTGATATGTTGCAAACAGAAGCCTGATGCTCATTAGAGTATAAAAACCATTGGTGCAGCTGTGAAATTGAGTATAATTTAAATATAAAAATGGGAAAACCTTGACCCTTCTGCTCTTCTGATTCTGTATTTTAATGTAGAACACAAGTAAGCTGAAACAACTGAAATGCTAATGCATGTTTCTGAAAGATGACTCTTGGCAGAGACACATCAATGAATTAAAATTATTTTAATTACACTGAAGTTCATTTTTCAGTTTTTTTTTTCCTTTATTATGGATTTTCATTAGAAATTCATAATATTTTGATATAGTGTCTATAACTGGTTAAATATGTGTTGGGGTTTTTTTTAAAATCCAGATATAACATAGGAATATTTTAACATTATTGAAGATTTAATTGTGGAACAGTGAAAATGCATGGTTTTTTCCTTAATTTGCAAGTAGCAATGCTTTTTTTTTTCAATATTATCGTGTCTATTTATTTTATTTTGCTTTATTTACTTGTTTCAGTCATGCAAAATTGAAATCTCTGAAAAAAACCAAATAGGTCTAAAAAGGCTGGAATTTCACAAGAATGTATTAACCTGTAATTGTTCAATAAAAACCCCATCTGGTTCAGCAGAGCCAAACATTGTTTGGATGAGATAACGGGGTGAAGGGGATGTTTGGTACAGTCCTATAAGAATTGTTATTGTTTCACTAGAAGGGATAGCAGACTTAACTCACCTGATACTTAGGTACTGGATTTGAACATTAACAAAATCAATGAAATTGTGTCAGTTCACTTTTTCTGAGGCTTCCCTCTAATTTTATTTAGAGACATGCTCTGGAAATTGAAGAGAAAATTAATTCTGTAATTATCATGCATAAAATTTAATGTTGCCACAAATATTATTTACTAATAAAACATGAATTTGACTAATATATCTTTAACTCATGCATTCAGTGCTATATCATGCTCCATTTCTAATTAGGAGTCAAGAACTGAGCCCAAAGGATTTCTGATGATATCAAGTAACACTAAGGAAAGCTCTAATCTTTCAAAATAGGTTGCTTGGGAGATAGGGAGAAATGAGGGGTAATTTTTGGCAGGACTTTGGATTTTCATGTGGGATGAATGGAAAAGTACTTTATGTGAAAGCATCCTAATTCCTTTCTTCTGAGACAACTAGAAGAATTTATTCTAGGCATCTTAAGGCATCTTTAATGCAGTTATTGAAAGAATTGTATTTTATATCTGGAGGTCATGGCCATAACATTGTGATAACCTGCATTAGGGAAAGCTCATCCACTTACTCATGGTTCAAAGGTTTTCTATGTGCATTACTCTTACCCCTCTGAACAAATGAGAATATGAAAACTTTGTTCTTTTTTCCAGTCAGAAAATTTTGGAATATGCAAGATCACATGTAAACAAATGATTGCAGAATATTTTTAAATACTGAAACTCTCGTGACTTTGATTTCCAGACATTCCTGTGGTTGATAGCAGGGGTTAGAGAAACCTAATTTTGTCTCAATTCTATTTTATAACATTCAGAGTTACTAAATTACCATAATTTCTTCAATGTTTCATTTAGGGAGTAAAAGGAGAAGAGATGGAGAAATAAGACCAAGCCAGGCTGAAGGTGACTGACAGCAAAGTGTGAGTAGAAATCTATTTCAGGTTCATTTTTGTGCAATATTCAGCTATGATGAGAGCCTGCAGTGTATGAAAACACATTTGGATTTGTTAAACACATACACCAAGAAACTCATTTTCCACGGTTCTTTGTTCTCTGTTCCACAAATGTAATCTTGCTACATTCAATAATTTCAATGAGAGAGAGAATGCACAGGAAGCTTTGGGATACAAAATTATTTCTTCAGAATGAATTCTTTTCACATTCAAGGTATTCAGGCATTAGTTGCACACATGGTCTCTGAAGTGAGCTCTAAAGCTCTGAACTGTACCCCAATAAACATTTCCTACAATCTAAAGAGGAACTGAACACCATGGGAGTCATACATAGGAGACAGCTAAATGAGGGGGGACCTTTCCAAGGTAACCCATGGAAAATGCTGAATAAAGATGAGAGTTCACATCCAGCTATTTGACTCTTCTGTGCCAGAGAAAGAGAAGCTGGGGAAATAATAAGCTAATTTAAAGGCAACATATGTTGTTTGTTGCTTTGTTATGCATTTTCATGTGCATGTCTGAGTGTTTTCCTGTCAGTGACTGCAAAAAAAGATAGCTCTTTGTTAGGCTTTACTAGAAACATGGCCATTCAATTAAACTTTAAACATATTGTGGTCTCTCACTTTAATATATGGTACATTAATTTTCTATGATGTTGGCATGCTGTGTTGATGGATTTCTCAGTCTACCAAATGAAGTAAACCAGGGATTTTTCAGGCAGTTATTTTTATCCAGAAGTGATGGCAAGACAGTTATCAAAACTTGATATTTCATTCAGTGTTTGAAATTCTCTTGTAATGTGTGTTAAGTCTTGTCACTGCAGTAATGATGGTCTGTTACACACCAACTTTGTCAGTAAATACCATGACCTTAGGCAAAAACAGTTGGGCTTTATTATCAGAGAGAAACTGTTTAAGAAACTGGAAGTAATAAATAAATTTCCATGATGTCAGTAATTGTTGCCACCCTCTATAACGTAAAAAAATTATAATCTTATTGTTAAGCTTTGTATGGTTTGTTTCCTTTATTTTTTAATTTATTTTTAATTTGAGGAGTCTTGCCTTGAACCATTTCTTCTTTTGTCAGTGATCAAATTCCTTGTCCCATAATAAGTACAGTTTAATATTTTTTTAATGCAGGACTGTTCTGTGTCTACTTTGTGTGAATGTGTGACCTGATGATAAGGAAAATAAGTTTCAAACCCTCCCTTTTTCCTTTCCAGTTGTGAGCCAGTGATCAGTATGGACCAGAAGCTTTTTGTTACTTTTTAATTGCTTTGCTGAAGTGGGGATTGCTTGGGACACCCTCTTGCATGTTCATATCAGGGAAATGTTCCCTGAGCATCTGCTGGTGATGCTTAAATCTTGATATATGGGAATATTTTTTTTCCAGATCCTCTACTGCATATGCAAGTTTGTTCCTAAGAGTTTGAAGTAAAAGATGAGAGACAACAGATAAAAAAGGAGCAGGGAGCTAAAGCTGTATTTTGGTATTTGTACACTGGTGTAATAAGCTTTCTAACAGACAGTTTTTCAATATTGCTATTGTAACTTCATTTTTCAATCCCTTACAGTGACCTCTTAATGAGGGATAATTTTTCTAATACCTTTTCATTGATTTTGATGATAATTGACATTATTTCTCACATTACCTTCAAGAGTATACTGGAATTCCAGCTGGATTTTTCAGAACAGAATGAAATATGTGTGATGTGAAGAGAGTCTGAAGATGGAGATGTTGAGGGAGGCAATGAAACAAAAGATGTGATTCGAGGTCTGCTCTTTGTGGCTCAACTCTACAGAATTCACTGTTGCATACAGGAAAATGCAGCTGAATTATTGCATGGATCTAGATAAAAAAGAAAAGTTATTATAGGAAAAAAACATGGGATATATTCTGGGCAAACATTTGAAGTGTGAGAGGTTGAATGAAAGTGATATCTAAAGCATGGCTTTACCTAGACTGGGTGTGAAGATTAGGAAAGTTTTCCGTATAGATCCTGCCCATGTGGAGAGAGCAGGAAGATGGTTTAGATACCTGCAGTAAATGAATTTTAGGACCACATGTACAGTGTTTCTAATCTGAAGTTTTTCAGAGACTTTTATTTCTAAGGACAGGATGTGTGTGGACAGCAATGCAAGGGAAAGATCTTATGTGCAGCAGAGATTTCTGTGGCTGTGTACAGTATGCTGTGATGCAGGATTGCTTCTGCAAGGGCAATGCTATACAGCTTGATTGGCATTCTACACTCTCCTGCTCATTAATTCAAATTTACTGCACTTTGTTTCCTTCTTGATACTCTAAAAAGATTATTGAAAGGGATATTGAAATGCTGGAGGTAGATAAGAAGCATTTGCAGGCTGTAAAATCACATAGGTAATAGATAACATTTTAAGTAGGAAGCACTTACCATAAACGATCGTTTATTGTTGGTTTGGGGTTTTTTGTCAGACAGATAGTTTAATCTATAATTTATGATGCTTTTGTAGTTTTGCTACACAATCTTGACTTTTAAGCTATGATATGAAATCTTTACTGAATTCCCTTTTAACTCTATTAGAAACTCCTGTGCTTGACTAACATAGCTTTTGCAGCAATTTTTCTGGTGGAACAATTCCAGTACTCCTGCTTTCAGGTACTACATCAAAGGGCACCCAGCCCAAAGGGATGTTCAGCAGTTAACAAACCATGCCTCATCTAGAAGGAGCTGTTGTTGCAAGCAGAGGGTTGTTTTGCTGTGTATATGGTGATTGTCATGGTGACAACTTGGGTACATCACAGCTAGAGTTTGCAGTACCACCCAGGCTTCTCAATCTGCCACCTATGGCAGCACTTCTCCTCACCTCCTCTTTAACAAAATACCACACTGAGTTTCCTGACCCAGCCTGAGATGTTCCTAATCACCTGTGTAACCTGTGCATTTGCTAGTTGTGTTGATTTAGTAGCTAATACAGGGTTTTTGGAAAAGCAATGCACCAAATCCTGTTTTATTGCTTGGCTTCACTGCACTCACACTAAAAGGATTCTCTCATCCATGAGAACACGGTGGTGTTTACTTTCCAGAAGCAAAAGATATGTGCTGGATGGATTTTTCCTGTGTCAGAATACTGTTTTTTTGCCCATGCTTCCTTCCTGCATCAGTTAACAAGGGTGTTTCCGAGCACTCAGTGGCCCCAGAGCTGCCAGAGGTGGAGCTGGGCTGTGATGCTGCACAGCAGGCTAATCTGAGCAAGCCATTAGTGCAACCCTTGGTAGGGTGGGAGTCAAGATTAAAAGTTACTTCAATTTTCTATTCGCTGGGAGGGCTACTTCCATTGGTGTGGCAAATGGTAACACCAGGAACTGTAAATAACAAGAATGTGTTTGATCTGACTGAGAGCTGAACTTTTGCCTTCCTAATGCATCACACAAGGCCTATTAATATGCTAAAGATTGGGGCTGTGATTCCCTTAGCATGTGTATTTGCAGCTGCTTTTTAATGCAATGCAAGAATGTGCAATGCAGACATGACTGGTTGGAGGCTGCCTGCTTGGCAAGGTGTTTTATCTGATGTGTCTTAATCTAGTCATCTTGCTTTCAAAGTGAAAAGAAAATTTACTTCAAGGAGCTCAAAATATAATCCTCAAATCCTTTTCTATTCTTTGACTTTAATGTAATCATTACATTTATGCTTAGCATTCACAAGTCCTTTAAAAGTTCAGACCTATCAAATCCTGTATGTGATTTGTGTAATCTACTGAAGTTCTCTGTGGTTGTTTTAAAATCCTGATCCTAACACAGCTGACCTGGATAAAATAAGTAATAACTCACATTTTGTGGTTAACCAGGACAAAATTATAATAATGCTGAAGTCTATTAAAGTAAAAGGCTGTGCTTTTCTTAAAGGTCAGTGAAGTCCTCTACCATGGCATCTGTGTTCTGCTGTTGTGTTCCCAATCTTTATGTTTTCATATGGACAGATACTGGCACATTCTCTTTTGAAGTTGATCATGAATATTGGGGAAAGAGTATTACAAAATAATTTAGGTTTAACATTTTTATCATGAACTAACTTGCTATCGCCAGCTTTCTGTAATTTGACTGCTTTTGCCCTTCAGCAATGATTACACTTTTCCCTAATTTTGTCAGACAGAATGGTAATAACCTTAGGCAATTATGCAAAAATAATTTGTCAGCTACTCATTGTTTTATTTTTAATGTATTAAGAAATTAAATGCTCCAAAATGCAACAGACTAAAGAGCTGAATCTATTTTTTATTCACATGGTGTGTGAATAGAACTGCCCAGCAGTACAGGCTGTGACAGCCCTGCACAGCCCCAGGGCATCCACCCTGCCCACCTCGGCCAGGCACAAGGGAGAGAAGGGGCAAATCTCTGGTTTCTTGGAGGAAAATTGTCCCCATTACTCTTGGGAATTCAACCCCCTCAAAAGGGAGGGAGCTGAGGAGCAGGGAAGGAAAACTGTGGTGACTGATGGCCTGAGGAGTTCAGTAGGAGCTGTTTGTGATCTCAGATCTGATCACCCTCCACAACAAAATGATCACACAGGCAGGAGAGCCGATATGCTGAAGGTTCAGGGGGTCTGTCCTTGTCCAGCTGGAGCACTGCAATGGTGACTCTTCTCACCATCCAGACCATGCTGCTAGACAGGCTTGATTCCCAAAAAATGTGTTGCCCTATTATGGTTATTACATATTCTTTTAATAAATGCTCTGTCATTGGGCATCTGTGCAACAAAAAGTGCAGCAAAATGCACATGCAAAGGCAACCTCATCTCACCATCTAACTGCAGCTGCACTTTGGACATGTTGAGGAGAAAGCACCAAGGGCTCTGGTGGCTGTGCAGTGCTCCAGAGAAGGTTTTGGGCTTTGTTTCCCATGTAAAAGGAAATAAGGCCAGCAGTGTTTTGGTCTGTGAGAGGTTCTGGCCTTGCTAAGTGCGCTGTGTCTCCTCCCTGTGTCTGGGAGAGCAAAGGACACTTTTACTGAGATGCTTTATAGATTAAAAACATCATTCTTGTTCCACAGCATATTGCTTTCAGGTTTTACTTTGACTAGGAGAGTAGGTTATTATTATCAACAGCCTTTGAAAATGTGCATTTCAGGTAATTTTCACAGATCTCATTGAAATTGTTCTACTGCATACTGCAGTGTTCTTTAACAATGGCATACTCCTATCAGGAATTAATGTGATAATGTGGCCAATTCTAAGAGAATCAATATTCCAACCATTGAAATTCTTTTTGTATAACTAGTGTGTGAAGATCTGGTGATTAAAAAGAAAAAGGTACATTTCATCCCACTTTATCTCTTGATAGATAACTGACCATTACACCTCCTTGTTCTCTTTCATGGTTATTAACAGCTGAGACATATTTCTTGTAATATCTCTCTATAAATAATTCTAGGCTCAGAAGTTTGTTTCTTTTATAAATTAAGCTATCCAAAAGTGATAGCTCATTTCTCCATAACTAGAATCTGTCTCCTCTAGAGGCAATTTATCTTTGCAGCAGCTAACCCTTAGGCATTATTTATTTCATAAACTTTTATTAATCATCTTTGCCAGTTACTCTCAGTCTTTCTCTTCCCACACTATTCTTCTGTGGCCAGAACACCCACCAAGTTTTCTAAATATTTATACTGCTGGTTTTAGAGGAAGAGGAGTTGTCAGAGACATTGTTTTATTAACCTAATTGTCTAAATACCAGTCATCAGGGATTTCTCATGGAAAACTCACATCTACTTTTTGTTGTAGAGTGAGGGATGCCTGTGATGTGAAGTCAGTCTGTATGACAGGGGTGGATACACAATCACTGTGGATTATCCTCTGGGAAAGACAGCTGCAAGGAAGGAAAATTAATATGAAGAAAGATGATGAAAATGGACCTCAATGCTTTTGAGTTTTTCTTGCTGGGAAGGAAGAAGTTTCTTGGTAAGAATGTCTTTCCAAGCCTCTTGTGCCAACTGTTAAATCTCAGTGTCAGTGAGCAGAGCAAGAGAGACCTGCATTTGAGGCACACCCAGTGCCATTCTCACCCTCCATCCCCAGTGGAGCTGTGATTGCTCAGGGGCAGGGGGGGACTCTGTGGGGGCAGATGGATGCAGCCACCACTTTGCCAAGCTAGAAAGGCAACAGTAGGCAGAGATAAGAACTCTGGGCACCACAGAGCCTTGCAAAGCTGGCATGGGCAGGAGAAACAGCAGACTGGTGTACCTCCTTATTTAAGAGAGATATTTGGGGTTCCTTTTACATGAAGCAATTAAGATATGCCTTACACAATTGAGTGCTGTCCTTGTAGCCATAACTCATGCTGGCAGAAGTGCAGTTCGTGTGCTCAGTGCAAGTCCTTCACAGACTATTTTAAACATTATTGAGCCAGGTGTTGCTGGCAGTTGCATTATTTCTTTCATATTGAATAAGAAATTTAATCAAGTGGATTTTTTTTATGGCTTCAAACAGTCTAAGTAATTCATAAGCTGCATTTTTACCTTGCTGTCTCTACAAATTCACATTCTAATATGTTATAAAAGAGTATTAATTTTTTTGCTGTATGCATTGTTGAAGAAAAGAACGTGTGAAAATCTGCAAAAGTGTTGGTATTTTTGCAGAGGTGTTTCGTGTGTTACTTCATCGGGTTTTTTTCCCAATACTGGTGATTAGTGAACAACAAAGAAGAGATCTTCCTGTGACAACTCTATGCTGTAATTTAATTTAAAAAAAGAAAATTTATCAGTGCTTTACCTTAGCATGTGCTCTTTAGCTCAGGAGTTTACAGGAAAGCAGTGAGGTTGACAAGGATTAGCAATAATAACCCTACTTGGGGTCCATCTTATTTCCATGGAGGTGAAAATATGTATTTGTATATAGACACACAAATGCATGTATATTTTTATTAATATGTGAAAGCAAGATTTTTAAAATTTGATGCTGTTGACTTAAAGTATCTGCTTAGCTTGCAGAGTAGAATAATTTATTCTGATGTTAATTACTGGGCAACTAGAAATAGAGCTGTCAGATTTCAAGGTGACAAGAAATCCCACTCGAGTCCATCATCAAATGTGCCTACAAATGTCTGTCAGTAATGACTGAATCTACCCATAAAAGCCTTCAGTGTGAGAAATTCTGCAGACTTTTTATCTTCCATTCCTTGCCTCTCTGTACTTTAAGAAGGCTTTTCCTGATGCCTGTCTTGTACCTTTCTTGCTGCAATTTAAACCTTGTTGTTAGTTTTCCTATCAGTGGTAGAGATCTCATTTTCCCCTTCAGTTTTGCAGTGTCACTTCAATCTTCTCTGTGCTAACCTAAAATTATGATACCTGGTAATTCTTCCTCTATCTTCCTATTCACTCTGTAATAGAGAACATTTTCCTTTATTACACAAGGTCCAAGTTCTTCACCCTGCAGTGTCTCAAAAAGTGATTTGCATACCTCATCAATATCCCCAGATTTGGTGTATAGTCCCCATTTATAATGGGTTTTTTCATTTTTTTCCCAGCTGACATTTCAGCTGTATGAAAGGCCAACTCCTTTAGTCTTTTATCTATGGCATGAACCATTTTTCTCATTGGATTTTGTTACTACATATTCTGAAATTTTTTAATACAGTGCTAGAAACTGATCTCCTAAAATATTTTTTTAAGCCTTCATTATCTGGGATTGGGTTTTTAATTCTGTGTTGCCTAAACTTGTCTGATACTGAGAAGTTCCTTCCTTCAGCTATGACATGAATATTTTGTATAGCACATGCTTCTCAGAATAAAATGAACTTGAGTTTTTAGTTTTATTCACTTTCTCTCCTAATCCCAAAATGAATTTTTCCCTAATACATCTAATTTCCTTAATGCATCTAATTTTCTTATCCTGTTCCAAAATACTGTTTTGCATTAGATTTTTTCTCTCCATATCAGAAAACCACAATGTTTGTGTTGATTTGGGTTAAATTGGTGAGATCCTTACTTGGTTGATTTCCTCACAGACAGCAAAATCTCACGTCTCCCCCAAAGCCATTAAACTGAAAGCTGTTGTTTGTTCCATACAACTATTTTCCTAAAACATTCTAAGAGTGACTCACTTCCAAGGGCAAGTAGATTATTTCAGTTTTGCCATCAGGATGTAATTATTTCTCTACGAGTCTGAATGCAGGTCAGGAGATAAGTTTTTTCCTGGTTGTCTGCTGATATAGTTCAAAATCTGGGAATGGTTGTTCAGTTTTCTTTTGTCATGTTAATTGTTATGGCTTCTGACTCCTGAAAAATGAATTGCAGAAATGCCACTGCTCTGAAATGAATCCACTCTGAAATTAGCATTCTGTCTGTGTGTGTGTGTTTAAACAGACCAAACATTATTTGTGCACTGGTTTTGGAGAAGCTGAAAGGGCTGGTTTTGTCTGATTACCCTTTTTTTCAGTTCCTGATAGAATAGTCACTCTGGAAGAGAGATTGGTGTACTCTACCCAATTTGCAGATTCAGGCATTAACTTGTGTCTTCAGGCTTTGGAAGGGTAATGGCAAAGAACTGCTTATAAATCTTAAGTTAATTTAGGATATTTAGTCTTCTGTCTCTTAGATGGATTTACTTTGGCACTTTAATTAACTGCTTGTTAATTCTAGACTTCGTTCTGTGCAGAGACTTTAAGTAAGATATGCCTACACTGAGACTATATTAAAGGGCATATTTTAGTGGTAAATAGATTCCAGCTTTATGTTTTATGCATCCCATAGATCACGTGCCTTGTGACTCAAAACACACAAGACCTGTTTCCAGGGTTTCAGGTACTGTAAATAAATGTACAACAAGCTCCTTGCACAGCAGTGCTGCAAAGTAATCAGCACTAGAAAAGCTAAGAAGCTGAATGATACTTGTAATTAATATTAATCTCATACATGCCAGAACAAGTGACTAAACTACTCCACCTCTTTTGCTTGATGTGTAAACCTGACTGGATGGTAACATCCTGTGACCAGCACACAACTGCAGCAGCCACTGCTTGAATTTAAATATGTAGCAGGGGGTTCAGAATTTAAGAAAACCTGTGAGTAGTTTAAGAATTTCATCACCTTAAGGCCTATTGGTACATGTTTTCATTTAGGAAAGGACAGAGATTTTACATTTGTTTTCTGTGAATTGGTCCAGGTAGAAATCTCATCTCCCATATTCTCTTTCACAGAGTGTTTTTCCTCAAATTAAGAAGAGTAACACACAAAGTTTCTGGTAAATATGGCTGGACAGTTATCCAAGGCAGTACTGTAAACTAGATGTTCCAGGCTTTTCCCTGCTTTCTGTGTGGGAAGGAATAAAAACAGTTCATTTTCAGAGTACTTGTGTAATTTTTTTGTGTTGTGACATTTCCCAGTATTTTTATCAACATTTCCATGAGAGCATGAAACATCACTTTTTCAGTTTTTACAAACATTTTATATTTAATATATCAGATCCCTTCTTTTCTCAAACCTTCTTAGACATGAAATTAAGTCTAATTTTACAGTTTATAGCATGTCAGTAAATTTTTAGAGAACATTTTAAATTTAAGAGGTGATTTCCTTTCAAGCATCTCCCTGTTTTCCATATTTTTATCAGTACTACTTTGCAATTACTGGAGCAATATAAACAATTTCACTCCTGAGAAAATTATTCCAAAGGGAATTTTATATGTTGATAAAAAAGAGAATGTAATATACTCATGATATTTGGTTAAGAATAACATGAATAGAGCTTGATTTCCACATTCAAACTAGGGCTGGATTTGATATGTTCATTTATTTTATTATTTAATAATATTCCCTTTTTAGGTTTCTGCCAAGGCCTGAGATTAACTGACCATCTGTCTATTTTGCTACAAGCAGGATCTGCTGCTCATTACTGGCAGTTAATTTTGTGGCAAAAATTCACAGAATGTGGTCTGGTGTTCTGGTTCAGTCAGTGACATTTCCAGAAACCCAGCAAATCCAATCAGAGAATTCAAGGATGCTCAGCAAAAGAAAAGTGTCATGAAAAATGTTCACAACTGCCACTATTCAAAAATATGGCAATGATTTGCTTCTGTGTCACAGCACTTGTCCAGCTGTGCTCTGGATAGTTCAAACTTTTATCAGGTATTTCCAGCAGGAAGGTGGAACATCACTGGACACAGGTCTGGAATATTTATGCCACTGTGAAGGATCTTGTGCCTGCAGAGTGCACTAAGGATATGAAGGGATTTGACTCCCAGGTGTTAAGCACTATGGACTTACACCCATTTTTACATTGTGTCATAAAGTCATAAATATGTATTAAGATATGTCATAAAGGTGAGCTAAGATGCAAAAGGATAACTGGAGATAATCAGCTGTTCTCTGTTTGACTTCTCCAAACTGATAAGTTACTTAAATAATTCAGTTCCCCTGAAAGCTATCCTGAACACTAGATAAAAAAACCCATATAAATTTCAACAGAATCCACGGTGTGAGTTTTAATATTATTGACGTTTGTGCAAAATTTTAAAATCTTCTGATATTTCTCATTTCATATTTGTTGACACACTTAGATGAGTTTCAGATGTCCTTATCAGGGCAAATTTCACCCTAATTCCTCAGGTAAGATTGTGATACTCTATTCAACAAAGTTCTTCACAAAGCTGCTGCCAGTAATTGGTGTTTGACTCTTTTGTCTTTTAAGAATTTGTCACCTTTTTTGTCATTACTTTGGAGTTTAAAGTGAACACAGTGCCAGTGCATAACTGCATCTCTTGCCAGACACAGATATTCTTACAATAATGATTCCCCTTCAGGGAAGTGAGTAAGGGTTGTCTCTGCTGTTCCTTTGTGCTAAGCAGCACATCACACTGTAATTACTGCAGATGCCTATTTCTGATGGAAAAGCATCTTTAGAGCAAATGAAGCTATGTTGTGCTGTGGATTGTGGTTTATATTTAAGATTGCCTGTGTTAATATTAGATGTAATAAGAGTCTAGAAACACCTCTGTAGCTCCACTTAATCTTCAGTCTGTTTTCTCTGTGGGAAACGTATTTCCTGACCAAGACACCCTCATGTCGGTGCTCACTGAGCAGCTCACTCCCCTCAGGCACAGGGATGGTGTCTCAGGCTGCTTTAGGCAGAGCTGGCCAGAGGCTGGAGCTGTCAGCACTGCCACCCAGAGCTGCTGTGTGTGCACCCAGCTGGGGCAGCCTGCACTCACAGCATCTCTGCCTCAGCTGCACTCAGAGCTGGGCTCATGCTCTGAGCTGCCAGAGCAGCAGGTACAGCCTAAGTTTGGGGAAAGGATTTCCCCATGGGACAATTCCTGTGCATTGGCAGTGGGTTTGGATGTGATATCTTCATGCTTTACTAATTTTCATATTAGGTTTGCAGTGTTTTCCTGTGCATAAAAGGGAATCAGAAACACTTTGAGTACCTTTTCCAGCATTTGGACATTTGTCTGAGCCTTTCTATGCACACTGCAGGAGAACATCATTAGAAAATAAGCAAAACCCTGCTAAGGTAGCTGAGTTTTGGAAGTGCTGTGTAGGCACAAAGGCTTGCTCAGGAATCTGCCATGTTTCTGTGCTGCATTGTGTGCACAGTCCATGGTCTCAGTTTGTCAGAAAGTCATAAAACATCTCAGTTTTGTCAATAATTTTACAAAGCTTATTGGCAGCAGAAAAGATTGGTATGCAATTAAATTTTACTCCAAAGTTGGTTATATAATTATGTGTAAAAATGAAAAATCAAAGCATATCATCAAAAAAAGTCAATATGATCAGGAAATTAAATTAAAGTATTTACATGTCTCTCCTGGAAAAGAGGCTGCTCTGCTTCCATTGTATCAGAATATGCTGGTCTTGATAGTGAAAGTGAAACTGAACTTCTGCAATGCACATTTTGTTGACTAAAATGATTTCTGCCTTTGAGAACTTCATTAAATGGTACATAAACATTCCAAAAACTGCATGCACTTGAGTGTGTGTAATGTCCTTCCACATCAGAAATAAAAAACAAATTATGTAAGATTGCAGAAGCTCAGTTTCACTTCAAATATTTGCTGTTACCAGTATTCTGAAATGCTTTCACATAGAATTAGCAGCATGGAGGAATGCTATTATNTGTGTGCACAGTCCATGGTCTCAGTTTGTCAGAAAGTCATAAAACATCTCAGTTTTGTCAATAATTTTACAAAGCTTATTGGCAGCAGAAAAGATTGGTATGCAATTAAATTTTACTCCAAAGTTGGTTATATAATTATGTGTAAAAATGAAAAATCAAAGCATATCATCAAAAAAAGTCAATATGATCAGGAAATTAAATTAAAGTATTTACATGTCTCTCCTGGAAAAGAGGCTGCTCTGCTTCCATTGTATCAGAATATGCTGGTCTTGATAGTGAAAGTGAAACTGAACTTCTGCAATGCACATTTTGTTGACTAAAATGATTTCTGCCTTTGAGAACTTCATTAAATGGTACATAAACATTCCAAAAACTGCATGCACTTGAGTGTGTGTAATGTCCTTCCACATCAGAAATAAAAAACAAATTATGTAAGATTGCAGAAGCTCAGTTTCACTTCAAATATTTGCTGTTACCAGTATTCTGAAATGCTTTCACATAGAATTAGCAGCATGGAGGAATGCTATTATCAATGCAGTTCATTTCTGCTGCTCAAATAAATATATTTTTTTTATCAAAGTTTAATGCTTTAATTGAAGATTAATAATTAAATTCAAGATTAGTGATTCAGTCAAATGAAGGAACAGCAAAGCAATTATCCCTCCCCTCCCACAATCAACTTGAGCTTTTCAGAGGTGTTGCAGCAGGAGTGTGAAATATTTTCATTTCACTGACATCATAATGGCACTTTGCAGGTGTCCTCAGACTCTCATCAGCCACGACTTTCACATGTGCTGCACCCTGGGAACAGTCCCTGGGAAGTGAATTGGGTTTCACCTGTTCACTCCAGCTGAGAGTGAAACCCTGTTTACTCAACTCTAAATTAAATATAAACACATTAAAATAGAAAACTGTACTTTAACTCCTGGTAGTTCTATTTTGCATGTTGTAGGCTTTCTCAATTAAAATACATCCAATTAGATGTATTTAAAGATGAAATCATCCTCTGAGGCATTGGGGGTAGAAATGGATTAAAAACTAATTAAATGTAAGCCTCTTGAGACCTAAATTACTTTCCCATCCCCTAAAATCAGATCTATGT
This sequence comes from Alaudala cheleensis, assembly GCA_013398995.1. Taxonomy (NCBI): domain Eukaryota; kingdom Metazoa; phylum Chordata; class Aves; order Passeriformes; family Alaudidae; genus Alaudala; species Alaudala cheleensis. The sequence continues at coordinate 172,720 of VWYE01027138.1, forward strand.
CTAAGTGAGAAGAAGATCTGAAGGTCAGTGATAACCTCAGGGTTCTTGGCTTTTATTTGCTCTCAGATCACCTGTTGGTCAGACATGGGCTGTTGGGTTCCATTTTACAATGCATATTCTTTTTTTTAACTTTCTGAGGACTCAAATATGACTTCAGGTCAAACAGTTGTATTGTTATTAAGGTTAAATAGCATGCATTTTAACAGCTTTTTCCTAAATAAAGTAAGAAAACTACAACTGAAACTTTCCAGAGGAGTGCAATCTAAGCTGAAGCATGACACCATGTCCAGAATAACTCCATCAATGAATAAAATGAAAGCACCAGGACTGTAAGAAAAGGGGATTTCTGTTTCTGACATGTGATTGTTGCTGTCTGCTGGGGGGTGAACAGAAGTTGAATTGATTGAAAGACTTTACAGAGAAAACTTCATTACTTTGAGAACTAGTTTAAAATAAATTGCACAAAAATTAAATTTCTATTATGTAATGGGCCAGATCATATGAGATTTCCACTCAATAGGAACTGGGCATTCAATATTACCCACATCTTAGCTCAAAGGCACCTTAACTCAATTTATATAGCTTCTACTATTGGAAGAGCACACATTTATTAAGGATCACCAATGTGTTTATACCTGGAGGATATGAATCTATATAATTAGAATTTAAAAGACCAAAATATTTTTAGGTGCTATTAAAAAGTGACTCTCATGCAGTGCACCATGATGGAAAAGGAAGGATATCACTCAGCTGAGAGTGAAAAGGCCTGAAATTACTTTTCAAATGAAGTGTAGATGTGTTGGATGCACATGTTGATGCATGAGCAGGTGTTGGAGAGGGACACAGGCAGGATGGAGAGTAGCTGTCATGGGGTCCTGCAAACCTGCAGCTGGGGGTAGCCAGTTCCAAACCTGTGCCAGCTCAGAGCCATTTGAGTGCTGCTGTGCCTGTGCTCAAGGAAAGCAGAGAGTGACTCAAGAGATCACAACCTATTTATGTCCACCAGAAAAAGCTGTGAATTTCAGTGTCAGTCTGGGTTTTAGACTGAAATAAAATTTATGCACAGAAATTATACTTGACATTGTGGCAGCTCTTCTGATTTTTTCTTTTTTTAAGGAGTAAATACTTTGCTTACATTTTAAACAGGACCCGAAGTGTCCCTGATGCCCATAGGTCTGATCAGACTTTGCTTATTTGTGCCACAGCAATGCCAGCACTGCTCAAACTCTGTGGCATAATCCCTAATCTAAGATGCTGATTAGAATGTGGTCTGAACATCATAGGAAATCTGCAGAAGGGCAGCAACATGGGAAAGGACAGATTTGCCCCCAGGTTGCCACACCTTTAGTGACAGCAGTGTCCTGATGAAGGTCTTGCTTGGCAGTGAAATCCTAGCTAAAGATAGCTCTTTCAATCACTTGTGAAACAAATACATTTTTATTTCATTTTTGTACAAAATCTCTGTAAAACTATTAATTTTGTTACTATATATATTCCTATTGCAAAATTTTTTAAATTTTTTTATTTCTTTGTGGTTTTTTCTAATTTATTTAGTTCTTTCTAGGCAGTTGTCTTTAACAGTTGAAGTTGCCTTTAACAGATCAGAGTATGTTATATTGGTTTTTATGCTGTATCAGAGCTCTCTTAATATTTATATGGTTATTATTCTCCAGTTATTCTATGTAGACCTCTTGCAGCTATTCATGTATGTTGATGCAAACCCAAGAAGTAACAAGGTGTTCAGACTATGCTTTGGGCTATAATTTAGGGTCTTAAGGTACAAATAAAGACATTAAACACAGATTGTTGTTCTTGATGTGATTAAAAGTGATTCCCATTGTTGCTATAGTGTGGTTTTTAATCTTTTATGTAATACTTTAAGGCAATCTGCTGAATAGAAACCATAACACTATTAATTTAGTGTAGCACTAAGCCTCAGGAGCAAATGCTAAATAACATTTAATAATGGGTTTTATAACAAATTTATGGAGCTCCTTATGTGTGCTTTTCACTCTTTTTCAATGCTAGTGTTGGTGTCCATTAACACTCAGATGTTCTTCCTCCTGATGCAATAGCTGTGGCAGCCTGCACACACAGACTCCAAATAACCTAATGGAATGCTTGTTGGGGACAATAGAAAGAATTCATGGGTGTCATAAAGCATCCTCTACAAAACCAGCTTGAAATGCAACACTCTGCTTTTCCGTGCTCTAGACATGAATTAATATTTTATATCTATTATATCACTTGGCACAACAAAAAAGGCCAAGGTTTGTCAGTGTGCCTAAAGTAAGGTTTGAAGTGGCTGTGAGGAGCAGAGTGACACATTCCAGTTATATTTTAAGAAGCTCACTGGGTAAGTGGTCACAGAGCATTATTCCATAAGGCAGGAAGGAAGACAGTGGAATAACAGGCATGGCCAATGCTCTTGAAAGTAAAATTCAGGTTAATCTGATTTTATTTTCTTTACTGATTGTCCTGTAGCTGAGGGAAAGGTGTTTCTGTCTCCACTAGACATGAATCCATGTTCCCAGAAAAAATGAAGCATTTAGTATTCAAGCTTCCCCTCTGCAAATCATTCTGTGTAGGACAAATCTGTGTACAATGTTCTCAAGTCTCTGAGATCAGGAATGAAAATGTAAAAGATTTTGTTTTCATATATGTGCAACCTCCATCTTTGGCCAGGACTAAAAAAAAAAAAAAAAGTTAATACTTAAAGCTAAAAGCTAAAAGACAGGGCCAAAAATGGAATCTTTCAGTTGGGAGTTCAGTCAATTAATTATTCAACCTGACAAAGTACTCAGTAAATTAGAACATTTTCTGCATTAGACAAACTTGTAGGCCTCCCTCATAAGATTTCTATAATTTTTATGATTGCTTTGTGTCAGACTGCTAAGAAATAAGACCTGCAATATTAAATAATTTCTTTTTTTAAAAAACTGTAGGTCAAACATCTGTTTAATACATATGTCTTTGAGTCTGCTCTGTAATTATAGTTTTGACATAACAGTGTATGGTCCTGGTATCTTCTTTATAGAGCATAAGTTAATACTAACTTTTAATTTCTCCTGCCTAAATATGTATTGTTTTTTTCTATAAATCAGCAGAGTTTTTTTCATCTATTCTTAAATATAACCTATAAGATTATTATTTTGGTGCCTGTGACAATCAAAGTGAGGTGTAGCAACATTTATATTCATTTGAGTTTTATTTATCTTCTCATAGAAATGTCATTATTCTATCCTGTGTGGTGAAGTTCTTAAAACGAAATAATTTGTGCTGAAGAAAGCAGAGAAAGGAGAAATAACTTTTTATAACCTCTTAGATCAATGCCAAATGCACATCTAAGGTAAATGTAACTCCTGGACTTTTTTTATGGCTAGATCATTCACTCCACTGGTTTACTGTTTTAACAAAGGTAAGGTTCTCAACCAGCAAATATTAGATCTTTAATGGACTTTTCTTTTTTCACAAGTGTAGTTCAGTAGCTGCACACTATAAATATGGAAATATTTAATATATCAGTTGTATTGGTTCATAAAAATATCAATTCCCATGCAGATTTTAGGCTTTTCTAAATCAAAAAGTTTCAAGTTTGCTGAACAATGAAATAATATTAGGTGCATACATTTTTTTCTGGGAAAGGGAGTTTTCTTCCAGTTTTTCTGCAACATTGCCTCTCTGAGTTAGCAATTGATTCCTCAAAATTAAGTTTCACATTTAGTTCCTGAAACTATTCTGTGTTGTCTGTCTAGAATATGAGCAAGAGAAAGTGCACTTCCTAAGGTGACTGGCACAGGAATCCGTTTTTATGAATGAGCCACACAGCACACAAGCACTGCCTACAACTTTTGGATTTCCCCTCATTGTGATTATCACCAAGTTTATAGATGGAAAGAAATGTTTTTGCTTTATCCAGCCCATCATCCCTGACAGTTCACATTTGTTCTCTGAAGCAGAGTTTCTGGTTTTGTGTTTTGTTTAGCACTAAAACATCTGTAAAGGGTTGATCTCTCTCCTCCTCCTGCACTTGCTGCCTGGAACATTGTGGAGAGCAGCCTCAGACCTCCAGGCTCTCTCCTGACATCCTGCAGTGTTTGTAGCACCTGCAAACAGAGTTTTCAGCTCTGGTGTGGTAAATGAGTGTGCTCTGTGTGGAAACAAAACAAACTAAACAAACCCAGAGAGTGAATTAAGGCTTACTGCACTGTCAGTACTGCCCACGGGAAAATCTGTGATTGGTAGGAGATGCCTCTCCTAATTTGTGATTGTTTATCAGTTTCTGTAAATGTCACCACTCAAAGACTGATACAAACACTGCCATGAGCAAGACCACTCAGCAGGCTTTTGCAGCACACATGAAGTCCATGCAGACATTTGAATATGACTTACTTTCAGTGCAATTTTTCAGAACAAGAGGAGACAGTTGGAGTGCAGTGTGAAACACAGAATTAGGCTTGGCTCAGTGACCAGAGCTCTGGATTTGCTCTCCCAGCTGAAGGGTCAATTGCTAACATACAGAGAGCCATGCTCCTGCTCTTTTCTCCAGCAAGTCTGGAACATGTTAATGCATCACTGTTCCAACATGAGGGTCGGAGAATGCCTCCATCCAAACTATCAGCTCCATGTGTGTGTCCTTTTGCCAGCCAGGAAGCTGGATCCCAACCCTGAGAGCCTTCCAGCTGGCCTGTTGCCTTTTGTTTGAAACACAGGGGCACTGGCCAAATGGCTGTGAATGATGAGAGCTGGAGACTCCCCTCCTCAGGGACACTGGGGGTTCAGATGGAGTCACATCCACACCTACTCATGCATGTGGCTTCTTTTATACAGTCACTGCCACATCAGTGAAGTCTGTAAAGAAGTGCTGCATGATGGAAACTCAGCTCAGGTGGCTGAAGAGGTGGAAAACCTTTACTGTCAGTATGGAGGGAAAAGGGAACATTTGACTCTTGGTACAAAAATGAGAGTGGTGACTCAGAAGTACAGGGACAAACCATAAGCATGTGGATGTTGTAATCTCTCTGAGTTTAAAATAACTACAAAATGCTATAAAATAGAGTGTTTATGTTTTCTCTTTTCCTGCATCAAGATTAATGGGAAAAGTTTAAGCACTTCTAAATCACATTACTTGCCTCAGGAAAGTGAAATAGTAATAGTGTATATTTTCATAGTTATTTCAAATTGTTCATGTATGTGTTAGCTGATCTTGGCATAAGTCAATTGTTTCTCTGGTGTTTCATTTTCTAGATTACTTGGAATTCAGATTAATTCTCCATTTGTCTGCTTTCTGCAGGATGTGCAGCAGCATATATCTGCAGGCATGTATATCACACTCATTTTATCCTTGTCTCCCTGACACACTTCCATGTGTGAAGTCACATTTAACTAATATGCTCAGATAATTTCATGTACCCTGAAGCTGTATTGATTACATTATCAGTTCTGTACTGTCATGTAGAGTAAGGCTTAGTTTCTGAATATCTTCTTACATCCATCTGTCAGGGCCAATGCAATATGCCAAGGATGTGCTGTTTGATTTAGCAGAGATATTTTAACAGAGTAAAACTGTTAAGACATTTACATGACCCAATTATTTTACTGCTTTTATTCTGCTCCCTCCCACCCCCTACCTCCTAACTACTGCCTGTTTATTTGGATTTGTCTTCACCAAATGCTTTAATAAAATCTTCATTCACATTATTATATCACCACCAAATTTGGTATTTTCCTGCTAAGACCTCTCTAACAAAAGAGCTGTTCCCTTCCATTTTCATAGATGCTGAGACCTTGTGTGTGTAATTGGTAGTGATTCCTACTTTCCAAGGCTAGGTACACTTACATTGGCTATAACTTACTAAACCTGTACCATATGATTGATATATTTCTTTAATTGTGAAGTATTTTCCTGGGATTGGAGTCTGAGGTGAAAATTCACAGTTAAAATATGCATACTCAGGATTATGAATGAAAATCATGACTGCCAAAAAGTGTGAAGTGAGAACATTTCCCAGCTGTAGTAGCAAGATTTAAAGCTTCAAAGAAAAGAGAAAAGATAGAGTGGATCAGTAACTGGGACAAGTTTAAATGATGCATGTCAGGAACAGAAAGAGAAAACCCCAGAAACAATTCTCTGAGACACACCATGGATTGGAGCAGATCCGTAATTGTTTAGAAAGGATGAAGGGTCCATGGTCTCCTTAAGCCAACAGGAGCAGTAAAGCAGAGGGGGAATGTGGGATGTGCTCTTCTGCAGGCTTTGCAGCTTGCCTGATGTGAGGAATGGGTTTTCCTTCAAACCCCAGCTGGCACTGACAGCCAGGGGTACCAGTTAACACTGCAGAATCTCAGGGAGGGCTCTGATCTGACACCTGAAACCTGCACCAGCTGCAGCCCACAGGAAGGCTCTCCTTTCCTCTATTCCTTCTCCATTTCTTTGTGTAAATGAAGTCCAAGTGACAGAACAAAGACATGCACATTCCTTGCTGGAATCAGCAAATCTACTATATGGCAATTACTGTTACAAGATGAAGCTTTTTACCTGGTTAAATATTCTCTGAAGCTCTATTCTTCAAATTGTGAGCTATGTGATTAATAGCAATTTTATTATTTAGGCACTTTAACCAATGAACACATTGCCAGATTTTATTTTGAAAGCAAAATTTTGACTGTGACAATCCCAGAGTGAGGAGGGCATTCTAAGTCGTGTTGAGAACCTGTACTTTTATTGGTTTTTCATTCATTTTGTTCCTGGATGCTGAAAAACAAAAAACAAGAAAAAAAAAAAAGAATAAGGTATCCTTACTTCAAATTTTCCTCAAGAATCTGGTCTTGTAATCATTGGTAAAAACATAACAAATTTTTCACAGTTTAGGTCACACTGTGGCTAATGTTTGCATTCCTCAGAATGTATTGCCAAACATTGGTTTAATGTGAAATGTTTTTCATGTATTTTCATGAGAATACTAATCAAATTTCCTGTCTATATTCATTATCATATTAATATAAGATTTTGTACCACCAGAAATGTTTTGCAGTAAATTTATTGATTATATAATGTCTGCTACTTCTATGGTAAAGCCTGTTTTCCTTTTTGCCCATGAAAATTGCCAACTTCACACAGTCTTACAGTATCCAGTCTGCTAATTAATGATGATACTGAAAGATGGGCATCTGATAAGAAAAAATAATTTGCATAAGCTGCCTGTTAGAATGAAAGAGCATCTTCCTTTGCAAATCCTGTATAAATAAGCATAAACTAAGAGATTACATTTAGATCTTGAAAGCCATCTCTGAGGGATTAATGGCTTTTAAAATCTCAGTCATAATGTGTACTGCTATAAATGAGAGCAAAGCAATTCAAATAACAGCATTAATGGCATGGGGAGAAAAAAATAACCTGTAAATAATTTAGAAAAGAGGCTGTTCTTTGGAGGAATATCTATATGAGCTTCATGATAATATCTGATGTCTTGAACAGTGCTGGGAGTTGCTGCATTGGAGTAAGAGTTCATCTGGTCCCAGGAAATGCCTCTCTACTCTGATTTGCAGGCAAATCCTTCAGTAACATAAGAACACTCTCACCTGGGGAGGTGGAACAATGGGACTGCCTGTGGTGAGAAAAATATTTCTGTCTTTGCTGTAGTCCCTACAGAGAGAACATTTGGAAACCTGAAAGGGTCAGGAATGATGAATAGGAAATCTTTATCAGTTGTGGTTTAGAGTACACTCAGAAAGGCTGTTGTTGAAGGCCTTCCAAATTGAATTGGATTTCTTTGTAATATTCTTATATACAGACAAATGAGATGTTATACAAACGCTCACACTTGTTTATCTTTAATATAGCAGAATACAGTAAGAGCTATGAGACAGGAAAATAAATCTGTGGATATTTGTCCTACCCAGTAGGAAACTAGAAAACTAGAATGTTACAAAACTTGTTGCATTTTAGAAAACCCACTTTTCATCTTTTAATGAGGGGCAGTGTCTTCCTTCCACCTTTTTTACAGTAATGGATAAGGAGCAAATATTTGACAACTGCTTCTGTACCCAAATTTACAAATTCTCAGTAAATTGACATTTAATTTACTTTAATCTGTTGTCATTCATTTTGTGCTTTAAAAAATTCTTTAGAAGTGTTTCAATCTTCTGGGAAATCGAATTATAAGAGGCTGCTGAGTATTTTCTACTTTTCCTCCAATGCTTTTCTTTCACAAATATTGTTTTTGGTTGGAAATGATTTTTTTTCCTGCATGACTATTTAACATTATTTAGTATGTGTTAACAACAGAGTATCAGTGCACAACTCACCATCTATTGCTGGAAACTTTGAAGCTTTTTGGTAGTTTTTTGTTTTTTGTATTGCTTCCCCAAGCATGCTGGCAGATGTTACATGTGTGATCATATCTGCTGGCCTCTGTTTAGCAACTCCTGGGAGCCACTTCAGTTACAGGAGGATGACTGCTTTTTCTCTTCTGTTTTGAAGTTTGTTTTTTTTCTCTCTGCATTTTTTCAAGTAGCAGGTTGAAGAAAGGTGGGACAAAATGTCAGCTAGTGAGGAAAAATAGGTAAAAACATGACTTGGTATTGCCTTCTCATCCATTCTTCCCAGTACCTGTCAAGCATCATGAAAAACAGATGGCAGAGACAGCACTGTTCCACAGGAGAGCTTTTGATCTTTGGTGCAGACTTTCATTGCAAAATTGTGCAATCACCTTGTGAGCAGGCAAAGTGCCATAGCAACAGATGAGAAGGAGTGTGAGTGCCCATACATCATTTCTGTTTGTGGAGCTGAGACTGTCCAAAGGGCTCGGGGTTCAGGTAAACAGCTTTGCCTGCACTTGGTGCAACAAAGGGCCGAGGAAAGAAGGGGATTCAAGGCCAAGTCTGTTCTTCCCAGTTCTTATGCTACACATTGAGACTGAAAAAAAATGCTCTTCAGTATAGCTGAGAACAGCATCAAATTAAATCTAGCAAGGAGATTGCTTCACAAGGTACAGGTGTGCTCTGCTATGTTGTTGCAGCACCTCCAGTGTTGCTGTAAGTACAAAGTGCAGGAACCACCACAGTGTGAACACTCACTTTAAAAGTCTATGTTAAGTTTGATTGTTTCTTGTGCAAGAACCAGCGAAATAAGGTTCAGTTCCATAATCAGGGTTCTTAGACTTCATTTCATTGCATTGTTTTTGTAATGTCCAGTGGTATTTGAGATTCTGTGAACATCTTTTCCATCAACAGACATGGTTTGTTTTTGGAGTTGTTGATAAGCACTTATGTTCAGGGCACAGTGGGAGTGAGGGTTTACCTTTGGATTGTCATATTCAAGCAAGATGGGACTAAAGATATCTGCCTTATTGCTTTTTGTTTGATAGGACTTTCTCAGAAAAGTGGAAAATTTAATGCCAATTTCCATAACAGTAGGGTTTTCAGTCTCACTTTGGGTTAGCAACGTGGTATTAAATACTGACATAAATGATGTTCAGGAGCAGAGCCAAAAAAATCCACATTGTCTTATTGTTTCTTCATATGGAATGAAATTTCTTATAGAACCCTGTTCTAATATTTTTTCAAGTATGTCATTGTAAGTGTAACATTATTGTAAAAACTTAAAGATTGTGAAGACTGTGTGGTTCACTAGAAATGTAATTTACCTCAACAGAAATGGCTTTGAGGAACTCAGAGAATTAAGTAGAATATGCAAATGTTGCCCTAAGCTCTTGGAACATTTTATAAAAGGATATGATTTTCAGTGAAATTATGAACAATTTCCAGAAGGACAAATCAGAGATTAAAACCCACTACAACTTGAAAATCTTATTCATCTTAGAAAACTGTTTACTCCTTTCAAAGACATATTCATGAAATAATTTCTCAACAGCAGTTTTATTACTGAATTTTGTTACTTTGTCATTAGCCTTACCATCTTTAGTTTTCATGAACCACCTCATAGAATCAGCTAATTTTTTTTTTTCATAAAAAAGAAAGGAAATATCATTATTTCTAGCATATTATTATTTCTGAACCATAAAGGGGGAAAAAAGCTAGAAAGAAAATTTTAGCATAAAAATTAATAAATTCTAATATCTTGAACTATATTATTCAATTGCCTGGATTGTTAAGTCAGCTGACTGTGATAACTGCTATCTGAACTTGACTGCAAGGGAAAATATTAAATTATGTTTGCTTTTTCTTTTTTCAATATTTTATAATCCTTCTTTGACAAAAGGATTGAGAAGTTCATCCCAATTTACAGTGTTACAGTCTTGAGAATCCCTGGAAAGAAATGACATAGGAATGTGGATCTGTTAAAAATTTTGCTTGCAGTTTTGTACAGAAACAACTTTGTTAAATCTTCTGGAATTAATTCTCAGATTGCTTAGATAACCCTTTTCTGTGCTGATACAATGTGTATATAAATTGTGAAGACTGATTTTACACATTGTTCGAAGGATTCTTTCTGCAGAGTTTATCTTGCTGTGTTCCTTTTCCATTTGGAAGGAGAGATATTTTTTATGAGGAAGTTTAAGGCTGAGAATGCTGAAGAAGAAATAAGCACATATTTTTTTATTTCTCTTCTCACTCTTTTTGAGCAGTTGCACTTCTGCCTTGCTCTTATATCCCTGCACAGCTGAGTTGTCATAAATTTGTGCAGGCAGCTTGTGATTTTGAGAATTTCTGACTCGATTTCATTCAGCTGTTCAGAAACTGAAACTGTAGAAAAGAAGACAAAAGATATCAGTCAGTGAGTAGATGAACAGCAATTCTGCTTATTCATCCCTTTTCCCCTTCTCTTTGTTTCTGCAAGGCAATCCAGCATGGAAGCACTGAGGCAACTCTCTCTCTCTTAGGTGTTAACACTGTAAGGACAAGTAAAATCCTAAAATGTTTTCAAGCCCCTCTTCACCTTTTCTTCAAGCTCATTTCTTTTTCTGGCTGTTCTGAGCTGTGGATGAGATTTCTCTGCTTCTTCCTGTCCAGAGACAAATTCAGAGTTGTGTTCAGCAAATTGTTTCTTGCTTATCCCTTTTTTTCCCCGAATATCTGTGATGACTGGGTATAATATTCTCTGAAGCTGCTGCTCTGATCTCATTGTCTTAGCAGCAAAAGTCAGTGGCAAAGGAGGTCTCCCAGGCTCCTCTCTGAATCTCTAAATTTCTCTTTCATGTTTCCACTGTTGCCTAACAGTCTGTAGACCTCTTGCTGTGATTGTAAGTGCTTCACTTATCTGACCTTTCAACTGAGAATTTCATTGCTGACTTCCATTTGCCTTTTAAAGACTTGATTTTTTCAAATGCAATTATTTCAAGACAGCCCAATGCAGACCCAACTATGCTTCCATTATGCATAACTCAAATAATTGGAGATTAGGCATACTCAGTGTTTGGCATGCTCTAAAATCCTGGCCAAAACATTTCTCAGCATCCTTCTGTAATCAGGTCATCCAGTGAAATCTCATCTGTTTGTTCATCTCAAGAGTCCTTCACAGAAACCATTCTGTCAGCAAATCTGCTCAATTTTGTCACAGGAGGTTAAAGTTCATGAGAAGAGATGAGGTCTCTGCCATGGCCAGACTCCAAATTTAAATCAGTCAGTTAGGAATAGCTCTAAGGTTTCCATGTGCTTAAGCCAGAAGCTGGATTAGAGGTGAGACATCTGCAAACAGTAACGAGCATTCTGGTACATTTGGTGTTATTTTCAGGTTGCTGAGGGTTGTGTTTTATACCACAGCCATTTCTACATCACAGAAAAAACCTGCCCCCAGCAGATTTTCAGACAAAGGCGGCTGCTTTTGTAACAGGAGATTTCTGTGTCTGACCAAGCAAAACAGCATGAGGGCAGCCAATGCTGACAGGATACGAGTTGTGCTGTTGGTCTGGGCCTCCAGGCTGATACATTTTAGGATTTTCACCTCCTCCCTTAAAGTGTTGACACAGTTTCCTTGACTTGCAGAATATTGCAGATACCATTATCAAAAACACTGGTGTGGATCTGGGGCAAGGGGACTTTTTGTGTCAGCAATTGAAAGTGGGTGTTTCTCACGTTTGGTAGCAGTGCATGTTCACTGCTGTCACATTTGTTTGCAGTAAAATATGTTTGAAATTATTAGGTGATGAGCATTCTGATTTGGTTTGCTGAATATTCAGATTTCTCTTTTCTTTTATAAATTCTTCTTTCAGATGAATTTTTTACATAAGGTAATAGGTCTGCAGTGTGTAGTACAATAACCAAAATCTCATTTCTGAGCTGTCTAATTCCTTTACTGGTTGTCTGGAGTGGCTGTCAAAGGGTTCTGGTTTTGAAAAAAATCCCTAATGTCTCCACTTGACCATAGCTACCAAAATGATGAGTTGGGAAGCCTGACCCATGCATTTCATGGATGAATGCTTAAAAATATAGAAATCTTCAGAGTATTCAGATATAGGTTACCTTTTTTAAGTCTCAATGGTCCATATTGGGGGTGCTGAAGTGGCCTAAGGAAAAAACCCTGAGAGACAAACAGCACTAGAATGGAACTCTCAGGTGTTTTTGGCTAAAATAGATGGTGAATTTTGTTGGTCACTCAATCTGCAATCTAGCACTCCAAACAGCAGTGACAGTATTGCTAGCAGCAAAAAATTATTTCATCATTTACTTCTTAAAAGTGAAACTAAATGCAAACTTATATGAGAGGAGGGAGAAATAATCTTAATCTTAGCATGCAAATGTCTTCTATTAATTTTTAAAGCAGTAACACAACTGTGTGTATCCAGCAATGTCCTGTTTTCTGTTGAAAAAAAAAAACACACAAAAAAAACCCCACCATAAAGAGAGAAGAAAGATCTTTGGGATAACTTCATCTCTATACCTCACATATTTTTTAAAACTATGCATCTTCTCTACTATTCATAGTTCAAAAAGGCTTTAATGTTGAATTCCTTAAAGAAAGGAATTAATACAAAATTCATTAAAAGATTTTTCATGTCCAAAAGTCTTGTTAGTTAGATTAAGTATATGCAAAGCAAACCTGTAAGACAAGTACTGTATTTAGCTTGATACAATTTTTATTAGTCCAAAAGAATTTATTTTCTTCTTCTTGCTGCCTTCTGTGGGAGTGAGACTGTGAAGTCAGAAGTAATGCCATTAGAGTTTACATATAACAAACTTGTCAAGCATGAAGAGAAATATTTCCCTGAGTTCTCTGCTGAAAGAGCCACTTAGCTCCCATCTGTGGGATGAATGTGAGCTGCAGTCCCTTAAATAATGCTTTGTAATCCCTCTGCAAATGGAAATTGATTACAACAGCTGGAACTGCTTTGGCTTTCCCTTTATATTCAGGATATTTTTGGTGGTTGCTTTTTTTCTGATAAGGTAAAGTAGGTCAATGTTTTAGGTAATTCACAGTATGTGTAAGCTCTGAGCTTTAGTTTAGAAGGAATCTGCAATCTCATTAAGTTGGGGATGTTAAGATGCCAGTTTTGGAAGGTGATTCTGAAGTAATAGAAAGTAAATAGGAAAAATGTATGTTGGTATTGTTCACATTTTAGTACATACACTAAACATACATAATCTCAAATATGAAATTATGCTATGAGAAGTAACAGGTGAATTTGAATGCAAATGGTGACATTTTGATAGCATAATTTTGCAGCTGTAATTCATTCCCTATAGGTTTCCTGACAGAATTTTATGTAGGAATGCAATGATGAATCATCTGTATTAGTGCTAGCTGGTGTTTTGTCCAGGTGCCTCAGTGCCAAGAACACTCCACACTTCCCACCCTGCCACACTCCTGCTTCTTTGGGCTCATCTTCCTTCCCCCTCTGTCATTTCTGCTCTCATTTTACCTTCCCCTTCTCCAGGCTCTGCCCCTTGGAGCAGCCAGATTAAATTGTTCAAAAGACTTGAGTCACCTTAGGTTGAATAAAAATGGCCTTACCCCAACTCTGTGGAGGAAGGCTGACCTCTCTGTACTATAACTCTATTTTATCTAGGAGTTCTTTGGCTTCATGGATGATATGAGTTACTGATTAAAGCTCAATGATTCTCAAGCAAGTCTCAGGGCTGTCTAATCTTATTTTTGCTCCTGTTCATATTTCAAACTGGCATTTTATCTGGCTATATTGAAAATTTGAAGTTTGTTGTCAGATTTCTAAGTTTTATCTCATGCTCAGTTGTAAATATTTCTTTGTTTTTCTGATTTTGGGACTGTATTGCTGATTAAAGAGCATTTTTTTTCAAAATTTGCCTCTAAAATCTGTTTCAATTTTTGGTGTATTATCCAAGAGCATATGTAGAGGGTCTGTAAATAGTATTTGAAAAAGATATATCTGACTAGCTGCCCAGATAAAAGAAAATTATTATGCTTTGATTGCCTTTATGCCACTTTTCAAAATATGTATCATGACTAAGGTTTTTTTTCAGAAAATGTCATATGAGAGGATTTTGAACCTATTAACATATGCAAACCAGAAACTTTATTCTAAAATCTATATCTACTTGTCACAGAAAATAAAAGTCTCCCTCATTATTTGTAAATATTATAAGATGGATCAAGATTTCCATAACAACTTCCTGAACTGTGAATGGCATTCAGCCCAAGCACCAGTGGCAGAAATAGGCAAGTACATGCTACATAATTTAAGATAGTTTGAAAGATGAGAATGTTTTCGTTGGCAACATGAATAGAAGAAAACACTGGATACAACAGATAACTTGGTAGAAATGGTTTCAGTTATTTTTAGTTCCAGGCCAAGTTTGATTTGTGCATATGTGACTTAATGGAACAGCTCAGGTGCTTAATACTAAGCATAAGATTAAGTGCTCCACTGGATCAAGACCCTGTTTGATAGCACCTTTTCCTCTGGGCTATGCTAATTCATTTCCTGGCTGATTACAGTGGCCCATAAAGAGTGTGAAATTGCTTTCCACTGGGATGTTCTCACTGTGATAGCAATATGAGCATCTTTTGAAGGCTATCTGCCCAGGATTCATCATCTGTGGTGCAGGGAAATTCTCCTCCCCATATTTCTTTCATGAACCATGATTTATACATTTCAGCTCTATTCAGGGCTGAATAGAAGCAGCAGTTTCTGTCTCATTTTCTCGAGGTCTGGAAATTACTTTTCAAGCTGGGACATGTTTTGAGGGGTTTCTGCCAAATCAGTTGTTACAAAGGTTGTGTGAGTTTGCTGGAACTTCTGTTGTTGGTGGCCTAATTACAATGACTTCATCTTTGAAACCTGTTAGTTGAGGTGATGCAGTGATTTAATTTCTGCATTGCCTTCCTGAGTCCTTGTAAAACTGGTTTCAACCCTCATCTCCCTTGGTGTCTTGGAGGAGTCAGGAGTTGGTCAGAATGAAAATTATTTTGAGAAGGGAATTTAATTTCTAAATGTATGTACAGGAAGTCCATATGTGGAAATTCTGTTTTTTCAGATTTTCTGAATGAGTCAAAATTCATCATTAATCTCTTCTTACAGGTTAAAGAAGGGAGGCTGTGAGAAAAGACACCTTTTCAGCCCAGTTGTTTGTATTTGACACTGCCACAACTGTCAGTTGGTGGCCTCTCTTTGTAAATAGGAACCATCAGATGTAAGCCCTTTACTGGATACTTCTGGCTTAGGCAGTTTAATTTGCTTGAAGACTGAAACTCTACAAAGAGAATAAATGGTTTGCAGAGGCATGAGAAAGCAGCTGGAGGAATGTTTTTCCCTGCAGCTGGCCTGCTTGGAGAACAGGAATGGGGCCTGCCCACTGCAGTCTGAACAGCTCTTTGAAAAGAGCAGAGCCACCCATGGGTTTTGTGCCTGCTCCAGAAAACCCACCCAGTACTGAAAACCTTTATGGTTGTGCTAAAGAACAGCTGAAATTCAGCCTCACAAAACTGCAGCTGAATCCTGGATGGCATCACATTTGAGGTCCACAGTCTCAAGTGATCCAAATCTTTTTCAGGCATTAGCTTTCTGGCACTTAGGTTGAAATGCAAAGTATTATGGGTTATTAACTACCCAATGCTCTTTGTTTGCAGAGACAACTCCATGTTTGGATTTCTATCCAACCTACTTGAGACTTCTCATTTTCAAATAATACAATTCTTTAGAACAGATTACTCTTAATTGTGCCTCCTTGCACAGCTTTGTAACCTTCCAAGTTTTCTTTCAGGAGAAAATACAACTTGAGTCTTAGATTCTTATTTTGCTTTTTATGCCTTTCATTCTCTGCTCACAAAATCAGTCAACATGCTAGACAGCACCAGCTGTCTCCTAGGGCTCTAAAAACTCTTTCTCAGTGCTCAGTAGGAGATCAGCTGCAGACCAAGAATAACAGGAAATACATTATTTATGTGCTCCATTCCTCCAGTGCTGGCAGCTCCAGAATTCTGGGAGGTGTAAAGTGTATTGAATTTTCCACATTTCGATGTAAATTGCAACATGTTCTTATTAAGCATTCTGGAAGTTCTGAAAATATTTTGGTTATTGGACCACCTCCATCTTTCTCCCTCTTTCTTTTCCTCCTTTTTTTCCCCCTTTCTTATAAATAGATTATCAAAGTTATTTTGAAAAAAAAAGGATAAATGTTTATTCTACCTGCTATTTTCTTTATAATTCTCCCAGTTTCCATCCTTATTTAAAAGTTTAATACTGTGAAGGTGGAGACCTGAGATGTCCCTGGAGCAATCCTTAGAAAGCTGCTGGATAAATTTGGCTTTGGCCTTGCCCTTGGCCAAGACTTCTGGTGATGGCCATGAGATGTGACCCTCTTTGCAGACATGCTGACTGGAGGAATGTGTGAGCAAAAACACTTTGATTTGTAATATCCACTTATGTCAAAAAAAATAACAAAAGAAACCCTCCACAGCTGCCTCCAGTGTTGATTCCACTTGTTCAAATGGCCTGCATACAGCTTTAGGCCTTCCTTTCAAAATATCAACAAGACAGAGTTCCCAGTTGCTGCATCTTCAGACTGAATGGATCATCCCAAATATCTCTAATTATGGGTCCTCTAACCCAATGGGGGTGTGATTTGTTTGAGCACATCGGGGAAAGGTAAGATTATAGTGCAGGAGAAGATTTGATGCAATTTCTGACATATTCCTAGCATAAGACATGAAATGTATTTCAGGAAGAATGCTTCCCATCAACAGGTTCCCATCAATTCCTGCAGCAGTGTAAGGAATGCCTGTTTGCTTGTTGGGGTGTAATTAGTATTCCAATGATCTTGATATGCTTATTATGCAGTTCAACTCTATCACAAATGATGTGTTTGTAAAAGCAGCTGCTGCTTTTCTGTGCTTTGCAAGAAGACAAAAAGGCTTTATCTGTCACACACACGTAGAGCTGCTTCTTGCCCTCTTTAAAAATCTTTTTGTACTGTGGCAGGTGAAGGGTAGAGGTAATATGCAGACCAGGTTTCCACCCAGTCACATTTTGAGTTACTCTTTCAGAGTTTTTAGACTGATGAAAAGTCTAATCTTTTAAGTATAAAATTATATTTCTGCTTCTCTGATCTGTGGAAGTGGACCTCAAAATATAATTTTTATTTCGGTGTTTTCTTCCTTGGTCTGATTTTCTTCTTTTCTTTTTTTTCTCCTTCCCCTTTTATTTTCTCCTTGGTCTGATCTATATCCTTTCTCTCTGCTGAGTTACACTCCTTTTGTCTGTCTTTTACTAACTGCTGGATATTATCTCCCTCTATACAGAGAGTGATTTGATGTGTTTTACTTCAAAAGCAAGTGTTGTTTGACTGAGCACCACTGTGTTAACAAAAAAGCAGAGAAATTACTCTTTCTTCCTTATAAATATTATAAATCCTGGCTCTTGTCTGGCTTTTCAACCATAGTAATAAAGCCATAGTAGTTAATGGTTATGTCCATATTAGCAATACTGGGATTTTTCTAAATCTTTTTAGCCACCCTGGTAATACCTGTATAGTACAGCACAAATACAGCCATAACCAGCTTATGCTGTGTGATTAAATAGTAAAATATGGATTTAATGTGGGACACCATTCTACATCTTTATTAATCTTTCTATATTGAAGTAGTATTCTTTATTCATTAGAACTTCAGTGAAAAGGACCAATGTGTCTTTCACTGCCTGTTGCAATAAAAAGATGAAATATTGTCAGTATTAATGTATTAATTATATGCATTTTAATGACTTACATCAATAAAAACAGATAAAACTAAGATTAGATAAAGCAATCTAAATTCTATTCTATTTATACAATCAAATTGAAAGCATTTCAAAGGGTCCTGTAACACTTCTTTTTTTTATTATTCTGTTGCTCTTGTTGGTTTGGAATTTGTTTAGTGTTAAGAATTGATCCTGGTGCTGTAGTCTCATTTGAATAATAGTAATATTTAATTTATATTTGCCTACTTTATTGGTCTGAAGTACAATGGTTAATGCCCTTTCTCTCCCAGTGTGTCTGTTCTCTGCTTCCTCAGCCACATTTCTGGGCACCTTTTGAATGTCTCATGTCTGTGTATTTGGAACAGCAGCTGGGAAAGGGAATCCTTGGGGCTCTTTGTTTTTAAACAGGACTCACACTTATACACACACTCAAATAAGTGGATAGATCAATCTATATGGTATTTCTATAATTATAAAGGTTATCTGTAATTCACATTGCCTGTCATCTGAAAATCTCTTCAAATGTGGATAATCAATTGTATTTCAAGATTCTGTGGATTTAGGTAACTCAGTAGGACATAAGCCAGTATCTGTTTTATGAAGATGAAATTTTTTACAGGGTAGAAAAATTTCAGTGAAGTGCAGTTCCTTCAAACAAATAGTCAACTTCAGAGGAAATTTCAAGTTCAAAGACAAAGCCTTCCATCGGTGCTGTTTCTAGCACAAAGACACCAGGGATGAGTGTTACATGCTAGAATGATGTTGATGTTTGTTTAGCAGAAAATCACATGTAGTCCACCTTACACACAGGATTGCCCACAGGCCAAAGGATTCCCAATAAACTGCAGCTGCTGTTGAGCACTTTATTGACTTTCACTTCTCATGTGTCTGTGCAGTTCTGTGGATTTGTGACGTGCCAGGGGTGTTCTGAAAGCAGGAACCTCAAACTTGCCCATAGATTTGGAGAGGATGAATGGATTCAGTCCCTAGGATGAGACAGGCAACAGATAAAAGCAACAGAACAATGCCATGAACTAAACTCAGCTGTTTCAAACAGTTCCCTTTTATCCTTAAATGAAGGAATTCTGTAATGAAAAGTGACAGAGAGAATACAGATAAAAGACTAGGTACTTTGTTCTTTTCAGTCAGACTGGTTTCCTATATGTCTTATAAAAGAAAACCGAGCTACAAAGAAATGGGCACCAGGTAGGGTGAGTTTGGGGTGTGAGTGTGTGTGTGTGTGTGTTGGAGGGATTTTACAAGAGGAGATCTCAGGCTGTTAAAAGCTGCAAAAATTTGTGTGGGGAAATAGAGTTCCTCAGCTACAGATCCTTGCCTAAAACAGCTGTAACCATGTAAACCTAGAATTACTCTCTAAATCTGCTGTGGTGCTGTTCTTGGAAATGTTTAGAGTCCTGAAGTGCTTGTGCTATCATTGAGGACTCTCCTATGTAAGGCATATCTTGTCCAATATCCCACTGAATTACAAACTAATCCTCTGGAAGAACCTTTCTTTGGTTCTTTGGTTCCTCTCACTCTTCCCAGTACAGAAATAGCAATAGAAACCTTACAGGGGGAAAAAAAAGTGTCTGTCTAATTATTTTAATGACAGATGTTGGGGGCAAGAGAATGACACAGAACCAAGAAGGAAATGGAGTCTAGAAGGCAGAGGGGAGATTACAGGAGATGAGCTGAGACTAAAGTAAACATTTGTATCCTGCTTGAGAACCCACTGCAGCCATAAGTGTCTATCAATGACTCGAGTAAGCTCTAACGCTGTCATTTGCTTCATTTGCTGGCAGGAGGCCAAGCCATACATTTACAGATTCTGCAAAAATAGAGCTTCTGCTGTCCTGGAGTACAATCTCTATAGGGAGGTTATTGTTGTTGCTTAGGAAAAAAAACCAAATAGCTGAAAGAACGAAATTAAAATGATCCTCGGCTGTATAAAATTTAAGTCCTGCAATAGTAATTCCAGCAATTCTATTATTCACATCCAGCTTTCTGCTAGGCAATATTTGTGGAAATACCTTTCTCATCAAAACCACATTCAGTTATAGCAGAAGCAAGAGAGGAATGAAAGTTTTGTATGAATTTGGTATGGGAGCTGCCAATTTTATAGTAGCTCCCATTCTCTAGGAATGGAAGGCATAATGACTAAACAAAATAAAAGCAGTTGAGATGTCTGAAATAGAAAAAGTCCTTTTAGATTATTGTGCCTTTAGACAATAATTGCCTCAGATGTTCTGCTAAAAGAAGACATACAGGATAAAGACAGAACTGAACACAATCATCATTCTATAAAGGACTATTTTAATGGGAGAAAAGTAAAACACAAAAGAGAAAAATATCCACTTTCCAAAACCATCAGTGCCAAATTAATCAAAATTATTAAAGTTAGTCTAAAATCCAGAAGGAAGTTCTGCTTCTCTTAGCACATAAAATGAGCTAATCTCAAGTCAAACACTTTTTATGATCTCTACTGCACATTTCTGTCATGATTCCTCTCTCTGCTCTTGGCCCAAGCATCTCCAAGACCACCACCCTACTCCAAAGGAGCAGAGAGTAATAGTAGTAATTAAATCCCAGTAACACCCTCCCAGTGGGCATCACCTGTCCAAAGGGCCTCTATGATACAGGTTATTCATTTATTTGAGGCCTTGTCATAATTTTTTCATATTGCCTGACAAAAAGTGAATGACTCCAGATAACCTAGAAAATGGGGAATGTACATCAGTGTATGTTGCAAGTGCTATTGCTTCTTGCTTTACAGATTATAAATTCTATTGCTCATATAAAACAATTCTATTTAAACTCTAAATATGTTACACCTATTTATATTTTGCCAGCCTTTCAAAATCTAACACCTCTGTGGAATGTACATGGTGTAAACCAAGTGGTGATGTACACAGTATTCCATATTTTAGAGGTTTCTAAACATTATATCCAAGATATATTATTGAAAAAGAGTTGTCAGCAAAATACTCCTCAGTCCCTGCAGTGTCATTTATATTTCAAAGAGCATTCTCTCTGATGGAATGAGAAATAACAGTGACTGCATTCACAGGAAAATAATATATAAAAAAAGGAACCTAAGCTTTATGATATATATATAGGATGTTGTATCAATATTGCATTTACCTCTTTACAATTTTTATTGCAAATTTTTAATACAGGCTAGAATAACAAATGCAATAATGAGTGGGAATTCATTTACCTTCCATCTGAAATTTATCCTCATAAACAACAAAATGGGTCTGTTAAGTAGAGGGGAGGTGCTTCCAGATTTCATTGTGGCTTCAGGCAAAGCCCTGAGACCTGGGTCATTGTCCCCACTCCAGCAGCCTGGGTTGCTCCTGTGAGTCCCCAGGGAGCCATAATTCCACTTCTACTTCCATTGGCTGGGTGGGAGGGAGAGCAACTGACCCTGGCCTGTACCAGCAGCACATGGGATCCAAATTCTGACAACAGGAGAAAGAAAAAAGTAATGTTTTCTCTTATATCTCTGCTCTCTCCTCCCTCAGCTCCTTAAGAAAATCAGAATTTTCTTCCTTCAAGCCAAGAGTCAAGGTTGGGATATTCTGTATTTCACCGGTTCCAAACAGTGTGGTCCAGTTACTTGGCAACCAACAGGACAATAAACTTTCAAGATTAATATTTTATTTTGTACATTTTGATTGGGAGTAACCATAATGATAATTGTTCCCTAGTTGGAAAAAATCCAAAAATATTATAGGCACATAAAACTTCTTATTGATGAGACCCTCTTAAGAAAGTAATAGCTCCTTTTTTAATAATTAGTCTTGATTTCTTTTCTATTCAGTGACAGGGAAAGGATGATAGAATATGCATTTATTTACATAGGCCTTTAGAAATGCAGTGCTGCACTTCTTCACTTCCTAGTTTGCTTTTTTTTCTGTTTATCAGAAGAATTAATTTTGTGGCATGCTATTTTTGGCTTGATAAGCTTGACATTTCAGGAAATAACATTTGAACACATAACCTCTTTAGTGGTGTTACCAAAGTCAGATTTTTTGAAAATAAACTTATCTGTAGGAATAATGCTTGACAACACTGAGACTATAATGATAATGTTATATATGAATAGTATAAGTGTAAATATATTTGGGAAAGAATCATTCAGACTGGATTGTAGAGTATATGAACTATGAATAAGAACATACAAAGGGCTGTAGAAACTGGATTTTGTAGGATAGAACATATTTGAGAATAGTGGTTTCAATGGTGTGAGACCTCCATATCCATGATGCATCTTTTCCTTTCCATGGAAAAGAGTGAGCATTATGGTTGGAGTGTTCCTATATGTTGATAATAGTATTATACTTGGATCTTTCTGTCTCTGCTTTCAAGCTTGCAGTTTTGGCTATAAGAGCTTTAACAACCACCATATGATTAACAAATCTAATTGAGGATGTGCTGTAAGTTTTGTTTAACTTGAAACCATCACATAGTTCAGTACCTCAGTGGATATTTCAGAGTTCAGCCAAACTATTCTGTCACTTTCCAGCCAAACTATTTTTTCACTATTCAGCCAAAATATTCTTTCCCACAAAAGCCACCTAATTTTTTTTCTTGTCTCTAAGCACAGAATGATGGTCTACAAATGTTAAAAAAAAAAAAGAAAAAAGGAAAGTTAGTACAAGTCCTGAAGGCTTTAAGTGATAGAACACGTAGATCCTCAAAGTTATCACGGACAATGTTTGCCATGTCTGAGTAATTAAAATAGTTAAAAGCACGTTCCAGCCTCAGATGTGCAATGTCTGTTCCTCAGATGTGCATTTTCTGTTTGAGGAAAAATCCATTGTATAGCACACTTGAACTAGTTTGAGATTTGCATTTGCAATTCTCAGAAAGTGTGTTGATTCCAGTAGTAAACAACATCTGCCAAGGTTAGGAAATTTGCTATTATGAGCACTGAAATGCACAAATTGAAGTTCCTTTATTATATTTCAAAAGCATGTCCAATATTGCTTGATTCCCATCCTTTTCTTTACATTTACATCTTTACAGGTAAAATATTCTCTTGGGTTTTTTTCCCAGAAAAATGGAATTGAACTTGTCACCCAGTTCATATTATTGGTGAGAGGTGTGCTTTATCTACACATTTTCTTCGTTTCAGCCATTTAGCAATGGAGGTTTTCTCCATTTTTAATTCACTAAAATTTGAAGAAACTTGCTAAGAAACTTGCACACTATTATCAGTATGTGGATTCACTTTGACCACAAAACAGCTCAAAAAACCAATTCTTTCTGTCTGCTAAACAACAACAAAAAAAACAATGCTAAAAGAAACCTTTCATTTTATTACTGCAGTTCCATGAACTGCTTCAATCTCCTTATATGTGCTTTATCACATCCCATTTCACAGATTGCCAAACAGAATGCTTTTCTGTATCTATTCTTTCAGGCTGATCACTTGTTCCGTTGAATATTTCCTTGATTACATTATTCTTTCATCATATAGTTTCTGCTTCCAGTGCTTTATTGATTGTATCTGTATGTCCCTGGTTTCTCCCACATCTGCACTGAAGTGCTGCACTTTGCATCATCTTCCCATTTTCATTAAATGGTTTTTAAGTGGTCTTTATTTTTCATCCTCCTCACCCACTGATTCTTTTGTCTTTCTTAGCCAAGCATGTGCCTCTTCCTACCCTCCCATATAATCCTCTAATTGGATTTTTTCATGGTGGTTGGGGTGTAAACACCTTGGGTCAGTGGCCTGCCAATGCTGTATCAAGTGCATTTGGAAGCAGTTTGTTGGCACAGGAGAAGCACCGGTCACCTCCTGTGTGACATCGAGTGGTTCAGGGCACATCAGCTTTATGGTGATGAATGGAAGCAGCAATTTCTGTGTTTCTTGGCATTACAGCAACTGTCACTGCATGGAAAGAATATTTCCCTAAGTTTCACCAAACAGGCCTATAAACCATAACTGTGGCAGTAACTGAGGAAACATAAAACCTTAGCAGCTTTGGAGTGGGGCCAATCATAAATACATACAAATGGCCTATTCCTGCTAAGAAAAAAAAAGAAGCCATTTCACAGTGCTATCAGTCAGATTAATGTACCCCAAAAGTATTAAAATATGACAAGCTGAGCAGTTTTGATTCTCTTCTTAGGAGCTGTATCTGTAGTGTCCAAAATGCAAACACTCCAGTAACATGTCAGAAATGTTACAACCTTTCAGATCTGAAAGATGAACTGAAAATATTTCTCTGCTGACATATTAGGCCAAATTTGTTCCTAATGTTTTTATTATATGGAGAAAATATGAATACAGGACTAATATGGGTCTTTTAAAGCCACCAGTATTATGTATTCACTTGTGGTGATATAAGAATTTTGTCCAAGTGGAGTTACACTGACTTACTGAAAAAAGATCTGAATTCTTCCTATGACTGCTTGCAATGAAGGCAAAGTTCATGGCTTTATTGATTAAAGGATTGTTTCTGTTTTCTGTTCAGCAATGTAGATTAGGAGAAAATGGAAGTGTTGCAAGGTGTGAATGAGGTTGAGAGCTGGGGTTAATTTCATAATTCATGTAGATTACATTAGGGGAGCCTCCCAAAAACTTTTTATGTGCATAAGATTTTTATTCTGCACACAGCAAGACCTATTCTGCTCCTCAGCTGCATCAGGGCTGTGCCACAATGGATGGAGCTGCTCCATTGACACCACAGGCAGGACTGGAAATATTGGAGGGGTCTGTCTTTGTGAAGAGCTCTTGAGCAAATGAGCCTCCTGCAGGCTGTGGGGATGGATGTCAAAGGAGCAAGATCTGTAACTTGGAGGTATTTAAAACCTGTCAGGACAACTGCAGGTTGTTTTTTAGCTCCAACAAACATAATCTGTTTTGAATAGGGGTTGGCCTAAATGACATTTTCTGTTTCTTCACACCTAAGTTATCCTGTGAGTCAACTAGATTTTAAAAACACACGTCCCTTCTGCCATCATATGAATTCAGTTCAGGAGTTTCCCTGAACTAAACAAGCCTATCAGTTGGTAATTCGTATTTACATATTCATTTCAGGAAAATGCTTCTGTTTTAAAAAAATTGTTTCCTACCATTAGAAAAAAAAAAAGTCAGTCAAATGCACACTTTCTGTGAAGTCATACAACTCCTCTGTTGCAGAGTGCTGAATATTGCCTGAACCATCAATTCCCATGGACGTGCTGATGGAGTAGTTGGAAGTAGAAGTTTATATCCAATGATGAGAAAAGAGGGCCAGAGATTTATGATGGAAACAAGAAAACATCAGAGAGTCATTCACTGTCACATCAGGAAAAACAAATGTTGTTCATTACTGGGGACAGGCAAGAAAGAAACTGGTGGCAGTTGATGTGAACTATCCAACTTTTTGACTGGATTTTGACTTTTAGGTGCAATGATTGAGAGGATGAAGGAAGTGCTCCAGATGGGGGTCCCATGATGTTTAGCTCAGATACACAGCTGTGGGAACAGAGGAGACAGGACCCCTGCCCTGTGCACAGTGCTCCAGCTTAGAGTGCTCTGGGCTGGGCTCCCCTGGCCCCAGTGCAGCCCAGCTGCATTTACTGCATCCTGTGTGGGTGAGTGTGAAGGTTTCTCATTGCTGCAGGGTTATCCAGGTCTGTTTGCCCTCAGGATTTGATCACAGTGATGTGATTTCTGAAGAAAACGTGCCACTGCCACATTCAGCTTCTGCAGCTTGTGCAGGGTATTTCCATTAGTTCATCAGTGTCTGCACTGAGAAAATATTAGATGGGTGGGTTTTGGCCTGCAGTTTTAATTGGGTTCTGGGTAGAACCCAAATAGTGGTCATGGCATAAAATTTGGTACATCTTGGAATTATCACACTATGTGCATTTCCCTTCTGCTGCATATTAGCCACAGCTGAGATTCCTAAAGGCAATTTGCAGGAACTTCCATAGGATAAATGGGAGAAAGGGAGCCAGTTTCTCTATAGTATTTCTGCAGGAGAGGTGTGGTTTGTATTTCAGTCCTGGATCCATGGGGAGTCCTTATGGAGAATAGCAAGATTCAGGAGTGGGATTTAGCAATTCCTTGGCCTCTTTGAAAAGACAGCATTCTCTAAATGTTGTTAAGGTTCTTGACTACAGCATGCACTGAGATGGAACATGAACATCAGACTGTGATTTTAACTTATGGACAGGATTCCAAGCCTTGCTCTGTGGGTTTTTCATCCTTAATTTTTAGTGAAATTTTCCCCTTAAATTATAATATTAATTAATTTCCCACTAACTTCAACAGACTTGTCACTGGTGTTAAGATATAGCTTGTCTGCTATTTTCCTGGTATTGTAACAATATTTCCACTATATTTTTGTTCAGCTGCATCTATGTTGGTGTCACATTGTCTTTGTATCTCTTTTAAACTATCTCTGAAAATACTCAAGATGATTATCTTTTTCTTATTGGAAAATATGGCCACTCAAACATCTGGCACATATTTGTCTTTTTATGTGTTATTTTGAAAGCTTTATCTTGAGTAATTTTTAGGCTGCTAGTCCTGTAGATCATCAATATTTTAGGACTAATAATATTAATTTATGGGAGGATGTGGGGGTAAATCTCTTTGTAAATAGGACTCTGTAATATAGAGTTCATTCTTCATCTGTGCACACATCACACTGTCATGAAAGCCCAGAATGTGGCTCTTTAGGACAATGGTGACATTTATTGGCAGTTGATATTGAAGTAGATTAATTACTTGAATAACAAGATCCATAATAATTTTTATCTAACATTCCTTGGCACATTATTATTATCAAAGAGCTCTCTCTCCACTGAAGTAATTAAAAAGGTCAAATTTTCCTAGCTGGTATTTTAATTTCTTTTGCCAGTTCCTTCTGTTTAAAATATATGTTCATATGTTTTAATGTGATATAATGACATTACCAGTGAGCTAATGAATCCAGATAGTCAACAGTTAGTCCACAAATAATTCTATTTAAAATATAAATCTAAAATAGAAAAATTCATGTCAATATACACCAATTGTTTTGGAAATTATGTAGTATTCTTTAAAGCCTTTAATGGGTCATTTTAATTATCTCTATAGAAAGATAAATGCTTTTCCAGTAGATTAATGGATATTGAGTGTGTTTTCATCTTTTCTCTTTTTGTATACCAGGAAACTGTGGGTTATTTGTAATGATTTGATTTTCAGAAAGACTCCACATAGTTATTTTCAGATGCTCACTGGGTATTATGGTATACTTATATAAAATTGGAAACACTAAGTATAATGCATTGGCCAGAGGAAAATAAGGTACTAAATTAAATGAGGACTTGGTAATGAACTGGAAAATTAAGAATCTGGACTATAAATCATTCCTTTTGCTATGACCCTGAATGTATACACCTTTTCACAAGGAAAATCACAAGGAAATCACAAGGATTGGAATAAGGGCCAAAAAAGAATTTAAAATATCCTTGTGTCACACTCAATCAAAACACCTTTTTTTGGTAACCTTACCATATTTTACTGAACACCTCCACAGAGATATTAGAAATATATCATGGTTTTAACATTATGGTTAGATTACAATTGCTAGATTCAAGATTGACTTTATGGTTTATATTTAATCATGTCTATAAGTAGTTACTTCCTTAAGATGCATGTTCATGAGCAGTTTAAAGAGCTACAGCTTCAGAGAAACAGATATGCAGTATGGTGTAGTTTTCTTATGGGCTGTATATTTTTTCCTTTGGAGATATTTTTTGAATTTTTCTTGAGTTGCAAATCCTATTGGGGTTTTTGAAAGCTCCAGACAAGGTATAAAGATAGACTCAGGTCTTTTGTGAAACCTTATGTGTTTCCTAGTGCTGAGAACTACAATTTAGGTTGTAATTACAGAGTCTTTTCTGCAGTGGAGTATTGAATGTGCATGAAACTGCCAGTCCTGTGCACAGTAAATGCTGTTCCATAGTTAAAGCTGCAGCGTTTGGAGTTAATTCATTACTCTCAGTTTTCCTCCTGTAATGACATCACCTTTCAGAAGTAGCCTCTTTTCAATGCTTTTATACTTTAAAAGAAAGTTTGCTAACAGAGAATTGGATTTTCAGCATGATCAATAAAACTAAGACTAAACTACTGATAGATCCCTTCACTTGCTCTTTTTCCTCTCTTTTTCATTCTTTCAGATCCCCTTGAGTCCACAAGAACACCCAGCCAGAGAAAGGGAACAGAAAGAGCTCATGTATAGGCTTGTCCATGGTAGGAACTGCCTGTCCATGGTGGAATTTCACAACATTACTGAGGTCCAGAATTTTTTTGCAGATCATTCCTTTAGAGAGGAACTTTTGTGTTGGAGAGGAAAATTGTTATTTAGAAAACCAGTGGTGCTTGTGTTAAGATGAAGAGTGAGAGTCCTGGGTTCAAATAACCTGAACCTGAAGAGCTGCTTTGAAATCAGCAGTTTTCTCTGCCCTCTCCAAAATGCTGCCTTTGGCTGTGGTTTCACACCTAGCTGCTCCAAACTGATCAAGATGAAAGATTTTTCTTCTGTGTGCTTCCTTAATTTTGGGTTTGTGTTTCTCCCCCAGGTGAAGCCAGTTTTGTGGCAGCTGTGTCTGAGCCCTTACACCAGGTGCTGCTACAGGAATTCAGATGTCTTCTGTATCTCAGGGGCAGAAGGATACTTCAGCTATCACCAAAAAATTTGCATTAAACAGCTTTTGAGATGTGGTGAGCTCAATGGTTTGCTCAAAATCTCTTGGAAATTGGTTACAGATAATGGTAGAAGGTCACAGCTGTCCTAGGTACTTGCATTAGTGACAAGACTAATCAGCAAAACAGGAAATATTGCATGTGCTGTGAAGGAACACCTTGTCTAGAGTTCCATTTCCTTCTTTTTTTCCACCTGTATGTGAAATAACACTTTTTCCTTGCAAAATACCAAGTTTCTTTTTAGAAAATCAGCACAGATATATTTGCAACTTACTCATTAATTGCCCCAATTATTTCTGAAAGTTAAGGGGTTTAGTGAAAGTTAGGAAGAGTAACAGGGAGTAAAAAAAAAAAAATTGCTTTATAATTCTTTCTAATGCTTAGGCTTGTGAAGGAAGGCTTAATGAGGTTGTAGGAGAGAGGCTGAATAGAGGTATTTACTCTTTATTTCTTAATTTATTTATATTTTTCCTTATTACTTTTAGCCTTTATATGAGCAAAGCCTGACTCTTCCTAATTTAGACAAGAAATTGTACATTTATTACAGCATTGAAAGACAACTGCATTTGGGGCAGCCAAGGATTGAAGCTGCTTTCTGATGAGAAACCCTCAAAGAAAAGATTTACAGCAACATCTAAGAACACAGAATTTTTCTTGGATGGCTTAGGTGCTGACACTTTAGCAAGAAAAAGAAAAAGCCAACAAAAACCCCCCACACAACCAAACCCTATTTTGCACTTGGATGAAGAGAATAGGATTAGAAGTCTAAACTGGGGGAAGATTGGCTGCAGGCAAGGAGCCAGCTGGCTGCCCACTGCTCTGCAGAATAACTCAAATAGTGGGTTATAAACAGGAGTGAACAATAACTGTGATGGGGAGAGCAAAAATCCATCAGCTTGTGATGGATGAGCTGGAACAGCTCTCACGAGGTGCAGTGTTTTAGACTGGCTGTTATTGTTAGGGAAGTGCAGAGGAGGTTTGGAGACCCATGGCCTGGGAAGGGAAAGGCTGAGGTAAAGGCTTTAGAAACAGCTCTTCTTTGTGCCTGTGATGGGCAGGCCAAGGGGAAGTTTTCTGCCTTGAGGCAGAACATGATGTAAGAAACCATCTGAAGAGGAAACACCAGCCTAGGCTGCATTTGGAGTTGTTAAATCCTCACTGCTGAAGGTCTTTAGTAACAGGTCAGAGCAGGAATTGATAAAGTTTGACGTGTGTAGCTCAGGTGCTGTGTGAGCACATCCTGAGAAGGGCAGGTCTGAGCTGCTGGCTGGATTTCTCCATTGAGGAAGGGGTAGGTGCTGGCTGGGACTGGGTCCCTTTGAAGGGAAGCAGGTGACAGCTCTGAGTTACTGCCTGTAGACACCAAGGGTAAACAGCTGGGCTGGAGAGATTTCTGTCTCAAACAGTGTGAACACCCCCACTGAGCCTGCCCTGGCACAAAGGGATGAATTCCATCAGCTCTAGAGGGGCATTTTAGCCCTTTTCTTCACCAGGATTCCATGAGTAAAACTTTTATTTCACTTTAAATGCTGTCAAATTGTAAGCACATTCTACTAAAGTAACTCTTGCACAATGACTCTGGTAGCTGTGCACCTTCCCCAGATGGCAATGTGATAACTTTCCAACCAATGACAAACCCAGAAGGGGAAGAAATTGGCCAGAACACAGTGAAAGCCAGAATATGAGACTGGTGCTATTATTTTTTGTTTAGAAATGCTTCCATCTATAGCTAAATTGGTCTGAGGCAATGTCTGCATTTAGATGATCACTTGTACAAACAGCACTTTTGCTAAGCTATTATGATGGGAGATAACAGTGCAGATAAGTTCTGTGGGGGAGAGGTCCCTCTCTCAGAACTGAATCTTATTATTTACTTATCTTTCAGTCAGATAGTGCTGCAGGAGTTCATACTTGTTTGCTAAAATAGTAATTTGAGTTTTCACCTTGCTTCAAAGCTATTAGCTATTTCCAGTGCTGGGAATAATCTTCAGCATGGGACATGTAACCAGAAAGAATTCTGTCACTACAGATATTGCTTGGATGCCTAATTCAGGAAAATATCTAAGATGTTTTAAAATCAGAAAAATAACCAGAAAGATTAAATTTTGTCTTGCTGGAAGAAAATATAAACCATGAGGCCACTTTAAAAAAAATACAAAGTCAGTATGTACACCCACTCATGTAATACACCAAAAATAAAATTAGCAACAGAATATTGGGAAGAAAAAGGAAAAAATAATACCAGATACCACAGTCTATTTATCAGACACATATAAAACAGTGTATTTAAGCTCCAGATTGAATGTTCCACCTGTCAGAACTGAAAGATATCAGTGCATCTGGAATTTGGCCTCATCTTTTACAGGTCAGCCCCAGGATTTATTCTACTTGCTGCTGTGTTGTCATGTTGAGCATGTTTGACTCACAAAACATTGGCAAGCTTCAGCTTGGAGAAGCCCCTGTGGAATTTATGCAAACACAGTTTTCAATGGTTTATGGCTCATTTCACTGGGGTGGCAAAAATCATCCTGCTGACCCAGAATAACTATCAAGAGATGCTCTAGAAAATGAAGCATTTGAGACTTGAGCTGATGGAATTTTACATCCCTTTAACATCAAAATAGAGTGTTTTTTTCTAGCCTGTTCTGAAATAAACCTGAGTAGTAGTAGCAATAATAATATAACTAAAAACTAGCAAAGATATGTATGCACTGGAAATGCCTCTGTGGGAAACTACATATGTCATGAGTTTCTGTTTCTTGTTTATAAAATCAGCTTTTCTTCTTGCCTGGCAAATGTAAGACCCAAGTCTCCCACTGAGTCTGCCAGCTTGTACAATCAGTCTCCAAGCAGGTCTAGCAGCCACAGAAACATCTTTCCCAGAGTGTTTGACAGAGAATTGTGTACTATAAAGTTNGGCAGGTCTGGAGACACAGAAATATCTTTCCCAGAGAATTGTGTACTATAAAGTTTCCCACAGTCCCTTAAGGGGGCACCAGCGTTTACCAAACCCACATGAAATTACTTTTCCCCCAAACACACTTTAATAATGAAGCAAAGTCAGGTTCATTGTAATCAAATCCAAAGCAAAGCAATTCCCTAGTGCTTGGAAGCAGGTGCTGTGCAGGGAAACAGCCACAGCTACCTGCAGCTTTGGCTCAGCTTCACGTTGTTTTCTTTGTGCTGAACTGAACTGCCAGGAGGGTCTGCTCAGGTGTGAGAAATGGAACTGATTCTCAGATAATTTGCCTTTCTCAGGCTTCTGTTCCCTTGTTACAATGCAGTTTGGAGGAAAGTCTTCCTGGGGATCTCAGGAGAGTGAATTTATCTCTAGGGGATGAGGGTTATTCTGGCTCTTGATAATAAAATTCAGCAATAAAGTGCCTGCTAATGAATTATTACTCTTGCACTGAGAGCACTTGATGTGCAAAGATCCTCTGAATGCCACTTCCAGGTTATAGACTTAAGAAAATCTTCATGTTTATCTGTCCAATGTTAACCCAGCCATACAATGCACACTTCATCCCACTTGGGTAGTAACCATTCAGATTTATTGTGTGAAGTTCTCACCAACATACCACTCTAGTGTTCCAGCTTGGAAACAATGCAAAACACGTGCACATTAGTAAAAACATTCATTACTAACCCTTGAACAGTGACTAACACTGGGGAGGATTTGTCTGTGGATTTTCTATAACTGCAAAATTTAAATTGTGTTACCCAGGTTCTTGAATTTAACAAAAAATCCTGTTCTTAATAAACTAATTTCTTCTTTCTTAGTTTAACAGCGGCTCTCCAAAAACAAAAAATATATATATGTATAAAGAAGAATTTTGGTTTTGCTGGACATACTGGACAATGTTATAAATATTCTTGTGAGTGTTTTATATAGTTCATACATCAGTGTGGTTAAGACATATATATACTCCAAACAATGGTTTACCCTTGGCTTCAAGAACTGTTTCAACTGAATCAGATTCCCCATATTTTAAGTTTATAGTTTTGAAATCTAATGCATTGTAAAAATGTAACACTTTATTCTTTAGTCGTTTGATAAAGCCACAATCTGGAAAATACAATTTAATTTAAGATACAATTTAATCTGCCTCTGCTAAGACAGATCATAAATGTTCTTATTAGCATCCTGGGTTTCCCAAGCTGGGGAGTGTGGTCTTCTTTCCTTGCTTTTGTCAATAGACAGACAGGGAAAGTTCCACCTTTAGTCTCCTTTCCATTGCTTTGTTCTTCTGTTTTGTTGTCAGTCTGCTCTGGGAATCTCTGAGAGGAGTGGGTAATTTCTTAACCAGAGTGAATGAACAATGCTTTTGTCTGGTTGATGAAGAAGGCAGAAGGAGGGAGTATAGAACAAAAGAAGTTTCAAATTGAAAATCTCAAGTGCAAAGAAATAATTTTTAGGATTTCTTCTACTGGAAGAAATAGACTAACTGAAAACACAGCAGCAGCACCAATTTCATCTGCAGAAATCATAGTCATGTTTCTGCAAGACACCTGTTCTATTTCATATACTAACACAGACGTTTAAAACACGATGCAATGCCCCTTCAGTGATGAGATGATTTGTGACTGAGCAGGCACTGCAGAGGCTGAATGCTCTGCAAGTGACACGTGCAGTCTCTCTCATGCATGAAAGGAATACACTGAATTTTTAAAAGATGTAAATGTATCCAGGTACAGGAGTATTTACAAATATACTTTAATGTGACTATACATTCTCTAACATTTCTAACACTCATTATGTTTTATGTATACGATGGAAATAAGAGTAGAGGCTTCTGCCTTTTTTAGCCACTGACTGAAAATCAGATAATGATGTCCTGTGTTGTAGTGCTTTCTCATTTTATCTCTTACTTGCAGTTGTGGTTTCAGATAATTCCTGACTAAAAGCCTTTCAAAAACTCTATTTTCAAGCAGTTATTTTGTAACATTTCCAATCATATTGCATCCTCAGTTTTGGCTGGGCAAGAAGGGGAAAAAGATGGATGGCAACTAACTGAAATGAAGTGTTCTTTCTAATTAGATAATACTAGAAATTAAAATTATTTGTTATGTTTTGACTTCAACTCTTCATTTCAGTTCCAATAAACCTTGCATAAAAATCGTCTTATTCTGAAAGAGATTTGTTATAGCAATGCAACAGAACAGTTTCTTAAATGAAATGAAATGCAAAAAATCTATCAGGTCTCTGACAGCATAAGACATGATTCAACAAATCCCCAATTTCTGCAAGAAACATATCTCTAGGGAGATAAAAAAAGATTTCAATAGCAGTCACTTCTCCTCATGTCTACAGGAGACAAGGCTTTATGTCTTTGGGGCTTGTGTTTTTCAGTACTTTTCTTACAACATCTCAGTGCTTCATGGCCTCATGAACTTGGTGTGTTTGAGGACTGGCTCTGATGTTCTGCAGATGCTCTTTTTGCATTTAAAACAAGCTGGTCTTCAGGGAATGAAATGACTGCTTTTTTTGTGTCACTTGCTGAGCAGAGGGCATGCAGAACATCCACTGATGTCCATAGGATAAATCTGTATCTCCTCCAGAATCCTTCTGGAAACTCTTCTGAAAAAGTGTTGAAGCCTTTTTGGAGCTGAGACTCGTGGTTTGCCCTGATCTGTGGTTGTTTTTGAATAATGAGTGCAAAATGCTAATTATTACACAAACTAATAATGGCAAGGCATTTTGATTCTGTTTTCTGTCTGGATCCATATATAAAAATAAAAACAGGAGGTGCTCAGTTGTTGAAGGAAGCAATGTCAAACTTACTCCTTTTTCATTTATTTCTGTCATTCTAGACTGAATTCCTCAGAGCTTGTTTATCAGCAGGATAAGCAGCATTTTCATTGCTCATTGTAGTAAGGGAAAATTTAGCCTTTTAAATAGCACCTGAGTTAGGGAATTATTCTTAAAAAACTTGTCTGGTCTAAGAAGAGAAGCTGATAAAATCAGTGATGGATAGAATCAGTAATGTTTCTGTTACATTTATAAAATATTATACACTGTGAAAAAAAGGTACTTTTCAGCCTCAAGGATTATTTATACTAAGGAAAAGAAACATTTTCAAGATTTAAAGAAATTTACCTTAAGGCCATAGTAATCTAAATTTATAATCATCTCCATAACTAAACACCCTGCATGCATCTTCTCTATGTGTTTTTTTAGTAGAAATTACTAATCCAAATTCATAGATTTGAATATCTGCCCAAAATTAACTCTCTTTTAACACAAAGAATATTTAAAACACCAAGAAAAATGGCTTTAGCCAAGAGGATTATTTTGTCTTTCCAAACAACTATCACTGTGATCAGAGGTTATTTTCACAAAATCATGAAACATATGGGACCTTAAATATCATCTGGTTCCATCCCCACTGCCATGGGCAGGGACACCTTCCACTAGAACTGGTTAGCTCTGCCCTCTAACACTTCCAGGGATGGGGCATCCCAAACTTCTCTGGACAGCCTGTTGCAATGCCTTCCCACACCACACAGCTTGGTGTCATCAGCAAACTGGCTGAGGCTGCACGGGTTGGTTGTACTGTGTTAACTGGTGTTATCCAGCAGAAATGTCTGAGAAGGACTAAACATGTGCATGCAGAGAGATCTAGTACAAAAATGAGAAAAGACTCATTGCAACTGTTTACCATCACATTTTTTGCCCCAAGCAATTTGTAAAAAAGCAGTTGAATTTAAATATATCTATTCCAGGAGATAAATTTTCAACACTTTGTGAATGGTTTTACAGCTTGGTAAGGAAAATGTGCATTTTGAATATGAACCCTATTCGGTGTGAGCTGTAGTCTGAATAACTGTGAACATTTCAAAATGCATCAAGTTCAATTCTATTACTTCCCTTTCCTCATTAAAATCTTTACATGTTGCTTCAGACCAAGACAGATACTTTGGTAAGTTTAAAGAAAGGAAGCCATGAAAAAGAATATTTTTGTTCTTGTTAAAATTGTCTTGCTAAGTAAATATTGATCAGATGCTGCAAAAGCCCATGGCTGAATACATTCCATTTGAGGAGGAGGGAGGAGGGAAGGACTGCCTCAGGCTACTGTAACTTATAAAACTATGATGAGCAAAATAGGCATGTACTGGTACTTTCAGCTGGGATGCTGGTACAAGAAAGAGGAGTTCTGAGCAAAGTCCTTTGAACTCATTAAATTCTCTCTCCCTCTTGCAGGGTTATTGATTAGGCCTACTGCAGTGGCAGATGAAGGCTGCAGGGGAAAAAGCAACTCCTCAGGCAGATCTGCTGACATGATTTGCTCTGTAAGAGACAAAGCTTCTCAGTGGTCATGGTGGGAGGGCTGTGCAAGACCTGAGTGCCTTGTTGTATCTTCTTAGTTCTTTTACTCCATGTTTTAAAAATATGTAAAAGCTTATCAAATCTCTTCTCATAGCCCCTAGAGCTTTGCCACATCAAAGAGCTGCTGTCCAGCAGAAGCTCTGAGCTGTGCCAGGCTGGGATGGCTACCAGCAGCTTAGAGAAAAGGCTGCTTAAATCACTGCTCCCCCTGAAGCAGAGCAGAGATCAGCCTCTCTCCACAGAGCTGGGGAAAGGGGATGGCTCAGGGATCCCAGGGACAGAGGGAAGAAGCAGCCTTGTAATCCCCAGCTCGTGGAGAGGTTTGTGGTGAGGCTGACCTAGGAGGCAGCCATGGAGAGAAAGCTGGGCTCTGTGTACATGCAGTGTTTCCTCAGGTTAATCTCAAGAGATTTCCTGTGGTACCACCAGAGAGGAGACATGTAGAAATAAGTCTGTAATTGCTTACAGGCCTACTTATTCATCCCTCAGCCATCTTAGTGTACATTTGCAGTCCCAATTCCCTGAATCTATGGAATACTTTGCTGTTTCTATGTCTATTTCCATGCCACTTTTTCCATACCTCTGGGGGTAGTTTTGGTCCCACAGCTTTTGTAAAGGACAGAATTCTCAGCTGCTGAAGTTTCTGTTGCACACTGTGATATTACCCTGAGGTTTGCCTGCTAAAGGTCATGAACAGATTCTCTGTAGGTGGCCTCCAAATATCTTGGAAATTTTACAAATTCGTCAGCAAAGTCTGAGGTTTGTGTTTCCAAGGCAAGACACTGCCAGCATTCATCACCAAAGGCTTTGCAGAAAATTGGAACTGCTAAGTGCTAAAAAGGAATATTTCCTCCATCTCTTCCACACAGATGTGGTTAAATTCAATAGCTTATTATGTACAATAAACTGCAAAACTAATCTACAGAATAATATTGAGTTTCAGACAAGCAAATCAGCTTTGCTTAAACACAACAGCCTGAGCTTCAGGCATCTGTTATGTCTAAAAGAAATTAAAGGGTTTATCTTTTTCTGTTGTATATTAGTATCTCTGTCATTTTCCTTTTTTCTTTTTATTCTTATTGACATAATTTTACAAAATAATTCATTTATGTCTTTGAACAAATATATGTTGTTCAGAATCTGATTATTTTTTTACCCCAATATTATCTTGGAACATGCTAGGGAAAAAATGTATTACATTCCCACTGGATTTATAGGATGGATTTATTTCCAGTGTCCTGATCTGGTTTGGTTTGTAATTTCTTAATTCTGACCAAGCTTATTTGCTTGGTCAAAACCCAAACATCTTATTTACTGGTTAACTATTGCTCTGTAGCACAAATTATATTTTTAAGGGTTCAAAAGTTCCTATAGCAAAATCCTGCTCCTTTGCTCACTGCAAAAGGCAGCCATTAGCACATTCTGAATGGGAATAGGAAAGCACTTCACCTGTACAAGTCCACACCACAAAATAGTTATAACAATTAATGTGTTCACATATTTGTGCTGACGTTTTCTAGTGTGTATCTTTGAATTAACATATGTACATTTATTTTTCTTAAACACTAACATTTTAACTTAGGAGGTTTTTA
This sequence comes from Alaudala cheleensis, assembly GCA_013398995.1. Classification (NCBI taxonomy): domain Eukaryota; kingdom Metazoa; phylum Chordata; class Aves; order Passeriformes; family Alaudidae; genus Alaudala; species Alaudala cheleensis. The sequence continues at coordinate 210,442 of VWYE01027138.1, forward strand.
AGACTTCAGGTTTCTCCTAAAGTCAGCAACTCTTGTGAAAAAGACTTCTCTGATTCAGTTTTTGATGTTCTGAAGATGCTTAAGCTTTTAAAGTATTAAAACCATAATTTTCTCCTATGCTAAATCTTTCCATATTTGAAATCATTCCTTAATCTGCTAATGACATTCAGGTTTTCTGGAATTCTCTGTAACACAGTAGCAACAGTAAGAGAACACCTATATTAAATACAATTTGCAAGTGTCTAAGCAAAAATAATGGATTAAAGAAGCTGGGTTTTATTGCATACACACTACTGTTACTTGTGAAAATCTTTCCATTTTTTTCCAGTCATGCCTTTAAAAAGAAAGCCTAGTATGAAAATAGAAAATTGTCACCTCCCAATCATAATTTTTTTATGAGTTGTTCTTCCCTTTTTGCCATCCTGCTTTGAAATTCTGGTGTAGCCTTGAAAATCAGCAGCAGTGGCCCAGTGCTGACTCTCATTGTCTCTGGGCTCCATTTGGCTCCTCACTGGTGTTCTCTTTATAGCCAATCAACTCTAAATGTTAAGGGAAGATGATTTCATCATGATGATACATTCCAAGTTTGCATGGATTTGGCATTTTCAAGATGTGGGTTTTTTCTATTCTTTCTTTAGTTTCTGAAAGGTGCATTGCTATTACTGACTGTGTTCTGATGATAGCTGCCCTTTCTTGGATTTGATAATGGATTTCCCAATTCAATCAAGGGATCATCTGCATAGAGAAAAGTAATAAAACTAAATATGTTCTCCAGGAGTTTCATCTGTCTGTAATCTTCATGCAAAGCTAGGTTTGTTTTAAAAGAAACATTCTTCTGGTTGAGTTTTTGTACTTCATCAGTCCTGTGATCAATACCTAATAAATAAATAATGAGACAGTATCATATTAGCTCCAAAGAAGGATTAGTACTGGGCATAATGTCTGCAGTAACTAATCACTTGTAATTAGAAAAGAAACTGGTCTGAAACTTGGAACTCATGGAACCTATAGAGTCCTAGACACCAGATTTCTGACAATATAATCATGAGACCTGATTAATCCACAGGAATCAATAAAAGGTATTGTCAAGAAAGATGTGGAACAGTGACCACATGTTGGATATCACACAGAATATTAATAACTTCAGAAATTCCTTCAGGACAGAAACATTAAACTTATTTTGACAGTGCTACAAGCATTTCCTGTGTATTTCAAGTTCTACAAAAATATGAGTTTTGACGTGGGTTTGGGCCACCACACCTCCCTCAGACCTGCTTCTGTTGAAAACATGTAGGATCTTTGGGAAAAAAACCTCAGATTAAACAGATTAAACTATTTTTCTTTAATAATTACTAGAAATTATTATATACTTAAATATCAAATTCATTCTTCCCTGAAAAGAGTTTAAAAAATGCAGGATATTTATACCTTTTCCAGTCAAGTTTTAAATTTCCTCTGACTAAAGCCCTGGAAGTGATTATCTTTTGTTTCACTGCATTAGCTTGCTTCTGTTAAAGAAGTATTTTATGGGTGCCCTTGAACCAACAGTCACTCCCATCACTCTTCCTGACTGCCTGGGAACAGCAGAGCTCCTTGGCTTCTTCATTTTAAACACCATTTAGACAGCACAATATACAACTTGTTTTCAGCTATTATCTGATATTGGAACACATACAGTAATCCCCAAGGCTGGCATCCATGTACACTTTTTATCACAGTGAGACTCAGCATATCAGTGTTTTCTGATTGCCTTATTTTTAAGCCAAATTCAGCAAGAACTGTTCCCTGAAGATGTGAATTGTGCAGGAAGGTATTGCTTTGTTATGACAACCAAGCATCCCTGCTCACCCACATGATCCTGTCTCATTTCACATTATTGCTTTTTTTGCCTATACTTCTTTCTTTTGAAATATATAGTAAAGTTTATATCCAGTGTAAAAAAATCTTTATTTCTCTGCTTCCATTTCTTTATGCTCTTTGCTCTGCTCTCAGTGGCCCCTTTCCATCACCTACAAACACAACACAAAAGCATTCTCTCATTCTCTCATAAATGTAGAAGTTATGGTCTCATGTGGGATGGGGTTCAGGGAGTGACCTTCCTGGCAATGTCACTGACAGCCAGCTGCATTCCCAGCACAGTGCACTGCTCTGGGGCTCACCATCATGGCACTGCTAATTACCCATTGTCTAAACTTATCATAAAATTAGAAGAATCAAGTTGGTTTGGGCTTGTCGTTTCCAAGTTAGGTTTGCAGCCACAGAATTCAGTGCTGTCTCTGAGCTTTGGGAAGGATTTGATGCTTGTTTATGGTACTTGTGCTGGTTCTCAGAGCAGCTGTAGGTATCAGGGAGCTGGACAGTGTGAATACACTGTAAATCTGCTGAGTTTCATAGCTTTGAATCACTGTAACTGAAAGAGAAATCTAGAGATTAATTTTTTCCTTTCTTCAGAAGAAGATATCCTTAAGGCTATGCTGTGAACTGAACAAACTTATCATTACTATGTACTGAGCCATGATATAACAAGAATATCCTTGGGCTTAGAGAAATAGTTCTAGAAATGCATCACTAGACATTACATTAGAAAGCACACATTATAATATTCATTACAGTAGTCGAATGTGAACTGCATGTTATTGTAAAAGAAAATCCAATTTGCTGCCTACTGCCTTCAATTTGGTTTTGACAAGTACTCAATCTTCTGCTATATTTTGCTTTCTGCATTTATCTTCCTGGGCATGTTCAGTAATGTCTGCTTAGGGCAAAAGCAATAATCTTTTCATTTAATTTAGTGAAAAAGCTCATGTATTCACTATGCTTACTAGGTACAACAATATGAAAACAAATCCCACTTGCTAAAGATCCATTTGACAATATGAAATAGATTCTGACTTTTTAATTTAGGCATAAAACTGCAGAGGGCATATAAGGAATGCAGATTTACAGAGCTGTACCCTTTATTTATGAGTGGTTGCAAGAGAGGGATTTGCAAAAGCCCACTTTATTTGATTTATTATATGATGGATGAACTTAAGATGGTATAAAAATAATTTTATTTGACCCTTTCAGAACAACTCTGGAGAGTATCAAACTTATTTGGCTTTGTTAAAAATCTGAGAACTTGAGTTTACCTCAGTTTCTGCAATGAGTGTTTCTTCAAAGTGGAACACGGAACACAGTTTTGATTATAGCAAAGTTGTCTCCCTTGTAATTTAGCTCAGTGCAAACCATGGGAAGGATAGAGGGCAGAATTTTAGTACAAATTCAACCAAAACAGTGTTTCTGGTGAACTGTCTTTGAAGCAATACTGTGTGATCAAAGGGAAACCAATCTTGCCAAAATTTTCATTGTTTTAGATCTGAGGTTTGGTTTGCTTTATGCTTTTTTTTTTATTTTCCTGAATCTGTACAAAAATGTCAAGAGTTCGTGTTTTATTTTGCTCATGGTAACTTGAAGTGTGATAAAAATGCATCCCTAATTTTTGTATTAGTTTTTTCTCAGAAGGAAGCCCGATTATTTTTTATTAGTTTGCCTGGCCATCAAATACCTCCCAGTGCTTTGCTCCCCAAGTTGTGTGTCCCAGATTTTAGAAAATAAAGTTTGTATAAATTTTTGCTATGAAGCTCACAGAACCAGGTAAGCTTACCACACTGAAATAGAAAGCTATTTTCAGCCCAAATCCTCCACCTCCTTTCAGAAATAAAGAGAAATAAAAGGACATTAAAGTTTGTCCTTTATAGTGCTATTAAAGCCAATGTCTTAGCCCTTCAAACAGCAAGCAGCAGCATCTTTCCTGTTCCCTCATTTATAATGAGGAATAGCTGAAGGGAGACACGGTTGGATTCATTATTTTTTCCAGGAATAAGCATCAGTCTGAATCCTAGGAGCTATATGTACCATGGCCTTATGTATTAGGGACTGCTTCTAGTGATGGCTGAAAAATGGCAATTATTTCTTATCTCCTCAAACTGGAAGGAGGCAACACAGCCTCAAGCAAAAACAACCACAGACACATGGTTTTTGGAGCAGTTTTTGTAGAATTAAATGCCAGAGCAAATTTGATACTGCTCAGACCTCTGAGTTTACATTTTCAGTTGACCACATATATCTTCAGAGTTTAGTACAGTTGGTTTTGGGTTTTTTGTTCCATAGCCTGAAATGTATTAAATTCAGAACCAAATACTGTGGGTACTGCCTCAGTAAAATTCCTTCAGACTTCAAAAATGCTGTAGGATTTGGCCACCTGGAAGCTGGTTGGCAACGAATCACACTTTTGATTTGCTTGATACAAATGTCTGATCTCTCTTATGCACTTGTGAGCAACTTTATGTTTTTCCCTAAGGCATCCAGACCCTATGGATAGGGGTGTGATTTCAGAAACTGTGGTGCCACATATGTTCCAGAGCTCAGCTCTCAGTCACTGCATTTACAGCAAGTGTTTCTGCATGACCTGAAGGTAGCTGAAATTTAACCAGCAACTGCAGAACTGTGATTCTACAAATTCCAACTTGCTGCATTACCCCAGAGTTTCACCTGACTCTCTTTTGGGATAACACTTTCTGTAGACTCCTAGAATTTAATTTTTTGGTATGTCCCAAACTACCTCAGTTGTGTCAAAGCTGAACATCTTGTGACTGAGCCTGATTTGTCTTATCCAGGCTTTGTGTCATTTAAAACGCTGAGATGCTCAAAATTTAGGATGTCTTTCAGGGCAGATTTGCAGACTTAGGTACAGTATCATGACCAACCATTAACCTGGGGAGGANTTTCAGGGCAGATTTGCAGAATTAGGTACAGTATCATCACTGAGAATATTGATCAGACCAACCATTAACCTGGGGAGGAAATCCATAAACACTCAGTGCTGCCTTTCCCCCTCCTCCCTCTCACACATCCTTACATGAATGCTTCCCATGCACTGGCAGGGGTGCCTTTCTCACCTATCCCAGTGCCACTGATGCCCCCATGTGAAAAGATGTCAGGAGAGAGGGTGCCAGGGCCAGAGCACATCAGTGCCTCAGCAGGGGCACAGGCTGAAGAAGGCATTTTTGTGTGCCCCTGGGCAGAGGAGAGCATGCAAGTTTAGACTTCTGCATGTTCTGAAAGTGCTGTGATATTTTTGCTCTGAAAGAGCATCATTTCTTCCACAGCTTTATGGTTTTGAGTTTGCTGCTTCACTTTGAAGTCTAAATGATTTCATTTTCCTAGGAATTATTCAATCTCTCTTTTGCATGAAGCTCTTAATCCTTAACCAATCTGGAAATATGCAAGGACTTCAAAACACACTCCTTGGTGATTTAGCCTTGTATGTCTTCATCAGCCTATTAACAATCCTCCTCTCATCTCTTGACTTCCTTCTCTCTTTGCTGTAAGCTTTTGCAACAGAGAGCCTCTCACAGCAATCAGTAAGTTTCATAAACTGCAATTGTGCCAGATAATTAAATAAGAACTCTATTTCAAATCAATTTAAATCCATATGGCTTTCAGAAATGACAGTTGCTACACTGTAAAACCAGTGAATAAAACCCTTTTGAATACTTAAATCAATCTCAACTTTGTTTCATCTTTATCTTCAGTAAGCAATTCCTACAAATGTCAATACTGCCCTAATAGATTGGGTGATGATATCTTGTATATGTTAGCTCCAGAATTGCATTAGGATCAGGTCAATTAAATGACTGTAATTGTTGCTTTTCAACACAGCACAGATAGAAGCTGGTGCTTTAGCAAAGGCATGTACTTATAGCAGTGCTGAAGTATTGCTATGGGCATAACTGGATTTCTCCTATTTATTGTGTATTGTAGAGACACAGCATCTACCATGGGTTTATCAGCTAACAACCAATAATTTAGGGCTGTATAGAATGGATATTTTTGTGTAGTTAGGGAGATGTTTTTGATGGGTTTTTTATTGTTTTGTTTTCCCTAGGATCAGGGCCTGATTTTGGATGGAAGATCCAGTGCTGTACAAATTCACAGGCAGAAGTAATCCTTTTCCATTAATCAAAGTCAGTGAGTGGAAAGAAATAATACAAAGGAGGTCACAGAGTAAATCACTGGCACGACAGAAACCATCTCTACTGAGTCCCATCTGAGTAGGCCTATGCACTAGAGCATCTTCAATAGACTAAATTGCTTTATATCTCTTTTACGTCAAGAGTCTGCTGCTGTCAGTCTATGAGCACCAAATACATGTTCCACATATTCACAATGTTTGCATTAAAACAACAGCTGACATATGTTCCTGAATCATGTTTGTTTCATTATCCCCAGTCATCTGAAACCCTGACTATAAAAGCAACTGTCACAAAATCATCCATCTCTGTATGTGTCTGGTGATAATGGCCATCCATCCCAGTGGGTTTTGTATTAGGAATAAAGAAGAAAAAGCAGGAATGATCATGGGCCATTGCTGTTTGTAGCCAACTATTTGTCTGGCTTCAAGGGCCTGGATGATTTGCAGTTATTGAACAATAGCAATCCAAATTACTAAAATTAGCAGAAAATACACAGTATTTGTACCTTGTTCAAAACCTGCAGCTGGCAGAGGCAGTTAATTGGTCTGGAGTTTAGATGCAAAGCACCAGTAATGCCCTGACTGAAGTGATTAGCTGGGCCTGTAACACGATTTTAGTAGGAATCACACTTCTTAAATCTAAATTTTAATTTCCAGAGAGTATCGTAATGTGCCTGTGCTTTTAGTGAGAATTGCAAATGTCACAAATTGCATTGCTTTGCAGGTGAAATTATCATTACAGGAGGGATTTGAGCACAGCTGTCCCAAGGCTTGCTCAGAAGGGGTGGTGGGCTCAGCAGCTCTCCCAGCTCAAACTGCTGCTGCTGTTTGCAGGCAGGGCTGCAGGAGACCTTCACCACAAAAACTGGCAAACCATGAGTCACTGATGGTACAAAAGTGTCTGGATAAATTAATCCAGTCATGACTACCTCAGGTCGTTGTGGCAAAAGAGCCAGCTCTGAAAGCTGAGGAACATAGAAAGGCAATGAAAGGTGGTGTGGCTGTGTTGTGATATCTTTAATGTGAAAGGAGGCATACACAAATGGAAAAAAGAGCAGTTATCTCTCAAAGGCTATCAAAACCCTCTAGGTTAAAACATCAGCCCAGATAAAATGCTGAGTGCATTCATATTTACTAAGGGTAAAGAAAAGAAGAGGATCTACAAACACATTAGGTGAAAAAAAGAGTGAAATTAAGTAGGGTCTCAATTAATCAGGGTATAAATGCAAGGGAGGAGGAATTTTAAGCCCCTCTTCAATCTTTGCAAAAAGGGTAACAATAACCAGATCCTTATGAGTCTAATAAGGCCATAAGAAACAGCCAAAATGGATTTAGTGAGAACTAATAGTATCAAACTGATTCGATTTTCCTCTTTGATGGAAAGCTCAGGCTCCAAGGAGAAGCAGTCAATGTGCTGCACTGGAAATTTGGATGAGGTTTAGAATCCTGTTCACGGACATGTTCATGAGCAATTGGTGGAAATACAGGCAGGAGAAAATGCTCTTAAGGTGTAGTGGAACAGTCAATTTGGGAAACTATAATTGAACATCAATTGCCTATAGATCTTTCAAGTTTCTGGAAAGGTCTTTTCATTTTAACACATTTCCTCTATTCCTTTTTCTCCTTCTCTTCTTGTTTTTCCAGAGAATTAAGTTAGATTTAATAATTGTGGTTCAGAATCTGCTTTCTTTAAGTTTATTTTCTTTGCCAGTGAGTAAAATTTTCCTAAGGTTTGAAGTGCTCAGCACAGTGACTGAAAAGATAGAGGAATTTTATGTTCTCTTTGTTCAGTATCAAGGGAGATAATAAGGAAACCAAGTTACAAAAGCTGATGAGATCTTAGGGTTGTGGGTTTGGACTTGTTTTTCTTTTTTTCTTTTAAGGTATATTAAATTTAATAAATTTATTACTTTCCTGCTAAATAATATGATGCAAAGTACTAAGTTTATTTTTTCCTAAAGAGTTCTAATAAGTAGATTAGAGGAGGCCAGATCAGTGGGTAAAGAAAGTTGACATTGATTTGTTTTTTCAACAAAATGGGCTTAAGGGAAGTTGATGTGTGGCTCAGAGGGGCAGGAGGGGTCCCGCTAATCTACAAGTCACTCAGGAAAAAAGTTCTCATGCAGAAATGTCCCCATAACATGATGTGTGTTAGCATTGCTGTCAACACAGATAGCTGCTGAATAACAAGGATTAACAAGCCTATGGCCACAGTAAGCTTTTTGGTTTTTTATTTTTGAGCTTCTCATGTCCGTGATTAATAATTTGTCAGAAGGCTCAAATTCTAGACTCAGAATGTTAAACACATTAGTGATTAGAGCTCTGCAAAATAACATTGTAAACAGAATAGCCAATGAGCTTTCACATATCCTCTAAAATACAAAGACCCTTGGAGAGAGGAGGGGACAAAACGATGTAGGACAGAGGGAAAAGGAAATGTCTGTGCCCAGAGTTTAAGTTTTGAGTGAAAATATAAAATTCTCTAAATAAGTTGTAGTTTCCTTTGAAAATGATAACTTAGGAATAATTTAAAACTACCAAGAGTTGTAGAACCAATATTAGCATCCACTAATACTTAGGAGTTCTGCAAATCAGTGTTTTTCAAAATTTTTATTTATCAAACAGTTTTAAATCCTTACAGGGAAAAAAGTGAAAAAGCTGACCCCTCATCAGGGCCAGTGTTACTGCAATGGTTTCAGCTGTAGCTGAAAATTACGCTAAACTTTGGATAATCACTCTTGCTTTTATTTTTCTTATTGGCTGCTCATTTCTTTGCACACATGGGAACACTTGCATCTGATCTATTTTATCTGTTCTATTTTTTCTCTTTTTCTTCTCTTGGGGAGGTGGGTATGTCTGAGATGCTTCACAGTAATCATCTGATCTATTAAAGCTCCTGTGATCACAGGACATGACAGAGAAATATTGCTGATACCTTGATGCAGTAACTTCTACATCTGGTGCTTCTCTAGTTTAGATGTGGACTCCCAGCCCAGTCATGCACCAGTTAAGAAAAAAACAAAATCTAAATTATAAAAATAGAATGGATAACAAATATGAAGGAGTCTTTGGGACTTAGCTGAACAAACATTTCAGCTAGTCCTGGCTCTGAAGGTTTTCCACCTTTGTCCTGTTGGTGAGATATCCAGGGAATTTTTTACTTGGTTTATGTTCAAATTAAACAAACCACAGCTGACATTGGTGTCTTGGTCAATACTTTTATTATTTCTACAGTTCTCAGGCTCAGGTGAGATTTGGACATTTGTCTGAACTCCGCTGGCTGTAGAATAGATGGGGTGGAGGTTCAGATCCATGCAGTGGACACCTTTTGCTTGGGCTTCTGAGCAGAGCTAAAACACCTTTCCCTGATTTTTGCAGAAGATCCTGCAGTGCTGATTATGGTGCCAGTCTCTGGGATAACAGCTGTGATGTGCCAGCACACTGTGAATTTCAGAGAGGGTGGGGACAGCCCTCCCTCCTGCTGGCAGCCTCTATAAAAATAACTTGACCTTAGGGAATTTACCCAGCAGGCCTTGAGGAAAATGAGCAGAGTCACCAGTTATTAACGTGAGGGTATCAAGTGTATCATTGTACATCAGTGTAGTTGCTATTGCTGCAATCAAGGCAAGACAGCAAGGAAAATTAGGAGAAATAATCCTTTCCATCTACTTCAGCCTTACTGCCCACGTTAGAAAAGCAAAACCAAAAACTAGTCTGTGATATCCTTGCAATGTCATGTAATTTAAATGCTGATATTTCTTTCAAAGGTTTGATCCTTGTGTAGAGTGAAGAAGCAAAAATATTCTACTGTTTCTGTAGCTCAACTGTCCTCATTCTATTTTTCTTACACCTTTATAAATGCTAGAATTGATTTTATATGTGTGGTGCATTATAGGAATATTTAGTATGCAGTTGTACAAAAAGATATGAACTCTTTTCAGTGAACTTTAATAATACTCTTCACATTAATATTTTCATATGCATGCACAGGTAATAGACGTGTCTGGCACCCAGTGCAGTACTTGTGCAATACCAACATGATTGAATGCTGCCTTTACCAGTAAATGCAGAGATTGGGAACTTACTGGAAAGAAGTCATGGAAAGTTTAGAGACTGACTTCCAACATGATTTGGAAATGGAAGTTCTTAATAGATCATTCTGCATTTAAATGAAAACATTTCTGCACACATTTGTGTGTAGCCACACATGTATTAGCTTAAGGACCTGCTCTGGGTTGTTTGAGAAATGGAATTCTGTTTGACCTGGATGACTTGTTTAGATACCAAAGAAAGGTATTTCAAGAGTGCTTGGAATTCTTAGATTCAAGAAATAGTTTTGCAACCACTGATACCAACTACAGCATAATCTATAAGTAAAATAGGCAGCACCAGTTTAGATTGCTCACCAATGTTTTAATTTCTCTGGAGGATTTTTCATGGATGTCTGTGTTCTACAGTTCTTCAAACTGTTGCCTAATTGCAGATGGGTTTAACAGAAGGAAGTTCCCTCAGTGTGCTGAGTTAATCTCAGCAGGATTTGAGCAGCTGATCAGTGAGAGGAGAGGCCCTGTCAGTGCCTTCCCTGAGGGAATGGATGAATGTTGACATCAGTTCTTCCCAGAGATCAGAAAGGAAGAGAATGTTTCTGAAAACTCCCCCTGCTGCAGGAGAGGCCTCAGTCAGAGCCAGTACCAAAGCTGTTACCATGGAACACATCTGGAAGAAACCAGCCTGGGAAATGGAGTCTGCTACATCCATTTTGGGTGTTGGGGTCTTCAATTCCTGCTTGTGCTTCAGGCAAATCAGTTTAGTTTCTGTGCTGTATAACACAGAAAGTCAGATGTGCACTTGTTTACTGCCTTCACAAAACTATGTATTTTGAATGGACAAAAACCCATCAAGTTTTGTTTCTTTGCTTTTCCCCTGTGGCAAATTATGAGAAATTTCTTGAAAAGAAAAAGAAAGCAGATGAAGTACATTTTTGTTAGAGTTTACAAGTAGAGGGCTATGCCAGTCATCAGTTATGGATAGAGTTTACCATGAGGTCAGTAGCAGGCAAAAATATTCTTAGGGCTCAATTATGTTTTAAGTTATAGATAAATTTCTTGCAGCAGTTGTGTGAATTGTTGCATTTTCTCTTGGAAGAAAGAAGAGCAGTAAAATTGAGAGCAGCAAAACCTGACATGGACATTATTTGTAGGAACTGTTATACATCCAGTTCTGGATATCTAGTGTGGAAGATGTAAATATTCATTTGAGGATCACCCTTCAAATTGATTTCAGTGGACAATCGGAGCTGCTTGGTGGCTATTGCAGAGCTGATTTGGGTGATGTTTATATAAATAGATGTGTCCACCAGGTAATCACTGGGTCTAGTTGAAATTCTATGTCCTGGCAGCAATGCTGAAAAAAAATGTGAATCCATCTAATTCATGGCTAGTTGGGATGCTTACAACAGATAGAGACGTTTTGTTGGGAAAGTCAGGGCTGCCTCCAGGATTTGTTCCATGACAGGCTTCCTGAGCAGAGAGGGGGATGCTGGCACATGTGAATGGGGTGCCCAGGACAGTGAGTTCTCAGCTGCAAAGGGCATGCTGAGCTGAGGTGCTCCAGAGCTAATGTGTGCTGGGACTTCTACACCCAACCTGCCAAATCATTACAAATACACCTTGAATTTCATGAATTTCAATGAAAAGAAATGCAAAGATCTGCATAGCTTCATAGACTAAGAAGGCATTGTTTTCTATAAAAGATAAGGAAGGTTTGTAGTTACTTTTGTGCCATTAAAGCCTGATTCAGCTCTGAAAATAATCTGTGTTTGAAATACTCTGTTATACCAGGCCACTGACTCTTCTGCATTCCTTGAGTTATCTCTCAGTTTTCAGAGCTGCTATCCCATTCCCATCTCATCTGACTGAAATGTCATCAGCTCCATTTTTGTCTCATTTTTACCTCCTAGCAAAGGATTTGAAGTTCACACTAAGTATATTTTATATCCATAAGCTTACTCAGCTTTAGGGTGTATGACCTCTCATCACATAAAATCCATTTTATATCGTTATATCCAGTGGGGTTGCTTCATTTTGTTCTCATATTAATTTTGAACTCCAGCCATGTGTGAGTTTTGGAGATGCTGTGGAGAGGGATGGACATCTGAGCTGTTGCTATCCTGGCTTTCCCTCAGACTCTGACCAGACTAACCACAGCCACAGTATAAAATTTGTAATTAGTCCATAAATACAAATATATTTGATATGATATTTGAAATTCCTAATTTTCTTGTCCTTGACTGTGACTGTTTATGTTTTCTAAAGTATATTTTTAAAGGAAAGATATTTAGCTGTGATCTAACTTGATGACTTCACGTGGTGCAGATTATTCTTGAGCAGAAGTCAGTGGTAAAATCCAGGCAGATTAGAGACTGGAATATATAAATATACTTTCATGTGATAAAAATTCATTTAAAATATCAGATGGAATCCTGTTCACTCATTGCAGTTCATTCATTACAGGCAACATTAGTATTTGCTTCAAGGGGACTGCTCATTTGAATAAGAACATTAGCCATAATCAGCAAGTCCTTTCAAAGCTTGGATCAATGCCAGGCTAAAAGTTCTCCATTCTTATCTCTTGGAGCCAAAGGAAGAAATGAAGAGAGAGGAAAGAATTACAATAGATGTTCTTATCCACTGGCTTAATCAAGTAAGCACTTATCACTCCATTTCGTTTGAAAAGAGAAGATTCACTTTTTGAATCTTCTGACCTTGTAAATGAGACAGGCTTGCCTGTTGTATGACAGGTTCAGAAGATAACCTTCTCCTTTCCTTTCCTGAGCTAAAGGACACATGTTCTGCAAGGGGAAAAGAGAAAATCAGGGTTGTATTAACTTAAAGAGAGAGCAAACTGGTGGGAGGTGCACTGACTGATGTGAGAAAGGAGGAGATCTCCTGCTGCTCCTTTTCACTGGGTCCCAGGTTCCTGGCACTGTCAGAAGGTGTCAGTGGTACCCAGGAGAGAACACTGTGATCCTTCCCGTGGTGTGCTGCAAAGATTCTCTTTATCCAGGCAGAGCTCATGCAAATGGGAGGAGAAGCAGAACCTGTCCAGTCTTTTCTGACCCTTTACCAATCTTCCTCCACTTACTAAGTGGTTTTGCCTTCTGTGTAGGGAAAAGTTGCATGTGAAACTGCAATTAAAATGAGGTTTATAAATTTAATATGCAGGATATGTGTGTGTGTTTTTAGGAGAAAGTTACTGTTCCCTGCAGGCTGTGTAGAGGCACAGCTGGTGGCAGGGAAGCTGCAGCACCTTGAAGTGCATTCATATATATTCCCACACTTCCACTTGCTAAACCTGTACCATCTGGTTATTTGGGAGAGAATACTTTATGGAGAATTGAACGGAAAAGAATTCAAATAAATCCTTTTTCTTTGTCATTTAAGCCGCACAGAAACATCAAATTGCATTTTGACCTTATCTATCTATGTTCATTTTGTTTTACTCTTCTGTGTAATTGAGGTGATAACCTCAGCCCTAAATACCCCTTGCATTTCCATCTTTTCAATTTCCTCTCCCTCTTTCCATACCTCAGTTACTGAAGGGTTTTGTGGCAGAGAGTAATTTTAATTCCACAGTGCTTTGAATAACCTCAGAGCTCAAATAGCTGTGCAACTTTATAGTATTTTCCTTGCTGCAAATAAATGCTGCATGGAAGGCTCCCTGCATGATTTAACATTATAGAAATAAAAATATTTGGATCACAATGTGGTTTGCAAGGATTTAGTGAACTGGTTGGCAGTTCTGTTCCTGGGAAACACCAGTGAAGGGGGTAAGAAAGGAGATCTGTACCAACTGAGAGGATGGCAGAAATACTGGAAGGAAAACAAGACTTGGAACCTTGCCACTGTTGATACAACAGAGAAAAAATTATGGTTGCAAATTCTGCATATCTACTAAAATATTTGCTTAAAATATTGCAGAGAGAAACAAGTAATTTTTCACATTTACAACTGATTCAAGATGAAATAGGTGCATTTTTTACTATTTTGCACTAAAACTTTCCTCCCTGACCTAATCTCAGAATCATTTCTCCTTACAAATTCATCAGTTTCAAGCTGTAGAGTCTGTCTTTTATTATATTACAGGTTAAATACTTGTGGTATCAGGGTTGCAACATCAACCTGGAAATTAAGAATTAAAATTTGAAATTCTGAAAAGTCGATTCCTTTTTACAAAATATTCTAAATATATTTATCTCTTCACATTAAAAGGATGTAACATTTTCTAGATGGAGCTCCAATTTCCAGGCTTTCTCTCTTGGTTCTTTAATATGTATTCAGATCCAAATGTCTCTCCCTAGGAAATTAACCAAATCATCATGAAAATAAATGACGATAATTGAATTTAAGTTCCCTATGCTTTGTCACCTCCTTATTGTACTCTTTCTCCCCAGATAATCATGTATTTTATGAGATGAGTATTTAGACTTAAATTAGATTAACTTCATTAGTTGCTTTTCCAAAATACCTGAACAGAAAATAAGGCTAACATAGACATACAATTTCAAAGGAAATTTGAAAATTATCACAACAAATGAGCTTGCTGGAAAGAGACTTTCCTGTCTACTTACATCTGTTTTTAAATGGTGGAAAAATACCATAAAATCAGTTGAGTTTATTGGTTTCAGACCAAAATGGTGGGGTTTATTTTCACCATGTCATAATGGATTCAGGTGTCTCTGGTTTGTATTCAGAAGAAAGGACTCTGTGGCATTTTACATTGGGCTTCTTTTGTTGATTTGGAAGCGTTGCAGTTCATCTGAGAACACCTTGAAACTGAACCCAGCCTGCAGCTTGAACACTAAGCCTGAAGCAGTTATATTAGAATTATATTTACAGAATTAAAACAGATGACGAGAAACAAATAATGATTATTTATGGTGTTTTCTTGACTCTAGTTCTACACCTTATACTGTTTTATAAATTTCTGTGCAATTCTTATCACAGAAGGCTGTTGAACACAGCCTTTGTAAAACACTGCATACTGATAATATTGGAATTTCTTTCAAGTTGCTTTTAGGAAACCAAGTCCTCTCCACCTGTGACTTAATGGGAAAGAACAAAGCAAAACAAAGCACTTGTATTCACTCTGTCTCTCAGAACAAGTTTTAGACATTGACTTGTGAAAACCTGTAACCTTTTTTCTTTCTTTTAAATGCAATTCCTTGCAGACTTAAGTTAATTTGGTTTTTTAGCCTGAAAAGTTCTTTCCATGGCTGAATGAAAAAGCAATTCTGGAGAAATTGGATATAAGTCATTGTTTCACAGCAGGGTGGTTCCTTCTCTCATTTTCCCTTGGTGGTGCTGAGGTTTGGGTCCTGTTCTTGCCTTTTCTCTCTTTTTCAAAGTCTCTCAAGGTTTTTTAATGAGGTCAAAACTTTGGTTAATGCTGGGAAAAGCATAAAAATGTGTTGCTGCAAATGTTATTACTGTGTAAGCAAATGGTCTCTTTGTTACCATTTATTGACAGCTGGTGTAGCAGTGGTTTTTTAGTCATATTTCCTAGAAAATTTCCTTCTCAAAATATTTTTTTTCTTTTTCTTGAAAACATTTCAAGCTTATTTCTCGAAGAGGATGGACCTCTGTCCTTGGAGCAATTCCATTTTGTGCAGCTCCTACATCTCATTCAGTTTAGAAGCCAGCTGATGAAATTTCCTGGATTTTTTTCTGTTTACCTGCTTCAGCTCATAGTGTTCAAAGGCATGGGCTTTAATTTTCTTATTGGATTCCTAGAAAATTGACTTGGGTTTTTGTGAATCAATCCGTTACCCATGACTGCCTTAGGCTAAGAGTCCTTGCTGTATGAAATTTCACAGAGCTAGAGATTACTATTTTAAATTCAGTTTATACAAATTATACTATTTAACACTTCTGTTATTATTTCATGGCCAACACTTTACAAGCTGAAGTCATCCCTGTTGAGGCTGTTTGACAAACAACTGAGAAAAAGGGGATATTTTAGTGAGAAATCCATTACAACTGAGCAGGCTGTAGAAAATCAGAGCCCTAAACTTTGATGAAAGTGGGGAGGTAAACTGGAGATATTCCCAGAATTGTTAATGCCATTAACTCCAGTTTCATCCTCACCAAGGCACTGAGCAGGGAACAGATAAGCAGGTAAATCTCTGTAGGGACAAATCCACCTCATGCATTACTGCCTCTTTAACACATCCAGAAGCAAAACCAAGATTAATGGGGCAGAAGCAGAGGAGGAAGGCAGAATGCTTGCTCAGTTTTATTTAGTCCAAAAATGGAAGAACCTCCCAGGTTTGATGGAGGAAATGTTACCAGACCAATAAAAGTTATGGACCATCTTATAGAGAAAAACTTGTAACTGACACATCCTAAGGACAGACCTGATCAGCTGGATCAGAAGCATTGTTAGTCAAGTCTTCTGATCATATTTATTTAAAAATTTCTTTTTTGCTTGGCTGAAAAGGGGGAAAGAATACCTTTCCTGGAATCTTCCATGGTCTTACTCAAGTTATGTACACTTTCAAAAGCTTAATTGTTTTCTTTTGGTTGATAGAGTGTTGATTTGAGAAGTTTTCTTTATTCCACATAAAATTGTTGTTTTCAATTACTTATTTAAAACACTTTCAGGATCATTTTATGAGATCACCAAATTTCTAGACTCCAGAAGGTTTATAAATCTCTGTGAGGCTCTCAGTCTTTTCAGAGGTATAATTGCAGATGGGCCCATCTGTTCCCATTTCATTTTCATCGTTCATGTTCATCTACCTCTTTTATATTTGGCAGGATATGGATGGCAAAGGGGTTCAGCAACTGGGGTAAAGGTGGTGGTGCTTTGATGTATGTGAAGTCTGAAGAAAATACACCAAATTTTGAAAGTTAAAAAATATGTTGTGATTAATAAGTGAATAACTTCCAATTCAGAGTTTCTGGACAAAAATGATGAAAACATACAAACCTAACAGAAGTCTCAAGGATAAATTCATAGATAATTTATTTAAAGGATAATGTGGTTTTTTTCAAAGGAGCTAAATAGTAGCCCCATTTAATGCAGGAGAACTAATAGGGAACAAGAGGAATTCTCAACAGAGCTCTTGGAAAACTTGAAAAGTCTGCAAAACTTCTTCCTAATGTCTTAGATCAGCCATGGCACAATGTTTGTGCAAGTAACACACTTGTAGGTCCCCTATATATTTATATCAGAATGAAACAATCTTAAATTGGCTCATGCATTTTAAGCTCTGAGCAGTGGTTGGCTTGGGGTTTTTGTACAGATCTTCAACTAAATCCCCACCTTTGATAATTAAAAAAAAAAAAAGTTTGAGAGAAAAGGCAAAGTATTTGCTGAGAAACCTCTCAAGTTCACCTGCCTTTGAGGACTGCTGTGGGTTGAGTGTCCTTTGGTGCCTTTTTGCTCACTAATTAACATTGACAGGGCCTCAGTGATTGCTCAGAGGCTCTGAGTGACACAGGGCTCCTGGTGAGGGCACTCCCAGGGCCAGGATGATCCTCTCCTGTGCTCACTGCACGAGCTGCTGCTGCAGGTGGAATGGGGCCAGGGGCAACAGTGCCTGCACAGGAGAGAGAGGGGTAGAAGGAACCAAGTGAGGAATAAGAAAGAATCTCTGCTTCTCATCTGACAGAACACTGGGGAACCACTTCCCCAGATATGGCTGAATGCTTTAGCAACTCAGGAAATTTCCAGCATCCTGCCTTAAATGTCCAACACACAATGGGGGGAGCCAAGGGATTTATACAGTTTCCTTTATTCCAGCCTAGGATCCCACTCACACTGCTCAAATGAGCTTTATCAGAAAGTTGTATTCAGTCTACCCTGAAAAAGCAGACTTGTCACACAGGACATAGCCCATAAATTTCCTCACTGTGTACATACATCTATATTTATATAGAGCTGGCACAGGTTAAGTGTGAAACCAGCAAATATCTTATGACCTTTCAGTTTTGATAACCAAATTACTCATGAATGACAGAACCTTTAGCACATTATTAGCCATCCAATAAAATGTGTCTCCCTCATGGGACACATAATAAATTTTCGGGGGGTTTCTTTCTAACTTTGCAGTCTTCAGTATCACCATGAAATACAAAATAGGTGTTGTTGGAGCGCAGGTACACTGATGGGGAAATTCTGAACAGGGAGTGCAAAGTAGAAAATCCTCTCTCAGCTGATGACAGTTGGAGGAGGAGGTTTGTTTGTTTCTGTTTTTGAGGTATTTTGGCACGACTTGTTCCAAGCTGCACAGGGAGGCAGATCAGCAGATGGAATGTAGGTGAAGCAGGTCCAACATGATTCATCACTTGAAAGTTTTAACCTTCTTAAAGGATTATTTACTTTTTTTATACTGCCAAAAGAATAAAAATCCAATTTCTCTCATTTCTTTGCAGTTTCTGACACTGAGGGTCCTCATATCAGTTGGGCACAGTATTGGTATTGTCCCTATTTTACAAGAAAGGATGTGATACATGGAGATTGTTGCCATGTCCAGTTACATGAGAGCTGAGTTACTTCTCTGAGACCTTGGTGCTGTTGTGGTGAACTTCACAGGTGATGGAGAAGCATCCTGGGCTAAGGTTAGACCCATTTTAAGCTCATCTTGCACTAATAGCCCTTTCATTTTTTAGCAAGGAACAGTGACCACAGCCTTGTCAGGTCTGGAACAGGAGTGGTTTGCTCATCATTCAGATTCATCATTCGGTTTAGGAAACTTCAGTTCTCACTTGTGGGAGGGCATTCTGTGAAAAGTATTGCTGTCCATCTGTTTCACAAACATGCACTCCTTGGCCAACATCTGGAGCAAAGAGCTGTCCTGGAGGCAGCTTTATCAGGGCATAAGGACTGTTCTCATGTCCTTGTGCAGGGACTGACCACACTGCACCAGTCAGTCTGCTCTGCTCTGCAGTGCCCTGGCACACAGGACATCTCTGTGTTAGTCTGTCTGCTGAGCTCTGCAGCTCTCCTCTGTCTCAAGGGCTGCACTTCTCACACCACAAATTTCTCTGATCAGAAGCAACGATCCTCTGAAGTACATTTACAGGCTTTTTCTGCTTGCAATACCTATTTAGGTATGTGCACAGTCCTCAGCATTTTATAGTATTTTTTTCAGATTATTTTTACTGCCTACTCTCCTTTATAGGTACAAGATGGAAATAAAAGACATCTGCTTGAGGGCAATAAAAGGCATCTGCCTGAAGACTGCCATGAGTCAGATCCCAGCTGAGTATTTCAGAATCTTACTCTGGTCACCCATCCACTTGTCTCAGAGTGAATTGCCCTTTCTTCCCTCTCCTAGATCACTGGAGTGCCTCATTCTTGTAAGTCTGCTTCACTCTATTCTGCAAGTTTGAACATAGAAAATATAAAATATATTGGTAAAAAAATAAAATCACCAAAAATATACCTCTGCTTTTGAAGGAGTGCCATCAAGGACCTCTTCTTTTCAAGGAGAGACTAGTTATTCTGAAATACTAGCCTAATTTCATAAGGATTTTCTTTCTCATGAGTGGTTTCCAATTAATGCACAATATCACTGTAGCATGCAGCATTTAACCTCTCACTAATTGCCACTAATGACACATTACTGCATCAATGGTTTTGTAATAGATTGAGTGATGGTTTTAACACAGTTCCTGAAGTACTTCTCTCCCACTTCTTTATCACAGAAAGATGATAAAACACATGCAATGTTTCTGACTGATGACCTTTTCTGGTTTTGGAGTTGGCTGATTATTTGAAGGCAGTGTTCTTGATCTTAACATATTAGAATGCTTTGTGCTCTATAAAGACATTTGACATCCTTTATAGAGCACCTGTCTCACAGTCTCCTTTTCTTCCCTGTAGCAATGGCTTTGTGACTTCTGTGTTTGTTAGAAGCCAGACTGAAGCCCTTACATACATCAGTAATTTGTTGGGATCCAAGATAAGAAGTATTAATTAATTTGGCAAAGACCCCTGCTTTTCTGTCATGTTTTGGTGTAAAATTAATAATAAGCAGCCTCTTTCTAATGGAATGAGATTATGGAAGCTATTGTCAAAGTGCAGAATGGATGTCTAAATTCAAAGAGTTAGGTCTCAGGTGCTTCTATAAGACAATACCAATTACAGTGTTAAAATGTCCATGATTATCTGTTTCTGAGAAGATCAAATGGACTGAGAAGGTGCTTGGACTTGCCTGAAAGTTAGTATAGATTTTTTTTTACAGTTAACAAAGGAAGACTTAAATATATACTTTCAAAGATATATATATATTTCACTAAATTTATTCATTCTGCATTAACAGGTAATAGAGATGCCAATTCATTGACATTTTCCATGTTTCTGTGTAATGAAAATCCAGCTGTGAAGTTTCAGATTCCTCAGTGCTGCCCTAATGGGCACCATTTAATTAAATGGCCCCTGCAACTCTGTCAGTGATCCATCTGCTGCAGGCCCTTTCAATTTGGCAGTCTGCAGAGGAATGGAATGAGATACTGAATAAAATGCACCATTTTCTGCCATGAAAGCTCAGGGTTTGTACATTGGTCAGAGAAGTTTTGCTGTGCAGAATGCAGGGTGTCAGTTCTGGTCCTCCCCACTGGAGGACAGTCTGCTGTAACATCCAGCTCCCCACTCTGGCAGCAGGGCTGGGCTGGAAAGAATCTGCCTCAAGTTGCTTCAGGGGGTGGGGAAAAACATTACCAGTCCTACAGCAGAGTTCTGATGTTCAAGCCAGAGGCATTATAGGCTTATTTAAGGTTTTCCACAAAGGCAAAGTGAGAGCCTCCTCCAGCCTTACGTCTTTTCCATGATTCCTGGTGATGGAAAATATCAGTAAAAAATAAAAATCTGGCCACTAAGTCCAGGAAAGCAAAACATCTCTGTAGAATTTGGGCAGATTTACAGAGAAACTAGCTAGGGATTGGCTGGCCAGTAAAGTACTGAGAAGGGAAAATTATCCTTTTTACTATAACTGCTAGGAAAACTGAGGGAACTAAGAAAGAACTGAAGACAGAATTGTAGCTAAATACACTATAAAAAACTCACTATGTTTTCTCAAGGTCCTGATTCACCTCAAACTAATAAGAAATGAGGCTTGATAAAATTGGATAGATCACAAGGACATTGCAACTTATTGCCTAGTGGTGTTTGCTTTAATTGTCAGCTGAGTTGTAATTCTCCTGACAGAATCCAGTCAGCCCCTGTCCCAAACCTGGAGAACTGGATGGAGTCTTGTACCCAAGAGGCTGTTGAGTATGGAGAGTAAAGGGTTTTTTGTGGGGTTTGTTTGTTTGTTTGTTTGTTTGTTTTGGGGTTTTTTTAAGGTTTTTTTAAGGTTTTTTTTTTTTTTTTTGGAGGGGTTTTGGCTTGTATGTGAAGAATAACATTTGATGTGCCTGAGTGTACATTTAAATATTTCATTCTCATCAAACAACTTCCCTCACAGTTTTTTCCTGCAGCATATGTGCATGCAAGAGATTGAGGGTTCTAATTCAGAAAGGCCCATGGAGATGTACTCAGTTTTATAGCCTGCATAGACTAAGGATGGTATCATGGTTCAATTAGTTGGATTTTAGGGATCAAGACACTTGAGTTCAAACATTAATGCAGATTTCCTCCCTGACCTTGAGTAAATCACATGTAATCTCAGGCTCCATTTCCTTGCCTGCAAGCTGAGGGTGCTGTTCTGCTTGACAGGCAAGAACTGTAATCACTGTGAGGTATTTTTATAATGGAAACTTGGAGTGTCCAGATACTCAAACCTAACAAACAGGGGATGCTTGTGGGCTCTGTCTGCCCTCTGCATGAGGCAAACGTGGATTTACAAGTTACAGTGCAAATTTGTCTTTGTAAATACCCACCCAAGTATCTCTGACACATATTCCTTCTTTTTAACACTGTATCAGAAAAAAAGCTCTTAGTGCTCCTTGTACAATCTAGACAAGGTTTTTAATATCCTTCATGTAGGAAGCATTTTTCCAAGCTAGCCTAAAAATTAACTTTAGACAAATGCATGACAAGTAAGGGGGAGAGGTCCTGCAAATGGATCCTGAGAAACTAAAGCTCCTCTTTGGTTGTGTAAGGTAAATACTGGAGTAGTTTCATTTTATCTTACATCTACAAAGAGGGATTTATTGTTCTTTCCTTGCCTCTCCTTGTCAATGACAAATAAAGAGTTGAGAGATTAAAGTTTATCTTAAGAACCTCAATTCAGTAGAAAAATTACACCTCAAGGTAAAGGTAGACCATTTAATTCTTTTCAGACACAATTTTTTATTCTAGCATTATTCAATATTGCATACTCAGACACTGTACTAAAAAAAAAAAAACCCAAAAACCCAACCTAAATTGAAAATTGATTCATCTTCTAAAGGAGAAAGCAGTTTCCAGTAGTTGAAAGGATGTCATTTTCTGCTTTGGATCTTTCATTATCATGGTCATATTTCTTAATACAGGCTGTCTTGACAGTGTGTTCTTGAGGTCCTCAGAAATTGCTACAGTTTGCAAACACTTTTTTTTATTAGCACATTCCAGTTTCACAAAATACACTTGGCTGAGTATGTGATAGCATGGGCAGTAGCTGTAAAATACTGATTTTCCCTGTCATCTCAGGGCAGTTTCATTCTATCAGCTGGCATGTCAGATGTTCCCTTGCCATGTGTTTGGCTGAGGGAGGAATTTTGGGACTGCTAAAAAATTTTGTTTACTGGACTGAGAGGCTCATGAGATACCAGATCCTGATTTCACTCTTGCTATAGAAATTTGTGATGTTTGATACACATGAGAGGCATTTAGGGTCCCTCTTGTGCCACAGATACATCAGCATTAGTCCACCCCAAGACATTCAACTAAAATCTCAGATGCTTCTCAGAAGGCCATCTGGTATTTTGTTCCAGCATTTTCATGTGTTCCTAAGTATGTGGAAGGAGGAATTCTTTTTGAACTGTTACTGAATTACTGCAGTTTTCACTGTCGAAGAATGGTTGAAATTCCAACATGGAATTTCTTTTCTGGATCACATTGATTCTTCCACTGAACTGTGATCATTTGGATTGGTTTGGGTTTGGGCTGCATTGCAATGTACAAAGGAGCTTCTCATGTGCCAGTAGAAGGGAAAGCATTTGCCTTTCTGACAGCCTACAGGGCTGAAAGTCTGTGCTAGTCATAAGAGCAGTTGTATCATTTGACATCAAAAGCCAAAACCCTTTCCCTTTATTTGCATGAACAGTCAGGTTTTGAAGCTGTCAGATGATGAACATTACTGTAAAAAGGCAAGTACTCACAGCCAGAAATAGGGAGCAAAGAAATCTGTAACATAAACATAAAAATTGTACTCCTTTGGAAAACTCTGCTGTAGATAAAAGACAAGCTTCCATCCCACTGTTGTAGCAATTGTTATGGAGTGTGACCAGCAGGGAAAGGACACAGTGGAAGTCACACCTTTTGAGTCAGAAATAGTCAGTAACTGTGCCAAAAATCCCAACCAAACAATAGATTTGTTGAGACCTATACTAACACCCAAGAGTGAGATTCTAATGTAATACACTCACAAAAATAATTTAAAAATAAATAAAATAAATAAAGAAACCCCATGATTTTCTATGCTGGTTTATATGGTAATATTTTTACAGTTCTCCTAAGAGGCATCTTTCTGACTTGTGATTGGTCACTTTAATATTCTGCAGTGATACCCTCTTGCTCTTTCACCTTGCCAAAAAGCTGTGTGTTCTGCAAATAACAAACAGGGTGTATTTTAATAACTTAATGATACCTCTTCCAAACCTAATTGTTTTAATTGCTCCAATCATGGCACTGTAACACCTGCAATTCAGAATTCATATGAAATATTAAGTGATATGAACCTGTGGAGAGGGCTGTCAATAGGTCCCCTGTAGGATGCCCTGCTTTTTTCCAAGCCCATTCTACCATTCTGATGAGAAAGAAATGGTTCATCAAGAGCTCCTCCTGAACAGGCTGTGTGATTTCAAGTAAAGAATCTGATCCTGTTCATGTGTGTTCTGACAGAGTGTGCTCTCTGCAGCTCCAGCTTTGCCAGAAGGATTGCAAATAAAATGAGTGAAAGGAATTATTTTATAAATTGAGTGGCACAGGATACAGTTTCCCAGAAGAATTGAGGTTAATATGGATTAGAATTTTTTTACCTCCGTAGAAGTTGACAGAGAAGCCTATTAGGAAATCAGAATGTTGATTTCAGGCAAACTGAACCCCTGACAGAGTTTATAATAGTTAAGTTCTAAAGGCAAGTGTCCAAACATATTACTGAAGCATTTCTTTGCTTAAATGGGAGCTATCTTCCTTGGTGACAGAGAACTGGAGGAGCAGAGCTGTCAGTCTGAGATGCAATCAGTCTCCTACAACATATGCTCCATGACATGCAGAGAGGGGCACAGAAAATAAACAGCATGGAGATTTTCCTGGCTGAGAGAACTTGCAATACAGAAAACCAGACTGGCTAAGTAGATTTATTTAAACAGTTAGTGAAGCTAAAGTTTTTCACAAAACTCCATTTCAGGCCCCACACTCTAAATAGTTTCAATGTCTTTTGAGGCTGATACTAACAAAAGTAAGAATAATGTTCAGTAACAGGAAAGAAAATTGATTTTGTTTTGACAACAGGAAAAAAATAGATTTTGTTTTGACATTCTTAAACCTTATGTTTCAAGTTGTCATTTTGCTGTGACATTTCAAAATAATATTTAACTAAATTCATTGCCTAAGGAGTCAGAATTTGGAAAAAGTATTTTAACACAACTAGATAATTTGTCAACTTTCAGTTTTTTTGGGTTTTTTTTTTGCTAGCACATTTGGGTAGGAAACAAAAATAGCAGTTTTGTTCAGGTGTACTCCAAGCAGAATGTTTTCTTTGTGTGTTCCTCTTCACACCACAAGTAAGAAAACAGTTCATTTTACAAATGCTTGTACTGGGCACTACCCAGTGTGAGACAGAATGGCCAGAGCTCAACCTAAAATGTCCTATTGTTTTCTTTGGTACTACCCCCTAATTACAAAGTGAGTTTTATTAAATTTAACAAGTAAATTTAGAGCAAAGTTTCTTTACTATAAAAGGGTTAATTTTTGATTCAGTGCAGTCATAGTAACAATCTCAGGTATGTTTGCTGCTGCTGCCAACTGAGTGTTATGAAACTGTGAAAGTATACAGTCAGGAAATTTATATTTCTGTTAAAAGTCTAAAAGTTTTAAGCTGCCAGTCATAATATTGACTTTTTCCTAATAGTATCTGCATTAGTAGAGATTAAAATAATGTGGATCAATATCTCTTATGTCTTGTACATTGTCAAAACTGATCATAAGCACTGGAGAATGATATGGTAATTGATTTCTTTGTCTATTAATTTTGCAGATCAAAGCCCCACATGGTACAAGCATCCTTCCTTACAGAACAATAGTGACTTCTGGATCTACTCCAGCATCCAAACTTTGCTTACAGGAACTGCCTATGATATTTTTTGAAGGTAAAATGCATTTTCTTATGCCTCCAGTGGGTTTCAAAGGAATCACTCCTACCTAAACTTATGAATCTCTTGTCTAGAAATTTGATTAAACCCAACCCAAACCTAGTAGTCTAAATAATATTATCACCAAGTAAAGATCAGTGCACCAATTTGATTTTCTAGTAGGATGGCAGCTGGTAAATGAATTCTGCACTGAAGAAAGGGGAAGAAATTTCAGCTCCTGAATGCATTATTCAGTATGTAGATGAATGCATTCAGTTCTCCCCACTTCTCATAAGTATTATGTGATCTCAGAGTGCACAAACAGTAATACACAGGTAAGCACTGCAGTGCACTGCACTTTTGGAAAGGTGTCCTGCCAGCAGAATGAAACATTTGATGCAGGCAGCTCTTCAGCAGCCAGTGCTGCCTTGGCTGTGCCATGTGTTAGCAGAGAAGCCAGAAAACGCTGTGCTTTTCACCAGGCACCAAGAGTGTGCTGTTACAGAAGTCTGCAGTCTGTCTCTAGTCTACTCCACTCTCCCTCAAACATGGAATTTGCAATAAACAGAACTCTAAAAAAAACGTTTGGGTTTGTGATTGTCAGCTATGTTATGTAGTTAATTAGCTATTCAAAGAACTGTCTTTTTGTCATTACGTATTATAAAAGCAGGCAAGAGAGGCAATAAATATAACATTGACAGATTATCTATATATTCTGAGTTCAAAAAACTTGTATAAACTGTTTCTTCTAAATGAAAAAAAAATGTACAGGAATTCACATAACAGAACTCAAGCTGGTTTAGGTGCCTGAATAATGTGTCTAACAACATCCATTAACATTTATAGCTTTGAAGACTGGATCTGTTGAGCAATTTCCTTGTGTGACAGTATTGCATAATTATATGGGCATAAATCTTCACAGAGGTGATTTCTTCCTTGGTTTTGACTTAGACATTTTCTCAGCCCTGAATTGTGGAGAATTGTGTCCTTAGCAAGACAGGGTGCAAGAGAGTAGGTGTTGTTTTGTTATCATGTGCAGTGCACATTCCACTGCTTCTTGGGTTCCTAGGCTGCTTTCCTAATTTTCAATACCTTTGATTTGGTCTTTGACAGGCTTTTTTAAAAGGTAAATTTAAAAGAAAGATTCGAGCTGTTAATGGTTTTGCTCTTTCTTTCAGTCAGGCTGCATCTGACTGACTGCTTTCCTGGGCTCCTGAAAGGACCTGGTAGCACAGGCTCAGCAGGCTGATAGCCAGGAGACAGGTAGGAGTTTCTCTTTTTATTTACCACATAATGAAAAAAAAAAAAAAACCAAAAAAATCAAACCCCTTAGGTTGTCTGCACCCTATTTCCAGTTTTAAAGTATGAATAATTAAGTTTAGGCATTGAAAAATGTACAAAAGTAATAGATATATAGAATAGTTTGGGTAGGAAGGGACTTTAAAGGTCATCCTGTTCCAATTGCCCTGCCATGGGCGGGGACACTTTCCATTAGACCACATTGCTCAGACCCTCCAACCTGACCTTGGACATTTTCAGGGATGGGACAGCCACAGCTTCTCTGGACAGTGTGTGCCAGGGCCTCACCACCTTCACACTGAATAATTTCTTCCTTAGATCTAATCTAAAACTCCCCACTTTCAGTTTAAAACCATTACCCCTTGTCCTGTCACTACATGCCCTTGCAGAAAGTCCCTCTATAGTTTTTGTCCCCTTTAGGTGCTGGAAGGTGCTCTAGGGTTTCTCCAGAGCCTTCCCTTCTGCAGGCTGAATAACCCATCACACTGACCACAGCACAGCACTCTGCTCAGAGCTGTCATCAGACTAGCTGAGGTGCACTCAATCCAACTTACAATGTCACTGACAATTTTTTTAAATAGCACTGGTCCCAATACTGCCTCCTGAAAATACTGTGATTTAAGTATTTTTTTCTGAATTCTGAGGTCCTGTTGGTGTCCAGGACGAGTGGCTTTGTCTGTACAGAAATAAGGATGAGATCAAAATGCTGTAAAGTGGTGACAAAGGACTAAAATGTAACAGAACTGAATGACAATGGTTATCTAAGAAAAAGCCCTGACATTGCCAGCAGCATAGAAAAGCAAATTCCAACATTAATTAATAAATGTAGCAGTAGTAGACACAACTGTGTAAGTATCCAACTTGCTCATTTTCAAATTATAGATTGTTTATTTAGAGTACTTCATTGCCAGTAAAACTTTTCCTTTAAATACAAGTTTATAAGGAAATTACCCAACTGTGAAATTGGAAGCTCAGCTGTTTCAGCCCATTCTAACTTTTTTTAAATGTTCCCCCACAGTAATCTGCACTTGTCTTTATAGTGCCTACAACTGAAAAGGATTATCTAGTCAGAATACATCAGTATATAATAAATGTGCTTCATTTCTTCTGCAGTCCTTAAAGCTGACAGCCAAAATGAATGTTTGTCTCAGCATTGGCACCACTGGTACTTTTGTAGAGACTATTTCATGGTCCATTGGACCCTAAAGGACATTGTTTTTAAAGGCATATTATCAAAAGGGATGAAGCATGCCATCAGAGTGCATATCAGTATGGATTGAACTTAAGGGCAATGGCATTGCTTAGTTGATATTGTAAGGCTCTCTAGTCAAAATGCATTAGAACTCATCTTTATACTTCTCAGCTCCTATAATTATTTTTTGTCTAAGCAGTAAATATAGGTCATGCAAGGCCCTTGTGCACCTTCAGTAACTTTGAAAGGACAGAAAAAGAGTTTTATATTCAAGGAATTTATTTTTTCTGTATATATAGAGAGAACCTACTCTTGCCACAGCTGTTATAGGCTACAGTGCCACATTAATTAGCTGTGAAAGCAGCACAGCTCTGAATCCCATTCTGCTGATTTACATGGGAAAAAAGCCCAACCTCCATTCCTTTAAAAGTGTGCAGATCTGCTGTTAGGGATATTTCCATAAAGTAATCAGCTTTCTTGGACACAGCTATTGGGCTGCACAATGCAAATTTCTGAACCTCAGAGGTAGGGGGCTCATCAGAATATTCATTGGTCACCTCACAGCCATGATAAGATTGTGTGGGCAGTGCCTAATTTGCTGCAGATTGCAGCAGTGCTCAGTGGGTTAAATGCTGCATGGTTCTGACAGCTTAACTGTCAGATAAATGGCTGCAGTTATAGCATATGAGTAAGCCCATAAGCTGATCATATTAATATTACAAAAATATGACACCAAAAACTAATAATGTTCTTTGAGGCATCTGGACAGAAGCAAAATCTAATCTTGTCTAAAAGATCTCCATTAGCAGTAATCATTCTGTAATATGATCAACATATTCTTGTCAAAGCAGATACTACAGTGCAGCATTAGGAGAACTGATTAAACGTGGCATGCTGTTCTAAAATAAACCTTCAACTTTGGGAATCCCAGCCTGCTGAGTACACTGCATTTGTTGGCCAAAACATGTCCAAAGCATTTTCAAAATAGCTTCTTCTTGTGATTTGTTTTTAGTTAGGGAGAAATACACAGTGGTAGAAAACTAATCAAAATCAGGGGTTAGGTCCTATAGAATTTGACTGCTTGGGAAAGGGGAAAAATCCCAAAACCTCTGAGAAGAGTTGAGCCCTTAGTACAATACTCTTTTATTTCTCCCAGATAAATGCAGGTTTATACATCCTTTGCTTGTAATACCTTGTGATACAATTGCATAATCAACCAGAGTCCCTTCAAGGATGCAAAGATTCTTGTAATAGCTGAAGAATAAACACATCAACAGCACATCAGACTGCCAACGTCTTTGTTGAAAAGGGGCTTTACACTTGGTCTAAGCCTTTGAAAGTTTTTTGATGATTTGCTGGAAGTTTATGCTGTGGAACATTTGATCTATGACCCTCTGATGTTCCTTGCAACCACAGGGGTTAATGAATTTGAAAGTGAGACTAAACCTGGGCATCAAGCTCCATGCATTTTTTGTTCAATATTATTGCTGTGGTCCAGTAAAGTGCTGTGAATGATGATGTAGAGCAATGGAAAACAGACAGAGAGCTGTAATTTACAAAGCATGAGAATGTGGGGGTTTTGATAAATGGAGTTTTTCTGTTTTGGTTTGGGCTTTTTGTGCTTTTGTTGGTTTGGGTTTGGTTTGTTTTTTTTTTTTTGCTTTTTTAATATATATTAAAAAAAATTTAACTAATTCTTCTATAAAATCTCTCAAGTAAGCAGAATCCAGCTGCTCTCCCAGGAGTGTGCATTCAAATGCAGAACCAACAGGCTCTAATTTAAATTATAATTAGGAAAATATTTCCCCAGCTGTGAACTGGTTTCCTTTTTGGGGCTGTAAAAGGATCCAGACAAATCTGAGGAGCTTTCGTCTGCAGCATCTCAGTTCCTTAAGGCTGAGAGGGTTTCTGACAGGCTGTAATTACAGGCTGTAGGTGTTTACTTTGGCTGGAAAATTACTGAGCACCTTTAACAGCTGGCAGCAGCAGAGCTTCTCTAGAGAAGGAAAACGAGCTCCAAAAGGTGCAGCAGATCAGGATGGTGCTTTCTGCTTTCTTGCATGGAGGAGCTGAGCTGTGGCTGGCTGGGGACTCTACAAATAATGATGAGGTGAAACTGGGGAGGAAGGCACGGCATGATGTGAAAGACAGAGGTTTGTTTTCTTCTTGGAAAAAGAGGAGTTGCAACCTCTGGGGTGGCATTTCAGAGATGGAGGCAGATGGAGCCATCAGTGCTTCTGTAGCTGCTGTCCCCTGTGTGGCAAAGGGGCCGAGTCAGTGCAGAACTTTGTTATCTCTGAAGTGTGTGAAGGGCTGTGAGGTACAGCAGAAGAAGGATATGATTTGAGACTTGAAGTGGGTTGTGAAAGTCTGAAGACAAGATGGAAATAGCAAGATGTCCCTGCTTCTGTGTAACATGAATTAATCAAGGCCAATTCAATGGTAGTTATATTTGAGAACTTGTCAATAATTGCAGTGGTCAGACTAAGGTGACAGCAAAGCAGTGAACTCAGGGACAAAGGATTTGAGAAAGTAAAAAAATACAGTCTTGAATAAAATACCCACAAATAATGAAGAGTCTGGGTCCAAAATACAAGTGAGATAATTTGGTTATTTTTTGTGATGTGAAGACAAATGCAGCAACCATCAGACAGAAAAGTGTCTTCAGCACGCCTTTTGTATTTTCCTTCTCTCAGCCACTTTGAACTGAACATCAAACTTTTTTTTGTTCTCCTGATCAAAAGGACAGTTGTTACATTGGGATAAAGTATTTCCCAGTATTTATCCTTGTAAAGTGAAATATAGGGCTAAGTGGTGTAAAGTCTCAGAAAATTAAGTTTAGTTTCTCCTGGCACGACCTTGTCTAACAGGATGGGCATCTGTATCATGATGTTATACTGTCCTCATGAGAGACATGCCTCGTTTTTATGGCAGGAGAGCTGCTTCCAGGGTGAAGGATGTTCAGTACTGAACCATAAATTCAGCAAGCCTACTCTGTCACAAGAAACAAATTCAATTTTACAGTAAAAATTGTACACTGAGTATCTGTGCTTCTAAAATGAAGATGGGCTGGTGATAAATGAGATCAGGGCAATAGATGTCAGACCCTCTAAATTATATGGACTAGACTGCAGAGAGTACCAGACACACACTTTGGAGTGAAAGGAAACCAGAGTGTACTCACTTGTATTAACATCTCTGTGCTAGGTATCTTTTAACTTGTGTGTGTGAAACAGATGAAAAAGTTTCACTTCTCCCCCTGCAGTGCCCAGCCCTGGCTCACAGGAGGGGCAGGGTTTGCTGTCCAATGCCAGAACATCCAGCTGGCACATTTCTGCCCCTGCACAAGAAGCAGGAGGCAGCTGCCTCTCAGACACCCCATGGTCAGTCTGCCTCCCATCACGACCAGCCCACAGACAGGCCCTTGCTCAGGCTGTGCCAAGAACCAGTTTTAACCTCCCAGTACAATGACTTATTTTTTAACATTTTCCCCTGATGGTTTAGCCCTTAAAAGTTCGGCTCATAAGGTACATCATTTAAACATGATTTCAAACTAGAAATAATGTTATTAGAACTAATAACTCACTCTATAATGAAATTTTAACTCCACCAACAGTCAAACTGAATTAATACAAAGGAGCAGAGATACTCAAACAGAAAACCCCAATGATTTTACTCTCTCTTCTGTCTGAAAAATGCAATAATTTCCCCTTATTAAGGCAGTATATTTCAGGGGAATTAAAATTTATACACAATGAATAATATCTTAAAATATCATTGTTTCTTGGGTATTTTCAGTGAGAGAACTATTGAGTAACTCTTTCCCCAGAAGATGTAGATGCAGAAATTAAACAAAAAAAAGTACAGTGTGTTGTCTGTAGTAGGAAAATGTTGATACCAGTTTCACAGATATTCATTATAAATACACAGGAACAGAATTTTTGCATTTCATTTGAAAATTTTAGCATTGAGATAAATTCAGTGAAATGGAATCTTGGACATACTATGTTGCACTGAGTCCTGGACTTTTGGTAATGTTTATACTTAATATGGTCCTTTGATTTACATCTACTTAGAGATGCAAGAGATTGCCAAAGATCCTAAGCCTGCACTAATCAGCACAGATGATGGGTGTTTTCAGAGACAAAACTCTCCTGGGAGTGACCATGTCAGTGTGCTGGTGTTGTGAATCATCTTTACAACCTTCTCCACTGAGTGTGAAGGACATCCCCTCAATTAAGGGGTTTGGTGGTTTGCTTAATTCAACACTGCTGTGTTCAGCAGCTTTGTACTGAAGAGGAAGTCTGCTGGATTTCAAGATACTGCCATTAAAGGTAACTCTGACTGAAACCCTTCCTCAATAATATCCTATCTTTAAAATGTGTTAAAAACTGTTTATGTCTGTTTTCTGTAAAGAGTTTTCTACAGGTTTTGAAAGTTGAGGAAAATGCTGCCATCCCTTTCTTCCCATTAACTTGTCTTTCAAAAAGGATGGACACCAAATCCCTTAAATCCTGCTGGATAAATAATATGAAAGAGATATTTGACCTCCTGACAAAGCACAATCATAGCAGTGTGTGCCCAGGCCAGTGAGGCTCCAGTCAGTGATAACTGCTGTGCCTTACAGGCAGGAGACATTGTGACTGATCTCTCTCATACAGCAATGCAGAGATAGGAAAGGCACAGTTTGTGATGACAGGGGACTTCCCATTCTTGTGTTGGGCCTCTCAGAACTTCTCATAACCAGAAGTAGCCTTGCCCTGGTGAGCTACAATGCAAGAGCTCTCATTGTGTGTTTGACACAGAGCACATGCAGCTAAGCCAGGCTGTGTTCTAAGAAATTGATGAGTAGCCCAGGTGTAAAAAAAAAGCATTTTTATATGTTTAAATTAGGCAGAATAAAATCTGGCTAAAAAGAATATAGTCACCTGAACTGCCATTACAAAATTTATGACTATGTTCTAAAAAAACTGACAAAATAAGGGAACAAAATGTGAACATAGATCTCTTGCATCTATCCAGCCAGAAGCAAAGCTGTTGGAAATGGAATAATCCCAGGGGTCAGATTTTCTGATGACCAAGATCTCCCAGCAGCAACACACCTGTGATTTGGTGAAAACTGAAAGACCATCAAGGTGAGCACAGATTGGAATTATCCTTGGTTAATAGGAATATAGGAAATTTGTGGTGTGTCTGTGTGTGTAATAGTTGAAAAATATTACAGTGCTGAAACCTCATAGTTGCTGGTGAATGCTTTCCTGGTATTTTGGGAGGAGTCAAAGATTAAAAATCTCAATCTTGACCTGAATTTCCCTAACTTTGATTTTTCCACTATATATATATATATTTAAATTTTCAACTCTATTATTTAACTTGTGTTTAAATTCATGAAAATGCTAGTTGTTCTACCAGATGTTTAAATTATGCACACTAAAACACTTTTATACAAACTCAACTTCTTATCAGGAAATCTTTGTGAGTAAAGTGAACCTTCACTGGGCTACATGGATTAACATGCCAAAACACACATTTGCAAATGTGTTACTTATAATTCAACACCCAAAATGCTGGAAATAACCAAATTTTTGAGAACAAATTACTTAAAGTTTAAATTATTTTAGTAAAGACTTGTGGTCCAAAGATTATTTGTAACTGCTTTTGGTGAGTTTTCTTTATATTATATTTTCCCCCTTTATTTATTTTAAAATTTCTTCAGAAATGGAGAATAAAGACTTGTTCCAGTGAAGTGAAACTAAGCTAATACAAGAGTTAATGAAATTAATTAAGAGTTTGTGTTATAACTCAAAAAGAAAAATGGTTTGGAAATGTTTCACACATTTTCAGAGGATTGTTGGATGTTTAAAAATGCAGGAAGCTTAACAAACTGACTCAAAGGAGGCAGTTATTAAATACTGTGCACCTACAAGGGACTTGCTACACTAAAGAGTTTGGTATTTGATACTTGCTATTTCTAAAAACTGAAGTGTTGTGGGGAAATTCCCTGCTTNGCACCTACAAGGGACTTGCTACACTAAAGAGTTTGGTATTTGATACTTGCCGTTTCTAAAAAGTGTTGTGGGGAAATTCCCTGCTTGTGCTTTGCCTGGCTGAGCTCTATCAAGCTCCACTTGGTTTGTTTCAGCACTCACAGTGGTGGCAATGACCAGGGGACCATTTCTGAAAAACATACCTAAACTAATTTGATATTTGAAGGTAATAGAATAACAATGGTAAAAGTCTCTGTGTGGCATGGGTGGCTCTGATGCTCCTGGAGAGACCCTGACTCCCAGAGCAGTGGAACCAGCTCCCTGCCTTGTTCCTGCTTGTCTCAGGATGGGCTTTGTGCTGTGATTTTTCTGTGGGAGTTCAGGTGGGGCGGGNACAGCCAGGCCTGTGGGTGCCCCACCGACATTCCCACTGCTGCTGGAGGCACAAAGGGACCCAGCCCACGCTGGGAGCAGCTCCGGGGTCCTGTTGGAAGAGAGGAAGCAGCGTGAGGCTGGGAAAGAGCATCCTCAGGGGGGCTCCTTTGGGGACACCCAGAGAAGAAATGGCCGTGGGCTGGCCCTGTCTGTGTGTGCAAGCTTTCAGAACTGTGTAATAGCCATTCAAAAATTAGTATTCCTATGTAAAGAATCAGGGTTCAGTTCAGATTCAAGGGATGTCTGGTGCCATAATTTTGTTCAGAACCTTTTCTTTTTCCATTCCATGAATAGTATTAGAAAAGCATAAAAAGCTTGATTGTAATGAAAATAATTTCGAGTATATCAAATGAGTGCAATTAAAATCTAGATATATAAATAATATGCTGTTCTAATTAAAGAGGTTGTTTTTTTCTTCAGAATATGCATACTAAGGGGGCTTTGTGGTTTTTGTTTTATTCTATTCTGATTTTTAGGATTAATTGAAAACATAGGCCACTCCACACTGAGAAAAGTATAAACAAGCAAATTTTTATTTTACTAAATTTTCAGCAGTTACCCAATGGTCTTGTTTGTTTTTCATACTGAAATTCTTTTTTTGATTATGTCTGTCTGCACTATCTTCATTAATTCTACACCTGTTTTGGCTGGTTAATATTAATAACAGTAAGTCATCATTTCTTGATTGATAAGTGATTAAAATAATTCAGTATATTTTATTTAGTCAGAGCTCCATTTTTAGGCCCAGTTGTCTATTAAAGTGTGCAGATTACACAGGAGGAGAGAGGGAACATGGAAATAGAAAGAAGCGATACCCTTCCTTTCAGAGCCTTGTTAAACTGTGTGGGGGATTTGTCTGGGCAGAGCTCATGACAAGATGAAGTGTGAGCTATTGTGGATTTATATCAGTGTCCTGGGGCCTGCCACCAATGCAGGTGATACTGTCACCCTTCTCTGGGCTCAGCTGCACAATTCAGCACAGAGACCATGAGGATCACATTTCCTATGTACCCTGAACCTGGAGAATTCAGTAACAGCATGAAGTGGACAAGTGATGAAGGTTTTTGCCAGTGCACCAAAATCGACTTTCTAGATGCATTACACAAATGTGCTAACACATTTAACTACCTAAATGGTACTTTTTCTGTCAAAAATCAAAATTTTGAAAGGTAGTAAAGCGAATCAGTGGCTCTCTGTCTTATTTTTATCTCCATTCTGTAAAGGTTTCTGATTAAGTAGTGTGGAGACAAGACATTGTAGAAAGAGGAAGACATACTTTGTTTTCAAAAGTTCGTGGAATTACAGACATGAGAAATTGAATGATTTATTAGGTACATTAAGTTGGTAATGAAGCTTTAAGTACAGAATTACTGTCATGCATACAAGTTATATACTTTTTCACATTCATAAGTCAATAATCATACTCTGATCTCTAGTTCTGATCTTCTGCTGATAAAGCATTTGAGTGCTAATTTGGATTGCTAAAATTAGTTTTTTTTATAGGCTGCATTGACTTGAGCCAAGGGAATAATGGTTTGAAATGTTTCCAGAGCCTCACATGCTACAGCTTTACAACTTCTCGTACATTACAAATGAGACAGGTTTCTCAGAGAGTACAAGAGATGCTTGAGGTCAGTTCAGATTCAGAGAGTGGTAAAAGGCATAAACAGAGAAAGATTTCTTTGTCTATTTGTTGGTGCATTTCATGACCAACATGAACTGGGTGTGCAAAACAGCCCTGTCAGCCTTGGGGTGAGGCAGGGATGCAGAGATGTTAACAGCAAAGAGCTTGCTGATTATGTAAAGGAAGAGTTGACCTATGTTGACTCTCTATATGTATTTTTATTTCAATTCATGAAACTTTGAAGCAAATGGAAAACAGAGAGAAAGTTTAGTTTCAGCCTAAGGATGAGGATGCTGAACTCTCTGTGCTGTGGAGCCTGCACTGTCCCTTGTAAATAAATGTCTGCTTTCCTTGGACAACTCTCAAAATGAAACCTTCTCCTTCTGTTAACTTTAAAAAAAAAAAAAATTGACCCACTGCTCATCCACAGTTCTGAAGGGTTTTATCCTTGAACACTCTAAACTCCACTGAGTGCAGAAGGACTTGAGCTGGTTGCCTTTTCTAGTCTCAGTGAACACCAAGTGCCTGAGGCCAGCACTCCTGTGAGGAACAGGGAGATTTGTGCTGTAGTATTCCCCAGCAATGTTGTGCTAAGGAGCTTAGCTGGAAAACATTTCATGTAGATAGCAATTTGTCATTAAAACTGAAATAGAGAAAGCTAAGGTTAAATGAAAAGCATTTAAGCCCTTATCAGGATAGGCAACATATTTCTCATGTTGGAAAAGCATGTTTAGACATTGAGTAACTGATGTATTTGGTTCTCATGGTGTACTGGAAATGCAGATTAACTTGATAAGCAAAGACACATCTGCTGAATAAGAATGTAGTTTTTAATTTTTCTCCTGAAGTAATGACTTTCACCCTCCCTTTCCTCAGCAGCATCTCTAAAACTTCTTCTCCATTCCCACGCACAGTGACAGTGCAAGTTATTCTACTTATTATTCTTGTATTGCCAACACTGTGCCTGTCATCTTTAATGATGTATGGCCTTACCTTGGTGGTGGTTAATCTAATGATGAACTAACTCCCTGGAGGTTAAAGGCACCAGTTTCTCTGTTTCTAGCAGCCAGCATCACATGGTGATGAATATTTTGGGCTTTCCTCACTCCCCCGACTATGTGCACTTTTATAGAGGGGGGAAATTGTAACTACAGCTTCAAAGGTAGAGATTCCTTGGCAAGGCATCCTTGGTGTCTTGGGTACCTCATTCACCAATTAGACAATATTGGAATGCGAATTAATTACTTCAGGAGAGTGACAAAATCCAGGGGTGGCTCCCAGACTGAAGGTCCTCAAGTGAGAAGTAAAATCAAGATTCATCAGGTAAATACCTCACACAGGAGTCTATTGAACACTTCAAACATCCAGGCAACCAAAACTCCATTTTCCAGAAGTGAAACTATTTGACTAAAGACTCCTCTATAAGAAGACAATTGGAGTTGTTCAGCCTGGGTAAGTCTCCAGGGACACCTGAGAGCCCCTTCCAATACCTAAAGGAGCCACAAGAAAGCTGGAGGGGAATTTTTACAAGGACAGGCTGGAAGAGAGTAGGTTTAGCTTTGATGTAAGGAAGAAATTCTTCATTAAGAGGGTGGGGAGGCCCTGGCACAGGTGACCCAGACAAGCTGTGGCTGCCCCATCCCTGGAAGTATCCAAGGCCAGGCTGGATGGGGCTCTGAGCAGCCTGGGACAGTGAAAGGTGTCCCTGCCCATGGCAGGGGGGTGGAACAGGTGATGATCTTTAGGGTCTCCTCCAGCCCAGACTATGCTGTGGTTCTATGATTAATTACTCTTTTGGCTGTATATGGCTGAATTTTCTGCTTTTTAATATGATTTTAATGTTTCCCTTGATCTCATCTATTTCTGCTACAAACTTTCTGTTCTGTAATTATACTAGAGATGTTTAAACTAAATTTCAAATATTCCAAACCATATCAAAAGTCTAAGTATTTTGAAATGGAAATTTTAAAATACTTGCATTTTAAATTTAATAAGACTGCTTAGATTATATAGCAATAAATTTAATGCCAGGTTAAAGTCATGTCTTTGTCCAAATACATCACCCAGTATTATCTGGTGAACATTCATTTGTGGTTTGTAATGACTATGGACTTCACAGAAGTTTATCCATATATAGATTTTAAATAAGGTTTGTATTTAAGAATTTCCCTGTCAAGTCATGCATATTGTATAAACAGCAAAAATTAGAAAGAAATAATGAAAATATTTTTGATGAGGTGTTTTGTCACATTTAGCATTCTTGTTTTCTCACATTCTTTCTTCTGACACTTTTTAAGATTGGACTATTTTAGTACCTCTGTTCTTAATTGGATCTCTTGACTGTTTTCATGTTTCCATTTCCCCTATGATCCCAATGCAAAACATGAAACTTTCAGGTGGAGCTTTAAGATAGGATTTTTAATTTTTTATTTTTTTAACAACAGAGCATGCCTGTATTTAGATTAAGATCAATGGAATAAATTATGCTATTTTAATTGTATATTATGCTAAGGGATTTTGTTTGCATAAATTAGAACATGTGGTTTAAACCCTCCAGAAATCTGATGAAGACAGCAGTATATTGTGCAATTTATTTCTAATTTAATGGCTTAGAAAGCTGCTTCAATTCCCCTTCTCTAATAACCCATTCAAGGAGGTCAGGAAGCAGCCAGATAGAATGTAGAGCATGTGCTGAGTATTTTAGGGAGTAAAACAATTCAATTCACAGTGTTACAGTGCTAAGATTTCCTATATTCCTGTAACAAGCTCAGACAAGGAAAGTTGCAAAATCATATCCTTTTTACCTTTACTATAGTTTACACCTCCCAAAGACCACTGGGATAGTAGGTTCAGTCAGACAAGGCAGAAGTCCCCAAATAAAGAATTTATTCCTCAGCATGGTACAGAGTTCCTGTAAGAGCTGAGAAAAGAAAGGCTGCTGTAACAGCATGGGATGCAATGCAGTGCTCCCTGCATGTCTCCAAGGTGCACCCAGGTTTGCAGAGAACATTTTATCCCTCATCAGACAGCTACAGAAGGAGCAGATCCTGGCAGGATTTTCTCTTGTCTGTAATAATCCCTTAGACCTCCAACACCAGGAAAGCTTTTTCTTTTTTCCTGAAGTAAACATCCAGAAATCAATACTGGTTTTTGCAACTCTTCATAGGAGATACTTAAACAAAATCTGTTCTGCGTTGACCCAAAGTATTTCCTCTGGGTTGTGGACTACATGGGAGAAACCTCCAGAGGTTTCTTCAGTTTGAATGTATTTAAAAGGAACAGATGAAATCTGACTACAAGCAATTGATCCTCAAAACTGGATTATAAATACTCTAATACTTCCAAATGATATGAGCAATATGACCTTCCCAGATTAATGCATTCTTGTCTTTGCAAAACAGCCCTATTTATGGCTGACCCAATTACTTAAGAGCTCATTAATCTGAGATCTGAATTGTTAGGTGGGGAAGTTTAGAGTTTTCTTTAGAGTCATCTGTGCTTCTCTATTATTTTGGATAAATATGATCAGACCTCCTGGGACAGATGTACAGCTGCTTTAGATTTACAATTAGAGCAGGGCTTCCACTGGTGCTGGGGAAGGTAAATGATGAACAAAGCACAGGAATGAAAAGCCAGGAGTGTTTTCAGTGCTTGCTGCTGGAGTTGTCTCAATCTCTGAATTTCCCAGCCTGAAAACTGGGAGCCATTCAAAGAACGAGCCTCTCTGGATATCTTCTCCTCCTGACCTACAGACTCAAGCCCTAATGCAGAGGAGGGGAGAAGGGAGGAAGCTCTCACTGCTGCAGCAGTGCGGGCAAGGGCAGATCCCATAACAGCCCCACGCCAGAATCCACTCTTCCCCTCACCCTTGGGATTTTGTACTAAGGAAACCCAATCCTTAACTCTGCCCATACATTTCTGCTGTAGGAGATCACAGGGATCCAGAACACAGCAAGGTGCTGACTCCAGGCAGGCACAGACATCAGGGCTGCTGGAAAAGTCTATCAAAGCACACTGATGTTAAGGAAGGTGTGAAATGGCTGATTGCACTAAACATTTACTGGAAAATAATCACCTCCTCTTCTCTGACAGCTATTTAAAAATAGGAAGATCCCCAATACTGTTATCCACTGTTTTCTGTATGGTTCAGTTACGTTTTAGGTACATTATAGGGAGGAAAGCTTTGAAAAATATTTTCTTTTGAAACTTTATAGTGAGGCATAAATTATATTAATACAACTTCATATAATTTTGTTTATATTAATTCTTAATTGTCTTAAAATGTGTAAACAATCTTAACTAAAAATGTGCAGAGAGGAGATAAACTCAGAAAAACTGTGTTGTAAATCCCTTCTATAATTTTTATTAGACTAAATACATTGAACAGCACAGATATGTATTTCTTGTATTTTATCTGAGTTTATTTAGTTTCTTCTAGACAATCTAGAATAAAGCTACTGGTTCCAGGACCACATTCCTGTTAAATTTCGTTTCTCTGATGACAACTGCAGCTATGTTCAGAATGTGAGTGCTGACCCCAAAGGACATTACAGTCCATGTGCAAATAGAATAACAGCACTCTAACACCACATGCACCCCAAATAGCATCACAAGAGATTCTTGTAATGGGTCAGGCTGTGCACAGAGGGCTTTGAGGATTTTGCTAAAGCAATATTGGCTGTCAGATACATCTTGTGACAACCATGGTGCTCCCACTTTGTCCTGATTCAGGACAGCATTGCTCCAAGTGCATGCAAAACATAACAAGGGATTGTTACAAGTTGCAGATTAAAATACTTTTAAATTAAAATTCTGTGTGGATAGGATTAAAATTGCAAGCTAGAAATATGAGAGAGATCAGGGCATATTTAACAACATCTCTTTAAAACTCAGCCTTATATAACGCTGGGCTGCCACAAGCTCTTTGTGAGCAGTGACATTTTAAGAAAAGCTGCTGTCCATTTCTTTTCCCATTTACCCTGCAGAATGCTTGCTTTTCCCTGTGCCCTTTTCAAGCAGACTGGCATTAATAAAATATGGGGAAACAGTGAAAAATGCAGAGTAGAAAAAGGAGATAAGTTTGTAAAAGTGCTAAAAAGCTGTAACTCGTGAGGCAAAGTCCTGATGAAAAATTTCTAGCATTTGTTGCTGGGGTGCTGTTCTGTGCAAGTCCTGTGAATATTTGATCTCAGTGCAAGGTGGAAGGCTGACACTCATAGTTTAAGTATGCATTGAAATTTAGATAGAACTTTATCTATGGCTTCAACCAGATATATCCAGGAGTATTGACCACCCAGCTCATGGATACCTGGTACCCTGGAAGTACAACAAGTGTCAGGGAAAAATATCTTCCTGATTGTATTCCCCTGGACACTGTGTTGAGGAGGGATAAAGAGCCTCCCCAAAAGTGACATTTCATTTATGTTTTTTTATATTAATTTTTAATGGTCTTACAATGTCTAAACAATCTTAACTAGCTAAAAATGTGTGGAAAGGAGACAATGTGTGGAGATCTCTGCTTTTCTTTCCTCAAGACTTTCCAGCTCATCACCTGAAATGTGCTGCTGGAGATTGTCCCAAGCTAATGTCACTGGCAGCCACAGCTGTAAAAGCTGTACAGGTGGAATGAACTGTGCATGTTGATGCTGTGAGGACAGCAAGCCATAAAGCTCTGGTTAACCTGTCTCTCCATGGATTTCCATGAAATTTCTTTCCTGAATTCTGCATCTGACTCACTTTGGAACCCTTTAGATTACTAAATAGATGAAGGTGGAGCTTTATAGGAACTTCTGAGGGCTGGAAGAGTGGCTAAATAAGCAAGAAACCCTCCCTGTGGGAAAGGGGCCTCCCCTCTTCACCCATCCACCTCTGTCCCTGTGCTTTCAGGCCTGTGCAGTCCTATCAAAGTGCTAAAGTAAAATAATTTAGGGAAAGGTGAATGAGGAAAGAAAGAAGGATAACAAATTGCAAAGTCAAATAAACCCAAAACTTATTTTAGAAAACCCTCCCACATTAGGAAGGCATGTAAATGAAAACCCAGCCCTTCCCCAAAATTTATTTCTATCAGTAGGACTACTCAAGAACTAAGTTTTGTCTCAAACTTAGAAATGTTGATTCACATCTGGCCCTTAGCAGAAATGCAAATCTTCCATAATTCCTCTCAAGCAATCATTCAAATAGCATTTATATCCAGGAAATGTTTCTTGCATCCGACCATGTACTTCCACATAGTTGAAAAAGATATTTGAGTTAATGGAAACAGCAATATACATTATTTTAGTCCTAATATAAAAATACTTAGCTGTTCCTTGAGTGGCTGTAGCATGAGATAACCATTGCTTTTATGGAACATTCCTTCCTGTTTTACATTTGCATGTGATTTGGAAATGCCTTATTTTGCTTTACACGTAGCACTGCTGGTGCTTACACAACTATTAAGGATTGCTAATAACCCTTCCAATTATGAGTCTCTATGTTATAAATGTTGTTTTTAGGAAATCAGTGAGAGTTTTGTCACTGGCCACATTTGAAGCTCAGCATAGAGGAATGTAATGATGCACAGGTGGTTGCCAACATTGATGGCAAATAGATTACTGCAATTTGGAAAAAAAGTATCTCCCTTCAATTCAAATTCTGCCAATGTCAAAAGTTTAGAGTTTAAGCAACCTTCAGATATGTAGGCTTGCAAAGTGTGGGGCTGTTTGAAAAGACAGCAAAATCCTTAAATGTTCCATTCTGGATGTAGGTTTGCACCAGTATAAATCATGTCATTTGACTTAATTATACAGAAACAGTGCTTACTGTTATTATCTGATTATTAACCCCTGTGTGAGCTATTTACATCTCAGTCTTGATTAATCATCATAATGATTACCTGCCTGTTGGGGTAATAATTAAGTAGAAAAATCAGCAACAAAATAATGAGATTTTTAATATTTTTTTTAGGTTGGACATAATGAGCGTGAGGAGTGTAATAGTGGGTCCTGAACATAAGGGAAATTAGATTAACTTTTAAGAGGCCAATTTTTTTTTTTCCGCTTAATTTTTTTTTCGTTTACTTTTTTTGTCAATGGAAAGCTAAAAATGTTTAGGTGCCAAATCAGCTAAATAAAATAAAAGGCCTGCTTGTAATGCATGAGATTTCCTGACATGCCATAAGAGGAAGGGTCTGTGTACACCTGACCCACACTTGTGCCATCCTTCCTGCAGATGCTGGGCCCTGCAGGCTGCCCAGCTGGCCCTCAGAGGTGTGAAATGTCACCCTCCATTTCCACTCCTGGCACTGCAGCAGGTTCCACC
This sequence comes from Alaudala cheleensis, assembly GCA_013398995.1. Taxonomy (NCBI): domain Eukaryota; kingdom Metazoa; phylum Chordata; class Aves; order Passeriformes; family Alaudidae; genus Alaudala; species Alaudala cheleensis. The sequence continues at coordinate 253,796 of VWYE01027138.1, forward strand.
AACTGATGAGTAACATCAGGAGAAAATTTTTTAAATCAATTAAATTTTTCACCACCTGAAGTTATGGATAGCTAACGTTTAATCAAATGTAGAATATTCTCTCAACCTAGTACCAGAGAAATATCACATAAGGCTGATCCAACAGGGTTATCTCCACAGGGAAATGAGAGAAGTTTGCTGACTGTGGACAGGGGAAATTAGATTTAATAATGCTCTAAGAAATCTACTTCAAGGTACTGATATTGCAAATGTGTTAGTGTACAGCATATGGCTCTGATCTGAAAATCCTGAAGCATGAGCTCATTTTCATTGAGTGGTCCTGTGGGATGAACATCTTAAATTCATCTGGCATTCTGCAGCTGGTGTACATTTTGGAGGATCACTTGTAAGTGTTCGTTTTGCCAGCACGTTAAACTACTGCTGCATCACATTCATTTTTCTGCCCTTAATCGCAAATTAAGCATTTTTTCACTAAAATTTTTTAGTATACTCTGCTCTCTTCTCAGTGTTGACCCACTGATGAACATATAATAGCCCATGGGAAATAAGGCCATGGACTGTATGAAATCATAGCCTTTAGAAGACCAGATTGCCTTTAGAGATTTCATTGGTTTTCTCTGAGCTTCCTTGATTTTGTTTAGAGCTAATTATCAGCTCTTCATCTGAAGAAAACTGAAAGCAACACCTTCAAGCCACATTACAAATATACAGAAAGATCTTATCTCCCTTCTTGATAATGAGGTGCCCTGATAGAACACCTGAAGTATGTTGGCATTATTTGCTTCATTCTTACAAAGTAATCTTGTATATACATGGCTTGGTGTGCTGGGAGAACTCTTTTCTGATTGTTTAACTAAGTCATACCTCATGTTATTTCTCTTAGTGTTTCAAACATATTTGCATGGTTTAATTATATTTCTGTTTTAAATCCCTCATTACTCTTGGTTGGTTCAGGCTCACCAAGTGTGGTAGGACACACATGCTGATCAACTACAGGTGTTTTCTCTGCAAAGGGAAAAAGAACAAACACATTTGTTGTTGACATCATCTTTCCTAAGATTAAAAAATCAAAATGTTCTTTGTTTCATTAGAACATCTTCAAGAAGGATGGATCTTAGTGGGATGCTACTAAGCTGTCTGTGGATTAAGAATAAAGCTTAGCAGCCTTATTTGATTCTGTTCTGACCTCTTGGAAACATTGATTGCTTGGGATCATTTTCCAACTCTGCTCTCAAACCTCTTTCATCAGCTCTCTGAATGCTACATGGAGCACTCAGAAAGTCCCATACCACTTTCCCCCTGAGGCCTTTCTCATCTGGTTGTGCTCTTTGTCTTTTTCTGTGATTGCATTTGTGTATTAAAGGTAACCATGTTTTATTTCTCTATGGATGGATGTCTGGGGATGGTTTTGTTTATATAGAATATATTGAAGGCCTTGGCTCTGCAATAAATTGCATTGTGAATACATGGGGAGGCCTTCCCAGAGGTTATTGCATGGTTAAGGCCAAAACAGCAAACAGATTTTATGTACACATTAAGGAATATGCAGCACCAGCTTATTATAAAGTTCCCTGATGCTTCAAATGCTCATGTGCATTTAACTTCACAGCCATGAGTAATTCATTGACAGTGATGGAAGTCCTTTTGTCCACTTCACGTAAAGTGTTTGCTTATACAGGAATGAAAGTTGATGTCCTCAGTCACAGTACAGCTCCTTGGAGGAATGTTTTTACTTGCCTTTCTTCTCATGCAATGAACCTTGCATAAGCCTTACATTTGAAGAACTGTTTTTAAACAAAAGGGAACTGTGTCTTCCACTCTCAGTGGTTACATGGTTTGCAGGCAAGGTATCTTATGCCTTCTATTATTTTTTAAGCAAAGTAGAGATGTTTTTCTCAGTGAATAAAAAATGCTGGCATTTTGCTTTGCTCTAAGGATGGGCTTAAAAGGGGTTGTTTTATATGCTGCATGAATGGTTGGAGGATGGGGGAGAAAGAAGAGCAATTGCTTTTATTTCTTAATCCTATTTTTTTAAATGCTGTTAATGATGAAACTGTTTGTAGAGGAGATTAAACTCCACCAAACCTTGGGTAGATAGAAATGAAGATGAGTTTAATGTCTGAGATTATCTTTTGAATACTTCTTTTTTTTTTAAATATTGCTCTGTCAGCTAAATATAGTTCTGATTTTTCCATTTTTATAGACCATGTGAGTTCCCTGTAGGCACATTGTCTCTCTTGAGTGATTTATATAGTTTGAATTATAGGGGATGATAAGCATTTGCTGTTCAATAGTGTAGTTAATGCTCAGCCCCCCCGGGTAACAGAGCAGTGAAGCATTTACCACTCCGTGGTAGTTCTGCAACAATCAGCAGCAGTGCAGCTCTATCCCAGTAAATTTGTATCAGTACACTTCAACCTCAGGGAGCTGAGCATTCACCCAGCATAGCCTAGGGAAAACAATTGGAGTGGGCTTTTCCCAGTATTTTTGGGTGGCACAACAGGAGGAGTTTACTATTGTAACTGGATCAGAAACAGAAATCACATATGTGCAACATGAAAAGTATCCAACCTTGATTTTCTCTCCTTTTTGTTTCCTCCCAGGATAAAAAGTGAATAAATGCTTGTATTAGAAAGCTTTAGGAAACCTGAAAGTTAAAAAATGTTTCTGTATTGGCAGAACCACTGCCATGCTGGTGAGATGCCAGAGAGTCAGGGAGGGCTCCAAGCTCCTCACTCCTGTGCTTAGGAGGAACCTCCTCTGTAGGCTGCTGAGCTTTCAGGCACTGTGGCAGTACAGCACTTCTGTTCCTGTGATTGTGATGAGAAAATAGCAAGGACTGCATCAGCCAAGCAATAATAGCATGGCTCTTCCAGGTTATTTTTCTTCAACAGGCCTGAAAGCTTTTTATAAAGGGAAGCAAATACCATCAGGGCTGAGGTGAACAATTAGTATTCTCTTCTATTCTTCTGGTTGCAGGTAATGATGAGGGGAAAAAAAAAACCCATGAAATGCTGTAAGATCAATATCTGGCTATAAACCTGATGTCACTGGAAGAATGTGGGGGTTTTTAGATGGTGGGTCAGTTTACACAAGACAATAGATGGGGTACACCTGTCTCAAAGGGGAAAAGGTTCTTTGGCACAGGTGTTGGCAGGGTTCACAGAAAGAGATCAAACTAGATTTGAAGGGAAAAAGGGATAAAGCCAGGTTCCCTAGAGATAAAACCTGCACAGCACAACAATATTGAGGGGTGGCTTTTGTGGCAAGGTCTGTGAGCCTGCAGGATGGAAATCCATGTGACAGCAAAACCACAAAGGTTATTGATGTTAGAAACCACAGAAGTACTTGAGAATGGTCAGCAGGAATTTGGATTTATCCCCTCAGGAAGGGGTGGGATCAGTAGCCCAGGTGAAGTGGATCTACAGCAGTGCAAGCAGCACAGGGAACAGGAGGAGCTGGAAGCCCTAGTGCAGCAGTAACACTGAGATGTAGTTGCCACCAGGGAAGTGTGGTGGAATGGTTCACACAGCTGGAGTTCTGCAGCTCCTCAGAGGGATAGGGAAAAGGAGAGGATGGGTAACCCTGTATTTTAGGGAGTGTCTTCATTGTCCAGAGCTTGATGATGGTGGCAAGAGGGCTGAGTGTTTATGGGTAAGAACCAGGAGGAAGGCCAACAAAGCAGGAGGCCCCAGGGGATAGCCACAGTCCTTCTGCAAGACTGTGACAAAGTAAAAATAAAGCTGAGGTTCCCAGGGTGTCTCAGCTGAGACTGCTGCAGTCAACACTGCCCTCTCTCTCTGAAATGCATCTGGAAGCCTCAGGCTGTAGTACAGCCAGCATCAAGAATAAGGACTGACAAAGTTCATTTTTCTCTTGTGAATTATGAAAGATGAGGCAGAGTAAAATATAAAAGAGGAGGAAAAGAAACTGCAGTAGGGTAGATGAGTTTCAGCCTAGAAAACAGTGGGAGAGTGTGAAGTGGGATTTCTGCAAAGCAGGATTTCTGTGAAGCAGGATTGTAAGTGCTCCAACCCCACAGATGCTGTTGTGATTGTGAGAAAATATGATTGCAGTGAACTGAAGAGGTGTGAACTCTGCTTTGGTGACAGGGAATCTACAAACAGTGACCATCATACCTACACTGCCTGTTTAAGCCTGGCTGGCTGTAGAGACCCAGCAAGCATAAATATAGGTGAGCTTAAGTGCTTCTCTCAGGGCCCTGAGGTCTCAGCATCAGGCATTTGCCAGCCTCTCACTGCACCAGAGAGCCTGAACAGGCTGTCTGCAGGAAAGCTTCAAGCTGAGAGGGCGAGTCAGGTTCCCAGAAGATGCCTGTGTTATGCTTTGTGCTTGCCTGCCTGCTGCAGTGTGGAAACAGCATAAGGACATTTTGAAGAGGCCCAGGAAGGGTAATGTTGACAGGCAAGTGGAGGAGTGAGGAAAAAAGCATGATTTTTGTTGAAGTCATGGTGAAAGGACTGCTGAAATCCTCTGGCAGTGGTGAGAATGTGAATAATTAAAAAGAAATCTGATGGCATTTGAATTGGGACTGTTTTGAAATTAGCATAAAAAATAGGACAAGCAAAACTTTCAAAGAACAGGAATTAATCTGATGAACAGTGGGGGGAAAAAATTAAGTGTAAATGGCTAATCTGAAAACCCTGAGAAGATCCCAGCTGAGCTGTTCTCCTCTGTGCTCAGATGAGCATGGTCCTCTCCCTGCTGTCAGCAGGCATAAGCATCACTCACCCACACCCAGCCTGAATGTGACCTTAAAGCATGGACACTGATAACAAAGCCAGGAGGACCACTTACATAAAGCCTGGCTTGAATCCTACAGAACTGACAAAGATAAATCTTATCCACTTAAACTGTGTGGCCAGTTTGGTCACTCTAGTCAAGGAAATCAAAATTATATTCCAGTCCTAGAAGAGAGTTTAAAACTGTGAAATGGAAAAAGAAAAGAACTATGAATAAAATCAAAGACAAAAATGAAAAGGTCACACTTAGAGACAAAGAGAAGATGAAGGGGCACTAAGTGAATAGCAAACAAGCTTACCATGAGGCAGAAGAATAATCTCAGCACCTTCAGAATTCAGATAACTGAAATCCTTCACTTCATGCTGTAAAAGACAGGTGTCTTGGGGAGAGTGGTAGTAATATTTGAATTACTTCAGTGGTAGTATCAAAAGGAAGTTGAGAATGATGGACTCATTAGGTCAAGATTCAGAAACTGTGGGCTCAGAAATAGGAGAGGAGCACCTGTGGAAGATGCAGTATTAATGCTGTCAGCCTGTGCACATGTAGGTGATACAAAGGATCTGTATCGTCTCTGATAAAGCATTTACCTCTGCTGCTACCTCCATCCCCTTCCCTGCATCACAGAGTGCCTGAGGCAAGAGGAGTGAGTAGAGGCATAATGTGGAGTTACAAATGCAAATAAAGGCAAGGGTGCCTCACAGAACATCTATTATAAGTATAGTGGGAGTGATTGAAACAGTGGATGTCTTCAACTGAGAGGAAAATTATATTTCTTTTAACTCTCTGGAACTGAAAGAAATCCCTGATTCAGTCAGAATGGTTCTGTATCAGATCACTTCTATAGGCTCTTTCCAGGGCAGAATCACATATGGAAACAATTTTTGATAACGTGCTGTAAAATACATTCCAGGGAATATTCCCATCTTGGCAGGGATTGAACGAGACAGTTTAATAAGCCTTCCATCCCTAATTTCTCTCTGCTTGTGATTCTTTAAGCTGAAGCCACATAATTTTATGTTCTCTGCAGCTTTTGAGTCATCCAATATCTACTGATTTATAGCTTGGCTTGTGTATAACAAACTCCAGGTTGCTTGAGGAAGAAAGACACCTTATTCACAAAAGCAGACTTCAGTCACCTCATTGCCAGCTCCAGGCCCTGGTTATATTTATTTATTCAATCTGTGGAATGAAATATACCATAAGAAATATCTACATTGGCCAGCCTCACCTAGGGTCTTTATTAAATCCTCATATTAACCTAGTGCACAGCAGTAAAAGTGATATAAAAACACAGGGCAAGATACACAGAAATTAGATGATGGTTTGGGGGAGGCCACCCTCATTATTAAAGCTTGAGTGTTGGGAAGAGGTGGTGTTATATCATCAAATAACACATAAATTCTGTGTATCTGCACACTGCACAGCCTTTCATGGCCAATATGCCATGAACTCTTGGAGGTGTGCAATGTTTCACACAATGGGGATGCAGAGAAGACAACCTGTTTCATTAGAGCATTTCTGAGATTCACATCTGTATCAGGTTAAATCTTGGATGAAAAAATCTGCTATCTGAAGCCCCAGCTGGGGAGTAGCTGTTGTGGAGGAGAGAGGTGCTTGGTCTCACCTTTTCAGTTAGGAAGAATCACCTTCTGAAGGTACTGCTCTCTCAGCTGGCTATCCTATCCCTACAAAACAGAGACACAGGCCCTTCCAGGGTCAGTTTGTGCCATGTGGCTCTTGTTAGAGGAATGACTTCAAATCACCCAGAGAAAAGCTTAACCTTCACCTTTCAGAACAACCTGTTTGATGGGATAAACTTCAACCAACAAGTGGAATATTTCTGACTTTTTTCCTTGAAAAATGGCAGGTGTTTTAGAAGGCTGAAATCTGTGCTGGGACTCCAAAGCTTTTAAAGCCTGCATTCTTAATGGTGCAACATTTTCATACTCAGGAAAAGGGGAGTGAGAAGGAGGGAGAATAAAAAACCAAATAATATTCTTGCGCATAATAATCCTGAATATTAGGTAATTTTCTCTTTTTAGTAGGGTTTTAAATAGTATGAGGACTGATTATGAATCAGTAAATCATAATTAATTATAAATCAGTCTTCACTCCAGATGTAATCTCAGGTTTTGGAAGAGCTCTTGTTTGAATAACTAGAATTTCAATTTTTTACATGCAAAGCATGTTTGTATCATCTAGGATTCTGGCAGGAATTCTGTTTCACTATGACTGTGTTGAACTCAAGCATGGCTGTGTTGATTCCTGTGAAGCAGATATGCAAAAAGCAAGTGACTGGAAGTATCACCCATATTGATTTTTCTATCAGCAAGAGCTTGCTAGGTCTGTCTTAATAATACAGTTGAATCTGAGACAGTATAATTAAACATATCTATGATGGGTTTATTCCTGTGAAATACAGAACACCCAAACTCTGGCAAAGCAGTGAAAATTTTCAGACTGTGTTTATATGTGGAACATTCTTAAAGGCAGTCACTGTGGGGGCTGACAGCAGTGACTGCCTAAAACAACCTCCCTGAGTTGTGTGGGAAACCCACACTGAGTGTCCTGCAATTTTGGATCCATTCCAATTAAAATTTGGTTTGGAATATGAGAAGATGAGAAGTGCTAAAACAGCTGAATTATTACTGGAAACATTTGGTGCACATCCATTTACCTTCAGCCAGACTGATGTGCAGCTTCCACATGAGGCTCCAGGGGCCTGGGTGTGACCTGGTGAGCTGCTCTTACAGACCACTCAGACAGGTGTGGACATGATTTATTGGGAAAAGATTACTTCAGACATGTGACATTAATGTTGAGGGACAATGTTGAAGCAGGTCTGTGATTTTTATTTCCTTCTTCTAAAATGACAGAGCAAAATTTGAAGCCACATATTAGAATAAAGTACAAGTTCAGTGATGAGGTGGCAAATGACCAAGGCAATTCATTTGTGCTTGCAGATGATGTCTTTGCCTTGAACACAATACAATGGCTCAGCTCTGCTGTAGACTTGACTTTGTTCAAGGTAATTTGATATTGATCAGCCTTCAGGTGTACTGCTACAACAATCAAACTGATCAAATGCAATGCTACACTCATCTGCTTGTATGAACACATTATTTCTATGAGAAATCATCACATTGCAGAGAAAGAAAGCAGACTGGCAAAAGCATATTTATCATGCTTAGTTTCTTTTTCTCCCCTCTGATGTATTTGTATTGATTTTATTTTTAACATGGGAGAACAGGTAAGAAGTATGTGGTTATTTCAAATGTTCCATGAACATTGTTTTTTTCATTTGCAATCCTCCTTAACACACTTATAATGCTAAGAAACAACTTAGACATATGAAAATCAGGCAACAGTTGAAGTCTTAAATTCAATTATTTACTCCAACCCATCTCTGAAATTCATTAGAATTCTTTAAATTCAGTGGAGAGGGTTCTCACTCCCTTTAATGAAGAGAGTGTTTAGACCCTGCCAAAACTCGTATTTATAAATGAGACACATGCCCTGTCTTATCCTGTGTTATAGCGCTGGCAGCAGTGTCCATTTCCAGTGCAGCACCAGGTTTTCTGGGCTTTTCCAACTCCATTTACCACTTGGAGCTCATCAAGCCTGTGACCACATAAGATTATGGACTCTTTCATACCTAATGCTATTGTTTCTACTGTGACAGTAAGATTGAGCCAAGGTCTATTGACATCCTGAAAATTTATTTCATCGTTCACCAGTGTGATTTGTATTGCAGTTTTACAACCAGGCACATTTTGAAAGATATTTTATTTATTGAAAATATATGAAGACCTTATGGACACTTTTTTCCTGCCTCTTAAATGTTTTTAAAATAATTTTAAATCTTTTTTTTTTTTTATTGAAAAACAAAAAGTGTTCTTTAAATGGGGAAGTAAACATTCTCAAGAGTCATGCAATTAAAACTTGGATAGTGATTTACCTTAATATTAAAAGGAATTTAGAATTATAGGCTTCTCTCTCAAGTTCAATACATAAGTAGAAGTAATCAGTATGATTGCTTAAAATAACCTCTTTTCAGTGGGAATTGCAGCAGCATCCAAAATTCATCAAGATATGGATGTATGTTGCTCAGCCAAATAATCACCCATGGTCTTTTAGACAATTAAAGGCATTAAATCTTTACATATTAGATTCTGACTAACAGAGTCTTGGGCAAGGTTTTTATACAAATAATATAAAACATGTTAATTAATGAATCCAAGTGCAAACTCATTAGCTTAAGACTGTATAGTGGAAACATGAAAACAGTTACGTTTTTTCCCTTAGGATGACAACTCCACAATTACAAACAGAGCTAGGAGGCACTTCTTTCAGATGAGCTAATTAAGAATGTTCTGTTTATTTTTGTGTGCACCCAAGTGAACAGTGCTATTATGGCAGGAGGAACTAGGTGATTTCAAAATCCCAGTCACACTCAGTTCAAGTGGCTAAGTTTAGTTTCAAGACAGTGGTTCAAACTCAGGTTGCAGACAAATTTTTCAGGATAATTTTAGGAGATAATAAAAATGCAAACAACTCCTGAGGGTAAGTCATATCACCTAGGGGAGGAATTTAGATGACCTCTTTAAATTAAAAGTGCTGACTTAGAAAAAATAGAAACCATAGAGATTCAGTTAAATAGTAGAAGATATAGAAGCCACGTAATGTTCTTATCCACAATTCAAGAGTAAGAACTAAAGTATTTTCTGTGCAGCATTTACAATTGCTGCAGCATCATGTCTTTTATTATTAAATATACATCTACCCATCAAAGCAAGTCCCAGTGGTGACACTGGTGCTTCAGCTGGTCATGATGCTTTGTCATCTGACAAGAATTGATTGATGTCAGTGAAACAACCTCAACAGTAATCCCTGCTGATGCATTCATCTGTTCAGGAGCTAAAAATAAACACATGCAAATATTTCTGCTGAGAATAATTATTTTTATGCTATCTTGTGAGCAGTAATATTAACAATAAAGTAGTATAGCTGTAGATGTAGCCCTGAGCATATAAAATTTTACAGCAGCCTTTTCCATTGTAATATTAAGGGTCAAACTGCTGTTGTTGGTAGGCAAATACAGCCGTGCAGATTGTAGGACTCCTTACACCCTCTATGGACAGAGTAAGAATCAAGTAAGCTTTTTTAATTAGGAAAACACCTCCAGCTGAATTGCCAGATACATTGTGAGTATATGTAGATTGTAGATTATGGAAAGAGAAAACAATGCACTTGTTCATGGCAGGAAATGTGCCAAAAAGCCATGTGGCACTTGGGTAGCTATATTGCTTTACCTTTGCATAATAAAATCATGTTCCTTTACTTGTTCTTAGTTTATTGTCATAATGCATTTAAGTGACATGAAGTCACTGCTTCATAGAAAACACTATTAAAATTTGTCTGCAGTCCCAGTGAAGAATGAAATAGCTTTTTTTTTTTAATTCAGTGGTCAAAATTCTACTTTGTTCACAGTATTTTTAAGCAGCTTATTTTTGTTGTTTCAGTTGGTTGGTTTTTTAGTTTGTTCTTTTCTTAATTGAGGAAGAAAGTGTATTGACTAGCTTGAAGGTTTAATATGCTCCCATGCACTTTTTATGACTTAGTCATTAGGAAAAACCTGCTTCTTAATCCCTGTTACTTGATGCAAGTCTATTGTTTTTTACATCTATCTTGATTACAAGAGGTTGAAATGCCTTGCTGAAAAGCCAGTTAAAAGGCACTTTTGCAATCATTTAGTAGATATAAAACATATCTTATCTGAATCAGGTTCTTGAAATTCAAGCAATAAAATTTGGCTGGTTTGTTCTGGGACAAGCACTGTTGAGCAGTGTTAATGTTAAGGGGATTCCCATCTTCCTCGTCCCTTGCTCTGTCTTTGGTGTGTCTTTGTCTGTATTCTGCTTTTGGACCAACTGACTCGTTCAAACTGAAGTCTGACAGATGTCTGTGCAATTTATTACTACAAATTAAAGGCAATATATAGCCAGTTAGAAGAGGGAGAGGTTCAGCATTTTCTCAAACATATTCTGTGCTGTAGGAAAGACAAAGTCATTTTTTCTTCTGTGCAATGGAAAATAACCAGTCACATTGTCATGTCCATCTGACCCAACTAACAGGGTCAGGTCAATTCTCTGAATTCATTTCCCATGCAGTTGTTCAAGAATCACAGCTGCTTTGGCCTGAAATTTTTTGGCACTCAAGAATTTAGGATAGACAAGTACAATTATAATAATATATAAGTAAGTATATATATATGTGTGTGTGTTAAATATATATAAGTATGTAAGTGTTTTTTTATCAGGCTCTTGTACATTTTTTGGGGAAAGTGCTGAGCTAAACCAAAGCTAGCTTGGGAAGAGGGAGGACCCAGAATCTGAATTTGTTGTTTCACTAAAACAAAGAAACAAGAAAAAAAAATCAGCATTTTAAATAATGCTAAAATCAGAAAGCCACAGAGGGTTCTGGTGTGGATTACAAGGTTCAAACAGACTTATGTGGGTTCAGCTGGTTGGCAACAAACTTAAAAGTTGACAATAAATGTTGCTGCCCATGTGTGTAAGTGGTCTGTTGCAGGAGAAACAGTTATCCTGATGATTAGCTACAAGGCTGTTTAAAGAAATTTTAGAAAATGGAGTAAAAAATTATTCACTGGAGTTCTCCCTTTGAAGCTTTCTCTAAGCAATTATTCATGTGCCAACTTCTTAATGAAAAATTTCTGCTGTGATCAAACAAATTGTCAGAAATTAAATCCTATTCTTCAAACTTCAGCCCAGTTCCTTGTTTGGCAAATCCAAAATATGTGTGGATATATGGAGGTACTGTGGGTTTGTTAGGGCTTGACATCAAATTAAAAAGAAGTGATTTGGTTATCTACACCACCTGCCACATTCTGACTTCATCCACTTTGGGGATAAAAAGTGACAATGGAGAATTATTAGTCACAACACCAGGTCAGTCCAAGATCATTGGAAAAAAAATTTAAAAAGAGCATTTGTTCTCAGATGGATATTTTTATACTCCATGGCAGAATCTAGTTAAAGATCTGAGGAGCAGAGTTCCTGGAAATGGGAAAGGTCATCTTCTGGGCATTATTTACATCCATCATGAACCAACCTCAGACTTTTGCTGAAAGGTTCTGTGTTCAGGCTTGATTGCCTTTTAGAGTTGCAGCATTTTCACTCATTTTTGCTTTGCTCATGTGTCACCTAGAGATGGAAAATCTGCAACAAAGAACAGGTAAAGAGACAAAATTGGCAGTGAAAAGGTAAAAGGACCTAGACAAAGGAGCAGATATTCTGAAATATTGCAAAAAATGAGCACCTGTTTCCTAGAGGCTTCATCCAACAACCAGAACTACTTACAGCATTCATGTGTAAAGAGGATGTGGCAATAGCTGCTCCTGTTTTTAAAAGTGTAACACATATTCTCTTTAATTACCAGAAGAAACTACTGCTGCTAATTTACCTACTGCCAAGTGGGGGAACACTACAGGAAATATTTTTCTCTTTTCATGTAATATTGTGGGGTTGGTTTTTTTTAAACCTGCATAACAGTGCATATACTGAACCAAAAATGAATGAGCCAACATATTTTTCCAGAAAGTAAAGACAAACATCACTAGTTCTTGCTATTCAAAGCATTTAGAGTTTCATTAGCAGATGTGCTGCAAAAAATTGTGGTGGGTGTACTTTGAGCTAAGAGAGGAATGGTTTTGCTGTTCTCATAAATTCTTTATCTGGTTCTTCTATTCACTGTTTAATGACATCACTATTTGAATATTATATCAATAGCAGCACTGATAAAATAGAACTGACTCGGGTGGCATTCAGGAGCTCTGGACTGAACACAGCAGAGACCCAGCATGACTGAAGTTTCCAAGTCCCACTGCAAGTTAAACTGCTGTAAAGTAGCAAAAATTGTTATTTTCAATGCAGAAATCCTCCTTTTAATAGCTGAGTATTCCTTCCTCTCTGTCTTGTTTTGGTTTTTTGGTTTTTTTTTTGACAGGTAGCCCTGACCTGTGAGAGGAGTCTCACTGGAGAGCTCATTAAGTAGAGTTTTATTAGTAAAAAACAATCAGACAAACCCCATTATTTCCCTACTGAGGTCTTGACAGAATATGCAGTGGAATGGGAATAGGTAGAATTTGTTTATCAAACCATTCAAGAGCCGCATATAATTGTAAATAAAACATTAGGTAATTATTAGAAATGTGGATTCAAGTTCCAGAGCGTAAAAAAGGCCTAACCCTTTTACTACTTCTCCAAATTCCAGCAAGAGGAAAACTAATTGTATTTGTTTTTATAGATAATATCAAAGAATTCCAGGGAGAGGAAAATTCATGTGGGAATAACAAGTTGTACAATGAATGAAACAATTCAATTTTGGAAAGGGATTCTTTTTAATTTATGAACGAAAACACTTTTCTTCTTTTTTTTTTTTTTGTCAAAATATTATAATAATCATTTTGAAGCTCTTTAATTCAAGAGGTAATCTGTGATCAGGATTACTGAATGATAGAAGGTGTAATGAAGTGATTCAGCTAGCAGCTGGCTTGCTGGAATAAGAAATGTTAGTTTAGACTCCAGTTTGTGGTTGTTTTCTTGTTTTACCATCAGGAAGAAGCTTAAACATTAATTCTGTAGCTTTTCTATAGTTATACAAAGTTCACAGTAAAGCATAAGGCAACTTTGCCTCGTTTATATTGGCATTTTTAATTTAATGTTTTGTTCTTTTCATTGCAAACCAAAGTTTAAACCAAAAATCAGCAGCAGGAGAATTTAACTGTGCACCATTCCTTTTGAGCTGGAGACAAAAGCTCTCATTGGTGCCACCAAAGGAAGGTTATGTCTTTCTCTTTCATCTAAAGCCTGGTTTAATTTGTTGAGTTTTGCTAGCTGAGTTTATGGTTTAGCCACTCAGCTGAGTCCCTGCAGTTACTAATGAATAATTGTCATAGAATTGTCGTCTGGGAGAAGATGATTTATCTGCACTTTATGGGCTGGAACAAGGCACATCAGAAACAGCAAATACTTTTGTGGCTCTGGTGTTGTGTTCAGTGTTTATGAACAGCACCTCCTGTACCTGGGCCAAATGCCTGTGCCACAGAGGTGTTGCTCTGCGTTGGGTGCTGTTAGTGCACTAACAGAAGGAATCCAATGGAACTTTAAATTCAGTAAACCAGACTGGGGACTGGCTTTGTGTGGTGCTCTTTTATACAAACTGTGATGGAGTCTGATTTCAGGGTGCAGTTTCAGCAAAGCATCTTCTAATGGCAGGATTGTGACCTGCTTTTTACAAAACAATGGGGCCTTGGCATAACCCTTCTCTTCTTTCCTCTACTCTCCACCTTGACTTGCACAAGGCCAAACAACAATTCCACCAAACGGAAGAACAGGATTCTGGCTGAGTACCTTCAAATATTTTTATGGGTGCCTGAGGGTCCCTGAAAATGCTCTTTTTGCAGAATATGAACTTGAAAACAAAGCTGCAAACAGAGTGGGAGCATGACTTCAACTTCCTTCCAACCTGTACACAGAGTCATTTACATTTGATTACATGTGAAGTGCACATTCAGTCAAAAGCTTGCTAGATTGAATTTTGAAGCTGGATTGATGCTGCCTGTCATACCCATTATTTGGTGAATCCAGAATACACAATGTGTAGAATATAGACACCATAGAAACAAATTCTTGCTCTTTGTTTGATTTGGGACTCCTGCTTTACTAAAAACTTAGCTGTGAAAATTCTAACTAGGTGAAATAATTCAGGCAAACAAAGCCCAAGCCAGATGCAATAACTTGGAAGCAATATATTTTTCATGAGAATTCTAGGAACTCAAGTGGGAAATATTGACTCATTCTGCAGAAATCTGAGGCCAACTCTTACCACATTCCTAACCTAAATGTGCAGATTCACCAGTTCAGCTGTGTTTCACATAGGCAGCTGAATGCCTAGGCATTTAATTGGATTTGTATTTTTTTATTGAATGTGATATAAGCTGAGACCTGATTTGTTTGAGCCTGGACTTCTACCGAATGTGGACCTCACCTCCAGGTTTTTTAATCCTTGATTTTCAAAAACCTTCATCCTGGTCATGAACCCTGTGGTTGAAATGCAAATTGTTTGCATCATTATTTCTACATGAATGATTCACTAGTTGAAAAGTAACAGAGGGGAAGGGGAAAAAAAAAGCCAGAAATGACAGCCAAGCTTAAGGGATTTCCACAGAAAAGCAATAACCTGGATCCCTCTAGAGGCCGTTTGTGTAATATTTCGTAGGAAGAAAAGATTTGAACTTTTCTCCCAATGCCGTCTGCAAATAAAAGAAGCTTATTTATCTCATGTTATTGCTTATCATCTTGCCAGCATCCTTCTGTCTGGTGCTTAAAGCTGCATAATTATTGCACTTTCTCTCCTTCAAACTAGTTCTTCCTTAGAACTGAGCAATGCAGCAGGAGTTTCTGCATGCACTGCCTCAGTCATAACTCCTAAAGGCATGTTTCCTTGAAAACTATTTTCAGAAAGCAAGTGTTTTATGTCAGAAGCCAGTTGAGGCACGAGAAAGGTTGGTTTGCATTTGTATTGCCGAGGAGTTAATTAAACAGGACCAAAACACAGGGGCTCCCATCTGTGTGCATTGATTCTGATCTCAGGCACAGTGGGAATGCCCCTTCGTGTGAAAAGTCAAATCCTCTAAGAGACAGGGCAGGCCATTAGGATGGTGGAAACCCCCCAGAGAGGGGGTGGTGTCCTTGGAAAGGAGCAGTGCTCAACACAGCAGGGTGAGGAGCAGAGCTTTCTGAACCCTTCCACTGCTTGTGGTGTACAATGATTTCTCCACATTAACTGGTTCCTGAGACAGAGTGCTGCTATTGCAATGTCTCATTCAGGATAATCTGCTTATTGAGGTGTGCGCATGGACTTAAAGGATAGAGATTCCTCGTGTGTATCAGCAGTCCCTGTGAGCCAGCAGACTGTGAAAAAACTGAGTGAAGTATTGGCAATGCGTCACAATCATTGATTGATTGAAAAACCTTGCCAAAAAAACCCAACCAACCAACTAACCAAACAAACAAAACAACAAAAAAAAAAACCCTCAGATCAATTTAAATGACTAACTGAAAAAAATTGGAATGTCTTCCTAATGATCTTGGTCAAATCCATCAAAGAAACCTTGCTGCCAAGGTTTTTGTATGTACTTTTTGTAATTTAAGTTGATGGTATGTAAATATTTTGCAATTAAAATACCCTTTATAATATTTTTGATTCATCTCTGTTCCTTGTTCTGTTTCTCCTGAACATTTTTCATTCTTATCTCCTTTCTAGAAAAGTGTTCTAGTACTCTGTCACTCTGTTATTCCATGGGCTCCTACCAGCTATTTGAAAATCAATTTTGATTTTTAATTAAATTAATATGACTAGTATATATATTTATACTTCTGGCATAGAAAAAATAGTTTTTGATCATTTTGTGCAAAATATCCTTCTGTACACCATGAAACGTAATTTTATCCACATGAGTTAATGCTCATGAGTTGTTTTTGAAGAACTGTTCTCAAAAATTACCAGCCATATTCAACTTTGCTGTAAAGGTGAAAATAATGTTATAATGAAAGATAAAGATGTGGGAGAATACTCAAAAAGGGCATTTACAAAAGAATTTATAGAGAGCACCATCTTTTTATTCAGCACTATGCTGCCTTCAGAACAAAAATTAAGTTGTGTGTATCAAGCTCTAAAATGTAGCAAAGCATAGGGAGATTCTGCATGATCTGGGTTAATTTTCTCACCACAAAATTTCAATGTACCAGACTAGAACGATCTGAGGTTCACAGAAAGAACTGGTAGTGTCAAAATCTCTCTGTCTCATTTTTGTTCTAGAGCCCAGCCAAGAACCGTTGGTGGCATGGGGAAGAGCCCAGTGGGTCTGGGGTCATTCTTCAGCCTTTTCCCCACCTTGCCCAAGTACCACTTTACATTTTGTCCACGTTCTAAGTTTCAATGCAGACCACAAAGTATATCTGAAAGTACGTGAGCTGTCCCTGGGTACTCTTAAGCAATATAATTCTTTTATTCTGGCTTGATCAGCTGGGCAATTGATTTATGGCTGTTTATTTCTGCTGTGGTTAATTAAGTGGGAAGCAGTAGCTCAGGGGCTGCATCTGCCAGCAAGTGGAGCTCTTTGCTAGCCTAGGGAGGTGTGTCCTCACCAGGAGCCTTGCTCCATCCTGAACTGAAACTGCTGGAGAGCTGGTATTCGGTTTTGTTTTGGCCCTTTTGCAACTTTCACATTACGTTCCAATTCCATTGGTTTGTTAAACAAGGGAATTATGGTAAAACCAGGCAATTTATAAATTATTCTATTTCTATGGAGATTTTATGGCCCTTTGATTTGACAGCCAGGTACTGTATTTATTCCCTTCACCCCTTAAAAGGAAGATTTTCGTTTTTAGTTTATGTTTTTGTAAGAAATATATCCCCATATTTTTAGTAAAATGGTGGAGTCTGCTATCCCAGGAATGTGGGGGATGCAGGGGACAGTTTCCCTGTACTTTTCACACTGGGCTCATTGCCCATTGAGGAATGTTTATGGGAATAGTTCCTTAGAACAGGATGTCAACCCAGCTCTTCAATGAGCTATTCTGTGATTTCATCAATGGTTTAAAGTGTAGGGACAGTGAAGGGTCTTTCAGTGAGAGCTACTGTTCCAAGAAGAAACTTTATTTTCAATTCCCCTTCTTCTCTTCTACAAACTGGCTTGATTAGGAAGGCTTTTTTACTAAAATGTTAACTTTCCAGTCACATAAAGGGACACACGGAGGAAATGTCACTCAATCAAGATGTCAGGATCAGTTTTCTAACTCAAATTCTCAAATGAATCCTCAATGAAATCCAGACTGAACATAGCATTTGCCTGCTAATGCTAGAGGTAGTCTTCTTTATGTACTTTATTAATGTTGAAGTCTCATTTATTGATGCTGGTCTGTGGTTTAGTTGGTATGTTACTCCATGTATGCTGGCAGTGTTTTAACCTAATCACTCTATGCATCCACTGGTTAGAACTAAATCATCCAGCTTTCTGAAGGTGGCTCATTTTGTGCATTACTTGTGCTCCTAAGTGCTCATGTTTGTTCCCTCAGAGCCCACCAGTGTTCTTACTCCCCCATGGTCAGAATGTTATTGCCATACTTAAGAGAAAAGCAAGTCTATTTTGGCAAGAAAAATGTATTATTTTAGGTGTGTAATTCCAATTTAATAAGACAGAAGGAGGAAGATGCATCCTGTCCTCACACATCCTCATGTGCTCAGCAGGGAACTTGCTCTTTCCTCCTGCTGTGCTGAGGATGAGTAAAGCAGGGAGAATTCACCACTCCTCAGAGATGGTTCCTGCTAAGTCCATGGCTCCAAACTGAAGCTGGAGGGGAAGGGAGACTGGATTTCTGGGAAGGTTTGAAAGAGTTAAACTCCTTTTTTCAGTGCTTCTGAGGAATAGCAATCAGGAAATTAGCAATGTTAGTCATGCTAGTAAAAAAAAAAAAAAAA
>VWYE01027138.1:275445-323583 GCA_013398995.1 Alaudala cheleensis
CAGCAGGAAGAGGCCCAGGGGAAGCAGATCCTGCAGCTGGGACAGGGCTTGGGGTCATGGCAAGATCCTGCCCTGCACACCTGGCTCAGGAGTGACCCTGCCCCAGGAAGGCAGCGGGACATTCCCATGGATCAGGGCTGGGAGCAGCACTTGGAGCATGGACATTGAAATACTGGGTGGGACTGGGACCTCACTCAGGGCTACTGGGAGCTACTGGGAGCAACTGGGAATGACTGGTGCATTGCGGTGGTCCCTCTCTGCCCGAGGGGCTCCCTCGGGCGATCCCGGCTGTGAGGCAGCACCACAGCAATCGGTGGGTTTGTGAAGCACCCCAGATCGTGGGAGTACTCAGAGGCAGGAAAACCACGACGCAGCCACCAGAGTAAGACACTGACTCTCCTGAGGGTCTAAATCCAGGCTTTAATGGGAGCTCCGGGGAGCTCCGAGAAGCTCAGCTGACTCAGACAGCGACCGCCTCACGTAAGCCCCGAACTGGCTCGTGCACGAGGGTATAAACAGGGGTGGGGAAAGGGGAGGAGAACTTGGAATATCCAATGAGGGTTACCCGGGGCGGGGAACTGAACAGAACTGACAGTACAACTTTCCAACCGGGGATAACAAGGGGTGGAACCAGGACTCACAGCCAATCACTCGACGCCCTTCCTGGAACTTTCCAGCAGGAAAGGGGCGGCCTCGGGTGACTGACAAGGAGCTCTAGGAGGGGTTCAGAGACTGACACACTGTCCTTGGGAGGGGTTCGGAGACTGACACCCCGCCCTGAGGGCTGTCCTTGGGAGGGGTTCAGAGACTGACACGCCGCCCTGAGGGCTGTCCTTGGGAGGGGTTCAGAGACTGACACACTGCCCTCAGGGTTGTCCTTGGGAGGGGTTCAGAGACTAACACACTGCCCTGAGGGCTGTCCTTGGGAGGGGTTAACTTGGAGGGCGGCCCAGGAAGAACATAGGGGAAACAGGAACAAACCATTAGAGCAGAGTCAGGTGGTAACAACACAAATCCCACCAGGGGCTGTGGTACAGAAGGTGCTGGCTGGGTGAGCAGGTGCACAGGGGGGACTGATGCTGAAAGCCCTGACTGGCAGCAGCATTCAAAAGGCCTGCTCATACCCAGCTGCCAACAGGAAGCTTCCCATTCCACAGGGCAAAGATATACCTCAAGAAAAGTTTAAAGGATCAGAGATAAGAAAGTTATGAAATATTTTATCACTTGTCTCATGTTCTGTAAACAATGGACAAGTTGAATAAATGCATTGTTTTGCTAAGTATTATGATGTTTTATAATTACTTTTTGCAGGTTAGGCTGTTGGATAGGTGCAGTCTCTGGATGTGCTGCAATTGTTATCAAATAGAGAAAAGTTAATTTCCAAATCTTTGGGCCGTACAAACCACAGAAGTAAATGTTATTGGGGTCAACTTTGGTTGTCTTTTCAATGATTTTCATGTAGGGGCTTTGGGCAGGGGTTTATTTCAGAATCCTTTGTGAAAATAAGAAAGCAAACTCAAGAAAATAACAGGTTATTTGAAAGTTCAATCACAAGGGAATAGTTAAAAGAGTTGAAGAGTTGTTTTATGCTCTCCAAGATTGTAGTGGAGTTATAAAGAGGAGGATTGGACTGACCTCAAATAGAGTAAGGTAAAACTATTCAGGCACAAAAGTAATATTTTTCACCTTCAGAAAACTGAACATGCACATATGGACACTTCTGCTCTTTCTTTAAACATTGGTTATGAAAAAAACCATTATATATTATATCTATCCATAAATAGACAGTGTGAGATCTACTGATAAAATCAACAAAAGCAATTTTGTACTTTTTGCAGAGAACAAGCCTGACATTTAAATGACTGCCCAGAGCAGTAGATTGAAGAGAATAGGTAGATGGTTATAACCATTGCCTGCTGTCTTCCTTCTCCCTTGTCTTTTAGAGCAATCAGAGTTGGCATAAAAGAGGAGAGATTTTCTTCTTTTGGAAAGGACTAAAAAATTAACTCTTTTTGCTTAATGGAAATTAGGGATGTCATATCTTTTTTATTATTACCATCATTTTAATTTTCATCTCTAGTGCAATGCTTTGAGAATAGATGGAATAAGTAAAGTAAATAAATCTTCAAGTAAAAGGTCATTCTGTAGAAACAAATATCAAAAATAGGTCAGTAGCCTGTATCATAAACTTTTCTTTATGCTGCTGTGGTAGTGATAAAGGTTATTCAAGACCCAGAAAGAGTCCCAAAGGTTACCCCTTTGGATAAAACCCCACCACCACTGGATCAATATTCCACAGCATGCTGTGTAAACCAGTGGAGCATGGGAAGGAGGTGAGCAGCAAGCCACAAAGCACTGAGATAAAGCTGGTTCTGCAGGCCCAGGGCCACCTGTGGATGGCTGTGGCAGAGCTGCCTGGGCAGCTCCAACCCCACTGCTCCCTGCTGGAGCCTCAGCTCAGCTGAACCCCCTCTGCCAGCAGCTGCTCTGCTGCTTACAGACAAACTGCCTTGGGCACTTCTAGATTTGGATTAAAGCTCTTTGCCCCTCTCAGCCTGCAGAGCTGCAAGAAATTCACAATTATTATTCTAAAATGCATAAACCAACGGAGAAAAATCCATCCTCTTAAGACGTTTTCATGTCTCTAGAGTGCCGAGGTTGTCAGGTTGGTTGTGAAGTAGAGCAGAGAAACACTGGTTCTCTGGTTTTGGGCAGGTGGTCTGGAAAATTCCTCTTACTGCATTTTCCCCCTTCCAAAACAGGTCTTGTTTAAAGATAGTAGCTTTTTGTAGTACATGTGTCTGTGCCTGTCTTAATGTGAGCTATAGGAATTTCAATCTTTATAGACCTGGACTGCAAGCCTGCTTAGGTAGAAATCCATGACTGTTTTGCATTTTGTTTCCTTCTGTACTCCATTGGGAAGTTAGGGGGCATCATGTCTGAAGAGATTTGGCCTCAGGAGAAATGCAGCCCAGCTTCTGATGAGACTGAAATTTGTGGGCAGTCACTAGCAAGATAAGGACAGCTGTCAATGTGCTGTTGGTTGAACTCTTTAGTGCACCTGCAGAGACCAAGGAAAACCAAGTTCATGTCTGCTGCACAACAGTTACTGCTCAGAATGATTTGCCATTTATCCAGAAATATGCATAGCACTCTTGGAGAAGTGTCACTGAGTGAGATGGAAGGGCTAAAAACCCATTAGTGCCCTAGTAAATCTACTCTGAAGACAGTAAGGGCTAATCTGATCTATTGAGGTCTACAATATTGCCCTGGGCAGATGATTTACAGTGCCTTCAAGTGCAAGTGCAGTCATCACTGCTGCCAGGGGGTCATGAGGGCACAGCCCTGGTTGCTCAGTTTGCAGAGCAAACTGATTGAATTCTTAGTTTCAGTCACAGCCAGAGGTATTTCATTTGAGTTGTATTTATTTTCTTTTCTAAACTTTAATAATAACACAAGTTAATCACCCAAGTCAGATTTCTCCCTGCTCTGTTCAAGAAGGACCAAAGGATGTTGGTGCTGTGAAATCTGAGCTGTAATCTAAGCAGTGCTCAGTTTCAAGCATCAGAATAAATATCTCTGTGCACCTGAGCTTAACCCACAATCCTTTTCCTCCTGACACTGGTGTGAAACCCATCATCTCTCCCACATGGATCAGGAAGCCTTTGAATGACATATTACAAAGCACAATGGTACCATACAAGTCTCTGCAACGAATCACAGGTGGCTGTGAACTGGCTGAGACCCCCTCACTCTCAAACACTGAGGATAATGTAGATGTTAAATGTCCTGTGCTGAATACAACTTGGGCCCTGAGCCTGAATGGTGCAGGGCAAGATTCTGGTGCTGCCCCCAAGGAGAGCAGGGACCAGTGATGGCTCTGGGGCCCTCCCTGCCTACCCAGACACTCAGCTCCCCTGGCACTGCCTCAGCCCAAGCTGCTGCTAAAGTCCCTGCTAAACGAGTCAACCTCTGCTATCAGCAGGATCTGTCCTCTTGTTACAAGACAGAGGAAAAATGCTGTGGCTGACTCTGGGCTCGGGGTCCTGACATGTCTTTGTATTGTCATTGCTCTTGCAAAAATCAGCTCTTATTTTTCAGACTACGTTAGCAGCTGTGTGATGCTTTGGCACTCTCACTGCTGAGCACAGTTTATTGCATCCAGTGTTAAATCAAGGGGTGCATTATACTGGAAAAATGTTATTTTGCATAAATAACTTTCTTGAACCTTCCCATGTCAGTCTCCAGTCTGTTTCTGGGACAGAGACACTCTGTGTTTTTCCTCACAGCAAAAAAATCACATAAATAATAAAGAAAAGCTGGGAACAGGCTGACATAGGAGTTAGATTTCTGATTCTAAGGCCTTTAGCCACTCATGGGGAAAATTGCTGCTCTTCTTTCAGCATTGTAAAAAATAAGAGTTTGTTTACAGATAAAGAAATAACACAAAGGTGCAGTGGAATGAATACAAAACTTCACATACTGATTCTCTTTGCTTACTCAGAAAGAGTAGGTAGTCTTGTCTAATTCTGAAATTCTTTTATGTTTGTTTTGTTACTCAGTAGGGACAATATTTTTTCCCTGTTTTGTTGTTTTAAGGTGGAAACGCTTCCATAAGATTTTATGCTTGGTGCCTCTTAAAGAAAGATGGAAATTTATGTTGCAAACATTTTTCTCACTATTTCTTCTTGGCTAGGCTTTTTAATAAAGTCTCTGTTGAGGAGCCAAATGTAAATTTGAAACACTGGTTTCAGTACTGATGGCTGAAGCTGCTAAACCAGTGGCTATCCCAATGACACATGGATATCATATTCTGGTTTAAACCTCTGAATGCATGAGCTTCTTTTTGCCCCCTCCAAAAAGGTGCAGTTGGCCCGTGGAAGTTCAGTCCTTCCTGCAGCTGCTGTTGTTGCCAGTCCCTCGTGCAGTGAAGTTTTGGGTTCCAGTGGTGCTGTGAACTTCATCACTTCTGAAAAGCATTTCTGCACATGCAGGACTGTAAAGTGACACTTGCCAGGTGGTTTCTGTGCTCAAGCACATCTGCTTTGCCTCTCACAACTTCTTCTGATTGTAAATGCTCTTGGTCCTGGGCTTGAGTCTCCCTCTTACTTTCACCATTGAAGAATGTGTGAGATTCCTGTAGTCTGCTCTGAAATTACACCTAGGCACAGTGACCTGTAGAGAGGCAGAGAGGAATTTCACACTCTTTCATCTGGCCTGTGATCTTAGGTAAGAAAATATTACACAGCCAAATACACTATCTCTTCTTTATTAGATTATTCCCCTTGTCAAAAATATTTTTAGCACATAAAACTTGGTGGAAAAAAGTTAAATGGAAGTAGTTAATTTGTAAGCTCATTTCAGATATTGAAAATTTCAAGGCAATTTTGTTTAAAATGCCAAAATATTTTACATGTGCTGTTTTAGAAGCACCATAAGTCCTTGGAAATATTCTTTCATAGAATTTGGCCTTCTAAATGTTTAATTTAACAGCTGATAATAGGATTCAGGCTCTTCAGGCTGAGGCCTTCCAGGAATTTATTTAGTTTGTTTGTCTAGATAGAGCAGGGACAGAGCATGTAATTGAATAAACAGTGGTTTAATTAATTTTTCAGTCTTGCAGTACAGCTCACATGTGAGTGATGGCCTCTTTGGCAGGTGCTGGTTTCACATCACGCAAGGTTCCACCAAAGAAACCAAAAATGGTTTTTCAGTCCCCATGTACGTTTTACTTCTGAACAAAGTATAAAAACTTTCTATGGTTTTGTTTTGGTTTTGGTTTTTTTTTTAATAGTTGATGCAGAACAGAAATGCTGATTTGTAAGAAATTTGTCTTCCACTTCAGCCTGGACCCTTTCCTGGGGAAGGCAGCCTGGGTGCCCAGACCTGGTTTGCACAGCAGCTCCCAGGGAATATGGGCAGCCCAGGCTGGAACAGCAGTGCCTGGGGCTGTGTGTGGACACTGGCAGGCTCTGGTTGTGCTGGCAGGGTCACATGAAATGCCACAGAGGCACAGCCTTTGTTTGCTTTCTCCCTTCTGGACACAGGGCTGGGAATAACAAAGGTCCGGGCAAGCAGAGTTTGGCCATTCCTACTCCTAATATGCAGTTTCCAGCTTTGGGGTTGTACTTTTGGCTTGGTTTTTTTGCTTGTTTGTTCTGACTCTTTCTACTGAAGCAAACAGAGCATTTCTAAAGTGCAGACACATTTTGAAAAACCACAATAAAACAAAAGAAAATCACAATAATTAGAAAGACTGAGTAAAGGTCAAAGATAGACTTGGTTAAAGTCATCACTCAAACTTGCTCTGTAGTTTTCCTGTGCTGCATCACGGCTCCTCAGCCTTTTGCTGGGCACTGCCAGTCCTGTTTGCTTGACTGTCTTCATTTTTTTTTCAGAAGTCCTGAGCCTACAGCTGCATGAAGAAGAAATACACAGACAAACATTAGGATTTCTTGTCAAACACAATGTTGTTTTTGAGCCTCAGGTAGGCTGAAGGAATCTGAGAGCTTAAAACCTCCAGTTTTTCTCAGATTTGTCTTACAGTGTCATTTTTAGAATCCTGATATTTTCACCATTTTTAATTAGTTCTTTGGCTGTGATTTCAGGGGAAAAGGCAAGCATGAAATTATTGAGAAACTGCATTTGCTGATATAGGTGATATGACTGGAGGATCACAGAGCTAATGTGGTTGCTAGTATGAAGTTCTCATTAGGAATATTTTATGTGTTTATAACAGTGTGTTTACATTGCCCTTTATGTTTTTCAGCTCCATTGATACTGAAATACAGTGGAGATTTAACAGCAGTTAAATAACTGCAAGGAGCATTTGGATGAGTGTTTGTTGAAATAAGAAAAGCACCAGCAAAGATTTTTTCATTCTGATCAGACCAAGCTTATGAGAGAAAGTCCATTACATCATCTGGTGCCATCTGTAGATCACACAGATTGAGAACAAGCAACTCAGGATCTTCTGCAAGGAATTGGAATAATAATGGGTGTAGAAAGTCCTCAGCATGTTTAACTCTCCAAGAAAAGTGTTTTCTGGCCTGCACCAACCTGAATGATAATCAACTAATACAGCAACTGATCACTCTCTTAGGAAGTTCTGCAGAAGAGAAAAATAACAGAGAGAACCTCTCATCTTCCTCCAGAGCCAGAAAGTTTGGGAAAGAGCCAGCATAAGGTGACATCCGTTGAGGTGGAACAGCAGCCAGAATCTGGGAAACTGAGGAAAAAAATGGCACAAAACATAAAAGTCAAACTGAAAACTGAGCAAGAAAGGTGTTAAAAGTGATAAAGAGACCCCACCTATGCCATGGCTGATACAGAAGTGGCAGTGGAAGCCATTGCAGTGTTGGCTGCCTCTCTGGTGGGAAGGCTGTGTGCTCTCCACCCTGAAAAAGCCTCTGGCATTTGCTGGAATGTCCTTTGTGCTAATAGAGTTGTCTCTGGCATGGTTGTCTCTGCAGTAGGAAGTTTCTTCTTAAAAAGAAAAAAATGCAAAACCAAGAAAGAACAAAACCAACAACTAAAACCCACAATAACAGGATTTGGAAACAAAGCCATATAAGTTTATAGTCACAGACTGGCTGTTAACCTTTTCTGTACACAGAATGTTGTTATTCATTTTTGAAATATTACACTAAGCTCTAAATTTATTCATGAATGCTCTGAGAAATTTGCTTTCCTTTTATTACAGGACAGGAGATCCCACAACTCTGTGATCTTTTCTTTCACTTTCTGCCTTACTTTGAGCATCTTTTTTTTTTTTTCCCCTAGTCTCTCTGCATTACATTTCTTGGCTTTTTTCAGAAGTGCTATTTCTGTGCTCCAAACTCTTCTCACATAATGTAACTAAATCCATGTGTCCAGTTCATACAATTGAACATGAATCTCTGGCAGAAGCTCTCTTGAAATCTGACTACCACTTTGGCTTTTTTCATCCCTTGCAGTTTTTTATGAGATTTTTACCCATGCAGTTCTAATGTTTGGCAATTGGAAATCAAGGCACCTTCTTTGCTACTGTATACCTTAAATAATTTTTTTAATACTTTGTTCCCAGTTTTTGCATTCAAAGCAGAGTGACCTGAAAATTAGTTTTGCTGATCCTTCCTGTTTTTCAAAGACAAGCTGAAAATATGAAGAAACTTCTTTAAAAAGATATTGAAGCTCCAGGATTTTGGCTCATGTTCCTCTGTCCTAATCCAATTTCTTTGAAAGATAGGTTGGATCTGCAGCTTGTACTTGGTTGCAGATGTTGGTCTGACTTTTGTGTGCTAGGCTGCATGAGAGCTGAAGGAGTGGAAACAGTAGGTTCTGGGTTGTGTTTTTCCACCACATTTCAAAGAAACTCATCTTCTCCATCAAAAGTAGCTGTGCCAGTTTTCTGCATTTGATTTAGACAGGAAAAGTCACAACAGTATTCAAGCTTCTGCAACAGTCTAAGTCCTTTCAGTTTCCTTATCTGAATGTGCCATTTTGGTTTATATGCCTGGGAAATGAAGCTCTGTTTTCATCAGTCCTTGTTCTGGGACCAAACTCTGTAAATGAAAAAGATTAAATACTAAAAGACATGTGCACAATGTGCTTCTTCTACTGCACTGAGCCAGAAAAAAAAAAACAAAACAAAACAAAACCAAGCTGTAAAAGCTGTCTGAGCTACCAAAAGGAGTTGTGAGGAGGTATGAGTGTTTCCAAAGATATTTAGAGAGAATATGTGTTTATATAGGAGATTTATTTCAAACAAAGGCAATTTATCTTGTCAGAAGATTCACATGGTCAGTAATGTAATTGAATTAGAAAAACAGGATGCTGAAAAATTCTTACATGTTTAAAAACAACACTAGACTCTTCTTATTTTAGAAAAGATTTAATTGCTTTCTGTAAAATGCACTGGCAGGACAGCCATTTTCTTACTGGCAGGTAACAGCAATTCCAAAAATGATGCTTTCTCTAGTGTAGCTGTAGGAAGTGTTGCTGCCTAGAAACTAGCACAGTCATTAATCAAAGCAAAAAGAACAAGCTGTTACATAAAGCAATAATTTTACTAGGCAAGTACTTTGAGTCTGCTGAAAACAGATGATCAGAACATATTACCCAGTTCTTGGTTTATTGTCTCCATAAAATCTTGGAATAATGGGTGTCTACTCCAGTATTTTATTGTTTCCAGGCTCAAATATTCTGCAAGTGATTGCAGGGGGAGGGTGTTTGGTGCATTTGTTTGTTTATTTGTTGGATGGTTGATTTGTTTGGTTTTTTAATCTTTCTGGTTCTTGCAACATTTTTTGCCTTATTGGTAAAAGTTGGGTTCTTGCAGTGGGGGTTCAGGCACACACATTGTCCTCCTCGACTGCACTGCAGCTGAAAAGGAATGAACAGCAGCCCTTTCCCTGGGGCTCTTGTTATCAATGGGTAACATGGAAATGTTTAGGATATTCTGAAGTGGTCTAGGCACAAGTAACAGGATGAAAGCAAGCAGAAGGAAATGTATGCTGCTCCTTAGGGAAAAACACTCTTCAAATTGCATCCTGTTAAATGATGGAAAAGGTCACTGGGGAACAGGTAGGTGCTTGGAGACTGAAATTTGAGGTTCACATGCGGGAGGAGGATCTCATCTGATCCAAGATTAATCTCAGTTATTGCAAATGTTCTGAGTCCATGGGCCTTG
Organism: Alaudala cheleensis; assembly: GCA_013398995.1. NCBI lineage: Eukaryota > Metazoa > Chordata > Aves > Passeriformes > Alaudidae > Alaudala > Alaudala cheleensis. The sequence goes on from VWYE01027138.1 coordinate 285,116, forward strand.
CTGAGCACTGATAACTTTTCCCTTTGAGTGTCCAAGAGCCTGGTGTGTCTCTTTTTAAATCATCCCTGGGAATCCCTGTTCACTGGTGACAATACCATTTGTCTGGAAAATATTCATTGAGCTCAGAGGCATTTCAGGGACTAAGGCAATATTGTGTTGTCTCAGCAAGTATAAAAATTATTCAGATCTTTCTTAAGCAGAGGCCTGTAATTGGAGCTCAAGCAGACAATTTTCTGCTAACTTATAGTAAGTGGGGAAGAAGAAATAATTTATTGAGAAACCTGAGTTTTAATAAGATGTTATTTGTTTAAAAGTAATTTAACTATTTATTTTGGGGGTTTTATTCCCTTTCAGAGAGGCTGTACAGACAAAAAAAAAAAGGAGTTAGAGGAAATGGATTAGTGGAAAAATAAAATGCAATTCAGATATGGGGGTGTAAAATGTTTAATATTAATATACTAAATTTATTCTACATGGATATTTGTTGGTTCCAGCAAGCTGCTTCTTCCATCCCTGTTATGCTCAATTTTTTTTTCTTGCTATCCCTCTTTTACAGGAGCACATTTTTAAATAATATGCTAATTTACTTGTGACTCCTGCTCTCCAAAATACTTGAGGATTTGCAAAACCCTGTCTTACTTTTTCTGCTCCTTCATATTGTCACAGAAGCTGAAGTAGTATTTTCTAATTTCATTTTCAATTCTTTTTAGGCTAAAGGAGTGACTGAACACACTGTACCTCCCCCTGGTCCTCCCACAGGCAATGTACCACTGGCAAAAGAGAATGCACTAAATTCCTGCACTGCACAGAGATCTTTGTGTCTGCTGTAGCAAAGGCATTATAAGAAGTTTTTAAATATTAAAGAATGGAAGATTTTTCTTGTACAGAATCTGCACAGCTAGAGCATGATAAAAAATAATTTATAAGGCTTTCTGCTCATTTGTTTGATAAAATCAAGAGAAGCACCCAAAAAGCTTGCTGGATTCAGTGTGCACCCTGTGTGCTTGGTGAGCTGCCTGGCTCAGAGAAGAGCATGATCCTTTCTGTGGCACTCTGGTGAATGATACCTTGCATTATACCCTGGTTAGAGTGAAATTGCTTTGGATATTGTTTTGGAAAAGGGAGATGGCAATGAAACAAGAAGCTGGCAGACATTTTTGACAGTTTATTTTTGCTTTTATTGTTGTAGAGATTTTTCTTGTGAACCAATGCAAGTCACTGTTACAGAAGTACCCTTCTATGACTCTTTGAGGGTCATTTATTTACTTTTATACTAATAAAAAACAGCAGAGAGAGTTCATGAATGTGGCACTTTCCAATTCATATTTGTCTGGGTCATAAATAGTGCTATATCAAGTTGTTACTTAAAACAGATACATTTTTATGTAATGAAATTTGACTTGGTTGAAACTGATGGATAAAAAAAACACCTCCACATCTCCCTCTGCCCTCATCCTTGTTCAGCATTTGGAAACCAGTGACCTCTAGGAGTCTCTTAGAAATGCCCCTGTGATATGCAGGAAGCAGCCAAGTGTCACTGCTGGGCTCTGGCTTGTGCAGCTTCTCCCATCCCACAGGTGTGATGGGAACAGCTCTGAACCTGCCTTTACACAACAGCTGCTGTAAGGAAGCCAGATTACCCTGTTCTAGCTTGGATTCATGAAAGACACAGTTGGTATAAAGCCACCATGTCTTCTTAATGCTTGTTCAGCCTTAGGCTAAATACAGCTCACCATGGCCAGGCTCTCTGGCTGTATCTAAAAATGCTACAGTTAATAATTTTAACTATTTTATGAATACTTTAAGATATTATTTTCTGGTATAGTGAGAAACGGTTTTTATTTTTAGCTTAAAACCTGCTAAAAAGTAACACCCTGTAGGATAATGTAGTGAATAAAAATCATTCCACATCTGAACTGCACTTGATCTATTGAAAATTCAATGAAAAATCACTACTAGCCTGAATTCACAAAGATAACAGATTGGGGTTTTCTGTCAGCTGGTACTCAGCAAGCTCTGTAGTTTTCTCTGAGCTGAGACAGTGGCTTAGAATATTCTATGACCATTTATTCATCACCAAGAATTAAAAATGGTTTGTTATTCAAATAAAAAAATGTAACAATACACTATTACTGTCAATTCAGTTGCTTCCCGGCCCATTTCTAAATTAACTGGTTTAACAAAACAAATTTTCTTCCTGCAGAGAATGGACAGGAAAACAAAACAAAACAAAATCAAAACCAAATAAAAAAATAAAAAATATAAACCACAAAAATCCCTCAGAGGCTGATTTGCAGAAGCATTGAATGCATCTGCACACTGAAAAGGATGGAAGATAAAAACACAGGGTGTAACACCAGAACTCTTGACTCAAATCAGAATTCTGATACTGAATCAAAATGAATACTTAAATGTTTGATAGATGCACCAAAAGACATAATTTTATATTAAATCCTTTGAAGAGCTTTCCTTATTTTTATTAATATAACCTGAAAATATTCCAGCTCTGCAATGCTGGTTTTGTCAATGATCTCTTTCTAAATCCTGATGATAGAATTATTTTCATAGAAATCAAAAGATTAGCCTGAAAATAACATTTCATTAAATAGCATTTAAAGTTGTTTTTTTCCTCTCTCATTCAGTGTTCCTGCTGTAATTGCCTTGTTCCCTCCTTAGTTATGTAGGAATTCCAGTCCAAGAAGCACAGGGTGAGGCTCCAGAGGTGCTTGGAAAAGTGTTGGTATTCCCATACATCACCAAGTACTCATTGCCAGTGCATTCCCATTTCTCATCATTCTCAGAATTTCTGACAGTCTAGGAAATAATCTGTATTTATTGCTGTTTATTTGGATATTTATCATTGTAAAGTTTAGGAGATGAATCATTTCTGCAATGAAATTCATCTTTGTAAGTACATTTTACTGCACATGCTATTTTTTCTTAATCAGAGGAATTAACCTCTATTACCAAAATCCACCCTAAACTGTAAAAATTAAAGATGACACTAAAACCGTAGTCTTTAAAAGGACACAAATCAATTTAAAATTAACAATAAACTTGTTAGTTAGGCTGTTAATTGCCTTTCATATTAAAATTGTATGGAATAATAAAAATGCCAGTCATTTCTGTGCATCTGATCATCAAGTTGCAAATTTACCCATTAGTTAGAATAATTTAGTTTAGAGCAAACATCCATTTTGAGTGACCAAACCACCTAAAATTTATGACACAGAAAAGTACATATTTCAAACAAGTCTATAAAACTTAATATAATCTCAATGTCAGTGGGCTATGATCTACTATTAGATTAAAAATTGTTATCTTCAATTAGAGATCTTCACTAACATATTTTATAACAAGTCTTTCACAGAAATACTCTTGATTTAGATTATTTACACTTCTTTAATCACAAGTAGCAAGTGTCTGAAAAGTGATATAAAATCATTGTTAATAAAATCTGCAAATGACCAAAAAAATCTCTAATAAAGTAGCAATGAGTAATTGTGCTGGTTCAGTCACAGCCCAGCATGGGTGGGCAAGCATGATGTAATAGAACAAATTATGACTAAAAACTCAAGTTTGTATATTCTGCAGAAATTTGCTAAATTCAACTGTCTTTGGGCACATGGAGTCTCCTACAAAATTTTTCTTTGATCTTAGGTGTTGTTGTTTTAGCTGTCCTGTGATTTTATTTAAGTCTGGGAATTTGAAAGCCTTAAAAAAAATTGGAAAGAAGTCTGATTTTCCCATCAAAATGCAAAAAAAGTGGGAGTTTCACAAGATTAAAACATGAAGCCAAAAGCAGAACTGTTTTCCTAAGCTGTGAGAATCTGAAACCTGTGATGTGATTCACACCACATCCACTTGTTTTTGAAACTAGATGAGCTTTCAGAAATCTTGTATTTATTATATGCTTTCTGTAACTCTAATATTTAGCCTCTAGCCTTGCTCTTGTTAAAACATCCTGTTGTTGCAGAACTCCCCCTTGTGATGACTCACCCTGGCAAGATGTTCTTCTGCTGAATGATGACAGCGATGCTGAATCTTTATTCTTTGCTCAGTGACATATTTAATGATAAATAGTTGATAACTGAGATCCAAATTCTTTTATGTGACTAAAATAAGTGATAACCAGCTCAGACTAAGTAATTCCTCCGTGACCTAAGGCAAGACACTTCAGCTCTCTGTAGCTGACATCCTTATCTATAAAATGTGAATGGCATCACTTCATTCATTACCTCAAAAGAAAGCAACAACAGAGCTTTTGGCCTCCAGCCCTGTGATAATGCACATGTGACAGGCATTACTGTTCACAGCCAAAGAAATTCATGAGTACTGCATGGGACTGAGCAATTACTCTGCACAGGCCCAAGGCTTTGGGTGTTTTCCACCTGGACACAAGCATTTCAAGCTTTGAGTACTTATGCAGAGACTTGGGAGGTTTTGGTTATTGCACACAGTTGTTTTTCTGTTCAGTGCTGAACCTGCCATGTGAAAAGTTCGGTTTTTGAGTGCATTGCATTTGAGTTCCTTGGTGAAGGGAACAAAGATCTTTCACTGGATCCTCTGGAGAGGTGTCTGAGAAGTTTAACATGCCTTCAGGGAAACTGCAAAATCCACATGTCCCTTGTCACCACACTGAGAAATTGCACACCAGTAGTACCATGACTGGGCTGCAGCCATCTGCATGGAATGCTTGTTTGCTGGGGTGTGAACTTGAGGAATATTTTTCATTTAACAGTGTTTTTCATTTTAACATCGGCATTTTAGTCGTCAGTATTTACACCTTACAGAAAATTGAGTGTTGGTAAATGCACAATAGGCACAAATATCTTCCATGATTGTAAGTGGGGAGAATGATAAAGGCCACAGTGTCTATGGTTTTTTAAAAATTTTATTGTCATTTCCAGTCTTGAGTATTAAAACTATAAACCATTTCTAACTGCCTTGATCCAAAGAGTTGGATTCATTTTTATTTTCTCTTCTAAACTGCTCAGTAATGCAGTTCACTCTTTTTCTCATGGTTTATGAGTTAAACACTTATTTATTTTTAATACCATCACTTCCTATGGTATTAGACTTTAACCCACAGCTCATCTACATCTTGCAGACTCACAGGAAAGTTCCTCCTCTCCCAGGCACACCTCATCTTGCACACAGGTAACACCTTCCTGCTAAGCCATCAATAAACATCATGCAGCTGTGCTTCCACCTGCTTGAAGATCACAAAACAACAAATACACCTAGAACATACCAATTAATTTAACTCTTAGTTTCTTCTGAAAAGAATTGTCATTGTTTGGCACTCCTAAAGCTCATCACACCTCCACGTTCTGCTTTCCATGTAGAGACATCCAAGGCTTTCCCAGTATAGTTATAAAATAACCATGGCTCAGTTCTTGCACCTTTCTTTAAAGAAATATCTAGTATTAGCCTTTCCTTCTGATCCCTGCACACTGCTTTCCAGGGGGAATACAGCCAGGCCCATGCAGGCTCCAGCATTGTCTCTCTGCTCTGACACCTGATCTGGGCAATTAGAAGCAAAGAGACCACCCTGGGAAAAATATATGGTACTCTGAATTTGTATTTTGAGCTTGCATGTGCTTTCATAGAAAAAGGAACTCCTTGCAGGACTCTAGCTGGCACACTTATATTGTAGTAGCATTTGAAGTTCAGCTCTCTTTGTTTTTATTTTTAATTTTGGCTTCATTTGGTGGATTTGACTTACATGAAACCCAGAAAAAGACAAGGTTGCCATTGTATTGCTCTGTTCTTGCCCTATAATGCCTTCCATCATAGATTAAAAAGGTGATGGTATGATGTTTCTCTGTTTGGGTGCAATGATATTCAATATGCTTTTTGGAGAGCTCTATGGCCAAAGTCAGGGAAACCAGAGCTTTTCTTCTGACCTTTCTCATGTCCTTCGCAGAATTTTGAGAGTGGGAAAATTGCTCCTATGTCTGTAAACTCTTCTTAAGACAGATAAAAGGGATGTGGAGTTTCTGGTTATCAGGTTGCCAGTATCTTGAAGAAGAAGAAATCACTTAAAAGTTGACACACTTTGAGTCCTTTATTTAAATTCTGATGTCTTCTAAGTAAATTTTGAGTACCCTGAAATCAGTGAAGTGGAACTTAAGAAAAGTGACTGAAGAAAAGTTTTAGGGATGACTTACTGTTCTCTGAAGAGATGACTTCATTTCAGCTTCTTTCTCACCCCCTGCCATGAGTGTGGAGCTGCTGCTGCCCACAAAGAAGGCACCTGAGAGAGGGTTGGCATCTTACAGATTTTATATCCTGCTCTGGGCTGCCTTTTTTCCCCTCTGTACTTTATAAATTGATCACAGCTTGCAGGCAGAAAATGGCCTGCAGATTGTAAGATGGCTGCAGTTTTTAGATTCAGTTTTTAGATTTTTTGTAAAAGAAAATATAGTGCAGGATTCAGTAAAAAGGTAGGAAAATGGCTTTGTTTCTTTTGCTTTCCTTTTTAAAACTTACAGGGTAATGATGCCCTGAGCATCATACTAAAGTGCTTGGGACATAGACTGGAAGATTTATTTGAGGTTTTTATGTCTGGGCTTGTTCTGCATCTGTCTGATCCATCTGCCTTGGTCTGGTCTTGCCCATGACTGATCTGGATCACAGAACCAGAAAAATATCTCTTCCCTTAGGCTGAGTCAGGAGATTCTTTATTGTGTAGCAAATTTCCCTTCCCTGCCCTGCCCCCTCAGTATCTGAGCCAACAGTTTGAGAAGAAAAACAACCACTATGTCTGCTATTTCATAGCTGTGTATTGGAATCTCAGCTTTCAGCATGATCTTTATATGTGTTAAATGACTGAAAACTTTCAGCAGAAAAACCTGTGGACCCGATGTCTCAGGGCATGAGACACAAGTCCATCAGCATTTTTTTCCATTAGCTAATGGAGTTGCAAGGAAAGGAGACAATAAACCCCACTGAAAATAGAAACCTGTTCCTTGTTCTGAGGCAAAATGAGAATGAGCCATTGAAAGATAGCATGACAAAAATGTAAGAGTTGCAAACACTTGTGAATCAGCAGTGTCACAGTTAACCAGCACTAAAAGCTGCTCATCTCAATAATGATGTCTTGAAAATATGCAGCAATTACTCATGACAGTCTTGAGATGCACTTCTTTCACAAGATCAGGCTTATGATCAGAGTTTACCTCACAGAGTTACATTTTTTCATTAAAAATGGTTACTCAAGCATGGCTTTAATATTTTTTAGGAAAAATGAAAATAGAAGTCATACCTCCTTGCCTTTATGGGCTTCAGAAGTTACTTTCTGTGTCAGTCTTGCATAAGCTAAAGTGCTGGAAAGGAATTTGAAATGGTGAGTTTTACACGGTTCAGAATTTTTCCAAGTACTAATATTTATTGAAGGAAATTCAGTACCTAACTGGAATATCAAATCTGCTTAACAATGCAAACCTGTGGCTTTACACCCTGTTCTCTGGAGTAAGCAAAGGCTCCCTACCCAATGAAGCAGAAGCTGATCTTCTTTTCAAACCCTGGAGTACAGGCAAGCAATATTTAATTTATATTTCCTCCCATTACTTCAAAGGTTATTGTTAAAACATATCTTCATGCTGCTGCATAGCATTGGGTATGTCTTTCTTTTGGGAGTAGACAGAGGTCATTAAAATCTGTCTTCTTTCTCTCTCCCACCCTCCCATCCTCTCCCAGTGCACCCATATTTTGCATACATTTACTGGTGTTATTTCACTGCTTGCAGTGATTAACCACATTGGCAGCTGTTTGCAGGCTCTAAAACAGCAGAAAAGGAGGGAGAGGAGCTGCACAAACCCTCCCACATCCCCTCACTGTGGATGTTTCATGACTTCAGAGCAGTGCTAACCTCCAGTCTGCTCATCATGAAGAAAACCCGATGGCTTCTCAAAGCAGGGACACCAATTTCTCTGCTTATGTTCAGCTGTGGGAATTCAGTGCTGTGGAAAAACAGCAACATTGGTGAGTTTGTAGTTCAAATCAGCACAAAAAGAGCTGAGAGCATTTATCCTGACACGGTGGCTGGGTGTCACACACAGAATTGCAGTGAGCAGGGGAACAGCTGGCTGAGCCCAGGATGACTGACTGGCTTTTCTGCCCTGGTACAGGAGAGCCAAGGGGTTCACAGCAAAGCTTCTGAGCAATGCAGGTGGCACAGACCTTGTATGAGTGAGCAGAAATGGCTTGATGAGGTTTTTATCATTATTAAAGAAATAGACTGCATCCACATTACAAACAAGCAATTTCTGCACATGTGGTGGGGTTTAGGGGTACTCTGGCAGGTTTTTCAGTAGGGTTTCTTGCTTGTTGTAGATGTTGAAGATATATTTTTATGGATTTTTTTTAATCTGTCCTTCCCTATTGTATCCAGTGCTTTTCCTAGAATATTCCATCACAAAAATTTTAAATACACAAATCCCTTTGTCTCTTGCAGGATGTACAGAGAGAAAGCCCATAGTGGGTAGAATTTAAAAACTATTTATGTACTACTAAATAAAAATAACTCAGCATCTAAATACAGCACCAGTCTCATAATCATAAGAGACATAAAGGAGCAGTAAAAATTTAATTAAACCAGTTGTATTATTGTTATACTTCAACCTCAAATGGAGCAGGGAAAGAGTAATATTAGAACTGCTAAACCATGTACTAGATTTGCAGACCTTTATAATTTAAAGCAAGATATAAATAAGATCAAAAGTAGTTTTAGGTTGTACTAAGTCAGTGGTTAAAACATGAAATTGCCTAAATTAGATTCTTTCAGTTGTGTCTTAGCAGAGAAGAGACATGAATAAGAAATCACTTTGCCCCTCTGATGTGCTCAGCTCTACACATAGGGGAGGCACCTGTAGCTGCCATAAGAATGCTCTGAGTAGAAATGCAGCAATATGGAAGATGATTCAAATGGGGTTTTGCTTCCATACTCTGTTCCTCTGCTGGGTTAAATTTGAGCACTGCTGAATTGCAAGCCCAGAGCATATCAGAGAGAGATTTCTGATCATTCACAACACCAGATCTATAAAATATTCATAAAACCTCTGCAAGCTGAATTAGCCTTTCAAGTAATTAAAAAAATACATCAAATAATACAATAAATGTCCATTTACTACATGTCACGTGAAGCATAAGATTTTCTTTTAAATATTTGATTCATGAAAAGTAAATGAGGCATTTCTGATGCAACTATTATGGGATTTCATACTGTATGTAAGAGTAATAAGAAAGGTACTGTGTAATTGTTAACAGCTCTATTTCCTACCACCTAAACTAATGAGCACCTTTGATCTTCTCTGAATTCTTCATGTGTAGCTGTTTGCACCATTGTCAAAAGCCCATTCCTTTACTTTTCTTGGGAAATAATCTACATAATGCAAAGTGACTGTTTATGGAGCACAGTCAGTTTTCCACTCGAGGAAGAAAGGGCATCATCTGATAAAAGGAGACATATCCTTGAGACAGCTACAAAATCAGATCATTTTTGCAGAGAGCAGATTTTTTTCCTGCCAGTCAGAATTTAAAGAAAGGACTCATTCCACATTTGGCAGGAAATTTTGCTTCTCCAAGGGTAAACAATACTGAGTGAAAATAGTTGAAATTTTTTTTTCTCAAATAGTTTTATTACTTGGAAAATTGTAATTGCTTGGTTGATTAAAAAGCTAAAAAAAATGAACTGCAACTATTATTGTTCCAGATATGTAGGTAATATTCATGCCATGTTTTTATGAGTTCATTTTTAATTTCAGTTTTCAGAATTTTGCAGCACCAATTTTTGCTTTTTGGTCCCCCAGCCAGCAGATTACAATGCAGGAAGACACCTGCCACCTTCCATATTGCTGTTTTAATAAATTTCTTTGAAGCATTGATGTTGGATATTAAAATATAAGGCTCTAATCCTAAAGTGTCTCCTAAATTTGAAAGTCCTTCTTAATTTTAATAGTGCCAGTCTCAAGATAGCATAGATAGATTTTTTACGGGATTTATGAGACATGTTTGCATAAGGAACAAGAGAGGATGATTTTAAAGAGTTTCAGTTACAAATGTGTATGTAAGGATGACTATATCTGAATATTTCTGATACAAACCAAAACTGTGATTCCACAAGCAAAATCCTTAGTCACAAACAGGTAACACTGGCATGGAAAAGTGAAGATCCTGCACCTGAATATTGGGGGCCTCATTTGTGCCCAGCACAATTCCCACTGGCCTCAGGGGGTTCACATCTGTGGGAATGGCACATGAACCAGCCTGAAGGATGCTGAGTTCAGAAAAGTACCTTAAAGCCTCTTCTGTCCCTAAACAGGCTGCAGTTCCCAACTGGAAGCAAAGGTAAACACACTGACCTGTGAGTCCCAGGAGTCCTGGCAGTCCTTGCACTCACTGCAGGTTGGGGGTCCTGCAGCCCCTCAGGGGTCCTGCAGCCCTCACAGGGGCCCGCAGCCCCTCACAGGGTCCTGGTGCCCCTCAGGGGTCCTGCAGCCCTCACAGGGGCCCGCAGCCCCTCACAGGGTCCTGGTGCCCCTCAGGGGTCCTGCAGCCCCTCACAGGGTCCTGCTCTTGCAAAGAGCTCTCAGCCCAAGTGCCTTTGTCAGCCAGACCCTGCTGGCTCCCCTCGGCCTGTGCTTGTCTGAAACTGGGAAAACAAAGCCAAGTTTGCCTCAAGACCTGATCCCAGGGTGACCCAAAAAAGGTCTGAAGAGGCTCTGGATTGTTCACCCACTGCTCTGACTGGAGAGATACTGACTGCATTCCAGCATTCCTTTTGGAAACTAACCTTCCTTAAACAAGAAGAAAAAGATCAAACAAGAACTAATTTTATTCAAAGAAGCAGTGTGAGAGATCAGCAAGAAGCAAGCTGATCCCTAGGGGAAGGATAACACACTCATTTTCTCCTCTCATCACACACTCCCGGAAATATCTTGATCAATATCAGAGCTCTGTGCAACATGTAAAGGAGATTACATTTCACAAGATATATTTTAAATTATACATTTCCACACACTGTATTAATATGAAATGCAATTTTATCTGATTTTAATACTTTGATGCTAGCTTCCATTATTTGCACAGTGAGTAAATGAAGAGATGCACAGAAATCTGGACTTAATTAGGTAGGACATGCTATCACTTACTGACTGGCACAAGTAGAATAAGTTTAATACAAGCATTGTGTAACACTTTCTGTCCTGAGATGGTGCACAGCAATACAGCAAAGTTGCATTTCATGCTGGCTGCCAAAACCCACCCAAGTTTTGTAAATGTAAATTGACAACTTTTTTTCTTTTTTTCCTTGCTCTTATTTATAAATAAATAAATAACCTTTTAAAAGCATTTTTAATTTTTTCCTTTCATTAATTCTATTTGTAATGACCAAGAGGAAATACTGCACAATTTGTACATGACTGAGTCTTGGTGCTGTTACTGTAATTGGCAGCTCTCTTTACCCTAAATGTGTTATTATTGTGCCACATAAAAGAGCACCAGATGTAAGAACCAAAAAGAGAAGGAGTTTGCAGAAGGAAAGTTACAAGGCTGGGCCATGACCCAGGGAAATATCTGCCTCAAGGTATTTTAAAAATCTACTACAGAATGAAATTACTTTTTCACTTTTTAGCTCCCACTGAGCACAGTCTAAATGCCAGTGTGATTCATCAATGTCCCAGATAATTCTCTGAGACATCCACTCACAGCCTGTGGTGCTGTTAGTGCTCCTGCTGCCTCTGAGAAGGCAGTGCAGGGGCCAAGCTGTGCCAGAGGTGCAGCCAGGGCTGGGGGTTGCTGCTGGCAGGGACAGGTGAGCACTCAGCACTCAGCTCTGCCTTCCTGCAGAGCCCCAGCCCGGGGGGGATCTCACTCCAGCCCTGCTTCCCACTCCAGTCGTGCTGCACAAATAACAGATGTTGCCTTTACTGCTGTGTTAGAGCTCCTGGGCACCAACCAAACCAAGGGCAGTGACCAGCTGTGGTTTCTCTGCTTTTGTCAGGCTGCTTTTCCTCTCTGAAGCATTTCCTGGCCCTTTCATTACATGTGAGCACCTCACTGCCTTTAATCCCTCAGCAGTTTCAAGGGCAAGAAAGAGGGTGGTGACCAGTGCTGTGCTAACTCCACAAATGTCCCTCTTATTTTTCTGTTTGGTTTTTGCCTTGGTCATTAATTCTCATTAGGTGGAAAACTTTCTACACTGCAGTTTGTTATACATAATAAAAATGTTGGGCAATATTAAAATGTTTTTTATTTTATAGAAGAAGGGTCAAAATAAAATCAGAGGCACTAAATTTCTCCCCATCTAATGGGGTTCTGATTTCCAGTAGCTCCTTCTATTTCCATGAGGTTTTTTGATTTTCCCTCACAGCAGACTCTTTCTTATGTTCAGAAAACCTTTGTTTCTTTATTTATAAATGCCTTCATAAATTCTTGGGTTATTTATGCCATTATGCTAATGCCCCTTTCATCCTAAAATATTGCACTGAATTTGTCTTAATTTTCTGTTAAAGGTTACACTGACAAAGGCCAATAAAACACATGGAGCATTATTTGTATTTACTTACAAAGCTGCAGTATCCAGGACGACATCATCACTTCTGTAAAGTATTATCCCATAAAGTTCATTTTGAAAGTGAATGCCATATCTCATTTTCCTATGACATGCAAACAGCCTATCTATCTAAGCCTTTACAGCACATCCATCACACCAGAAGTGTGCTGCTGCCAGTGAATCAGAAGCTGCAGCAGCAGTTAACAAGAAGTGTGCTAATTAATGGCTCCAACAGAAAGTTTTAAGAGTGATTTTTCCAGGCGCTTCACTCAAAAGTGATTGAGAAGGAAATGCCTCTTTAAAATTTTTATATAATGTCACACTAAATGAACCATAAAGAAACAATATAGAAAATACATAGCTTGGAATTTATGAGAACATTTTGCAACTATTAATGACCATGTTTAAAGGTCTGGATTTTAAATGGAGCCAAGGGACCTTTGAAAGCAGATTTACCAGGAAGGTCATCTTTAAAAATGGAAGGGAAGAAAACCACATCTCAAACATCACAATCAGGGACATAACAAAGCCCAGAATTGCTAAAGAACAAGAGACCTGACAAAGAGAGGAGGAATGGACACCAAAATGCTATGAAATCATTATATGGAGCATATTTATTCAAATTCAAAAGAAATGTTCACTGCCAGTCACCAGCTAAATGAAAAATGGCATTGCAGCTGGCTTTTTTAGAAAAAACTCTTTTGGACCAGCCACCCTCACTTGCAATTTCAAACTGCTGCTGCTCACCAGCTTAGCTGGTGACATGTTACTGCACCTCAGAACATACAAATCTTGTCTCCTCAGAAAACAGTTGTCAAAACATTTTTTTTCCTTCATGACATATGGAAAGAAATTCTTCGTACATATTGAAACTATTTTTCTTTCTTTGAAGCAGTTTCAATCATATGATATATAGTTAAACATAAAGCCACGTTTCAAAATACAAACCTAGAACATAAAAAAATCTAAAAAATTTAAAATATGCCTATTTTTGGGGCTATCCCATTATTTAACCAATAAACTCAATTCCTGTGAAATGGGTACCTCCTTTACAAAGTAGAGTTGATGTTGATAGGACAATGTATTAACTTGGATTTGGATTCTCTGGCAACATTTCTTTCAAAGCTTTTTTTCAAACTGACTGATAATAGAAATGTGCTAAGATAATTCTCTGCTTGAAATTTGAGTACCCTTTACCTTTGACAAAGACATTCTTATTGAAGATTTTACAAAATAATTCAAGTCTATTTCTTACACACTGAAGAGCACCGTTTCATTCACAGTACTGCTAATGTAGAGCTGGAAGGTAATTAGCAGTGATAACTGTCTGCCACCTTTTTCTTATCTGACATTTTCAAGCCCTGTAAATTAGAAGTGTCTAACGCTAATAACTTATTTATTTTTATATACCATTGAGCTTGCCAGCCATTTTTAGTTATCAGTTCTTAAAGAAAACACTTTAGAACTGGAATCTTGTAAAATTTCAGCCCGGAGCAGACTACACCAAAGTTAATGAGCCATGAAAAATAAGACTTGGTTGAGAAGGTTGTTAATACAATTTTTAAGCTGTAGCCTGTACTAGCAAGCCATGATCAGTTGAAGTAGACACTTCAATTAATCCTATATTGGAAACTGAGAAAATAACCTACAGGGCTTCATTAAAAAAAAAAAAAAAAGTGTCTGTTTTTCTACGATGTGTTGGTACCTTTGTGGAAGCAAGATGAGGAGAACAGGGAGAGCTCCCGTTCCAGGGCAGGGTGAGGGTCAGAGCCCTGGGCTCAGAGGTGCCCAGCAGAGCAGAGCTGCTGCTTTACTCACCCCTTGTGCTCCGTGCCCCTGGGCTGGCCCCTGGGCACGCAGGGGTGAAGCTGTGAAAGCTCCCCTGCCCCGCGGCAATGTCACATTGCTAAGGCTGGCAGGAGCCGGGGGACAGAGCTGCTCCGGGCTGAGCTCCCTCCGGGCCTTCAGCTGCCCATCCCTGCCGGGAGAGGCGTCAGGCTGGGATTCAGGATCAGACACAGTGGTGTCTCTGCTCACGGAGCTGCATACCAATTCTCAACACTGTGCTTTGAAAACAATCTTGAAATACTCTTTTATATGTTTTACATGGTGTTGTCTATGTTATACTAGGCGTTGTCTTTTTTTTTTTTCCCTTACCTAGGAAAATATTAAACTGTACCAGAAAAAAAAAAATAAAAGCAAAAATGCAATGGTAAATTCAGGTGTCTGGGGTTTGATATCATGCAAACTTATATCTACATATTTATAGGATTTCTTTTTGAAGAATAGCCTATATATATATTTCTATTGAATTGAGGTTATTGCACAAATGCAAAGAAAGCAAAGAACAAAGAATCTAAACCCCCCCCCCCCTTTTTTCTTTTTTTTGGCAGGATGAACCAATACAGTTAATTTTTAATAATGTTTTTCTCAATTCTATTTTGCATTCAATTTTTTTTTACTTTCAGAGTCCCCCTTTTTTCAAGAAAAGTGTCTGGGAAAAACAAAAAACAACAAATAGTCACTAAATTCACCATGTTGGCCTCTTTTTCCAAGTGTCATTTTCAGTCATGCTGCTTGACAAGCTCATATGAGAAATGACAAAGACAGTTCACAGAACTGTCACTTCTCTATTAAAATGAAATAGCCTCTCTTTTGCTGTCCTTCACAATTTTCAGAATTTAATGTCAGTAAATGAGTGGCACACCAGTGGCATTTATAAATTCAGTTCATTTTGCTCTATCTAGAAAACAGAAATGGAACTTGGCACCTTCTGCGTGTTTTCTTGATATCAGATATTTAGAAAACTATCTGACTACATGAAGAAGCATTTATCAAAGTAAACATGCTATCTATATGTAAACACCCCTACCTGTTGCAGAGATTACTTTTATATCCCCATTTTTTCCCAGCCTTGATGGTGTATTTTAGCACTCAGAATGCTGATAAAAATGATTGGGTTCCACTGACTACAAGAATGGGAAATGACAAATAGATGGAAATCCACAGATTATTGTAAAAATAATTCCTAAACTTGCAACTGTAACTCATACATATTTTCTTGCCACATAATGTCCGTATTAAATAAACAGGTGTAATAGATAAGTGTCCCTCTAGCCCCAAAAACCTGCTTTCACCGTTAGTGACTATAAACATTAGCACTTCATCCTAGTGAGTGACTGTTTGTGTGAGATTCAGCACTGGACTCCCCTCATTTCCTTTTGGGGATCATTCTGGCTGCTGTCTGTCACACCCGAGTGTCTGTGACCACCTGAATGCACATTTAAAGGCGTTGTGTGGAGTGAGAATGGGGGCCATCCTTTGATACGTGGAAAAGGAGAGCTCACACTCCATTCTAGAACAATTTCCTGACCTGAGTCACAGTGGAAAAAGCCATGCAAAGGCAAAGGGCTGGGCGGTCCCGGTGTGCAGCTCCCTGTGCTGCAGGCAGAGCAGGGAATGGTGCCCATTCCCAGACCCAGCAGCCCCCGGGGTCCCTGCCCCGGACTCAGCAAGATCTCAGCTCCCCTCCCCTCCTGAACTCCCAGCCACATTTCTCAGCCTTGTTTAAGATCTAGCTGACACACCGTTCCCACTCCGAGGGATGGAGAGGATTGCTGGATTGCTCTCCCATTCTCAGTGTTCCTTTTCAAACCCTCTTCCTTCTGGATCTTCATTTCTGCCTCTCTCTTTGTTTCCCTGCCCCTGCCTGGGGCAGTCATCACCTAATTTTCTCTTGCTCATTTCCCCATCTCCTTCCATGCTTCAGTCATAACGTTTACAGCTAAAGGTTTTATCTGCCCCTTACACCCCCATCTGAAGGAATGATTAAAATCCCGTTCAGAGCCTTTCAGTATTCCCTGCCAGTTGTTCATCACTGTGGGGGTGGAATAGTAAATCCCTCAGTGGGAGTGTCTGAGGGTCCTTGTGTCTGACTGCCAGCTCTCCCTCACCCCTTCTCACTAATGCCCTCCTGCATTAGCTCGCCTCCTGCACCCAGAGACTACATTCCTATTCCTACTGAGAGCACAACGTGCCCATACCCTCTGCATTGCCTCAAATCTCCCATCTTCCATTGCTCTTTCATTTTGCTATCCAAGGTTTGAAGTGTGTTCTTAATTTCCTCTGCAAAGTCTGGCAACTTTCACTTCCTCACGTCTTCTCCCTCATCTGGTGCTTTGCCTAAATCTTCAAGATTCATTTTTTTTCCCTGCTTGCTCTTTTCTGCTCTAGAAGAGGGGGTTATTTATCCAACAATCTCTCAACTACTAATTTTCACATATCCCTGGGATACAGTTTTCAGACAAGTGTTGTCTTTATTTTAAGAATAACTTAACCTCTCCATCCCACTTGCTTTTATTGACTTTCTCTTGCTATCTAAAACTTGGCCTTTTGAAAACAAAACTTACTATTTGTTGATATTTAAAAAAAAACATATTCCGTAAGCTTCTATCAGTTTCAAATGAATCCCTTCACCAACATTCATGGCAGAATGAAAACACATTTTGCTTTGGAAATGCTGAAGCCTTTCACCTGTAACAAGCTGCATTGACTGGACCATTTTGACAACACCTGTTCTCAGCATTTGGGAAGGTATATTATTTTGTGATGTTAGAGATCCCAGCAGTATTTATCTCCCTAGTGAAATGCCTTTTCAGCTTTATCTCTTTCCAGTCCACTTGAGCAGACAAGAGTCATAACAAGCAAAGGATTTAGGACAGATGCACCCTTCAACACTCACAGAAATTAATCTACAGTAATTCCCCAGTGGGCTTTGGCTCCAGACTGAAGCTTTCACCAGTTTTCACCAGCTTTCCAAGCAGTGCCTGCCACCAGCCCATGTCTCAGTCATGGCAGGGGCTTGGCTGCTGCTCCATTCTGCAGAAACTCGGATTACTGTTTTATTCTCCTGAGGGTTTTTTAAAATCTTTTTATACTAAACAAGTATTGTAGTTCCTTTTTGCCTTAAACCCCATAGTGTGACATTACAGCTAAGTAGCTCACAGTCCCTGCTACTGAACAATAATATTTTTTATGTCAACTGGAGCCCTTTGTAATACTTGATGCAGCCAGTGCAGCATTCTGAATATTTTCTGAGTCCTTGGAAAACTCTTGTGTTTAAGATGTACAGAAGAGCTTTTTTGATTAAAGTGATAGATTCTGCTGGATCAGATCCCTCTTATGCACCTTCTGTTTCTGCTCAAGTAAGGCAGATGAATGAAAGATGGGGACTCTTCATCTTGCCAGCTATTCCAGGACTTCTTAAGAGTCCATGTTCTTTTATGGACAAGTTGTATGGATTTTCAATACTAGACTTCGTCTTAATAACAGTATTGTGCTTGTGGACCATCACAATTTTTTTCACACCAAGCAGAAAGACAAATGGAAGCAGCACTTTGATGTTCCTCTGTCTGTAAAAGTGATTTTCCTGTTGCCTCTGTTCTTCAGCTATTGAGTTGGAAAACTAAATTCTGGAATTTTGTAACTTAAACAATTGCCATTAGCAGCACAAAGTACAGTGAAATTAGCAGAGGGTAGAGTTCCCCTGAAGAGTGTGAGAGGGTCTAACTTTATAGCACAGTTTAGTTCTCATTCTGTGGAGTACAAAGTAGATAAGAATATCTAAGGATAGTCAGGAACATATCAACATAAACATCAGGAAAATCAGTCTAGGCCAGAGGACCATCTCCAACCATTCTAAAGTTTATCTGTGATGCAATAATTGACCTGGATCTGTTTCATCAGCTCAAGCTCAAAACCACCTTGAGGTATGAGAAACAGAAAATATGATAAATGTGTATCCTGAAAAGGGCACAAAATTACAAGACAGTAAATTTGATACCGATACCTTAAAAATAATCCAAAAGTGCAGAAAAATTGAAACAGATAAACTAAAACATAAATGAATCTTTATTCTTTGTTTTTTTAAAGGAGACAAAAAGTCTGTGATAAAGAAGATCCACTTAATATAATGTATCTGTCTTTCTTTCTAAAGGGTTCTCAAAATCTCCCTTGCAAAAGAGAAGGATAAAAGAACTGAGAAAGAGTAGGAACAGAAGTTGAAGATTCACTAAAGAGGTAGAAAATACCCTTTGGGATGGGCTACTGATCATTTAAATGGCAGATACAATTCAACAAAATAAATGTGAAATGATATAGATGAGGGAAAGATAAATCATCATTTCCCATGTAACATGATGTGTTATATATTACAGCAAACTGCATCTTGCAGAGTGAGATGCAGTCCATGAGAACATCAGCTCAGAGAATAGAAAAATAAAAACAAATGTTAGGAATTATTAAGAATGAGGAAAGAAAAAAAGAAAGAAAACTTTCTCTGAGGTGGTTTCTGATTTCATGTTTGGTCTGTCTTAGACATCTGCTTTTACTCATTGTTTGAGACAGCCTACTATGGACTTTGGTTTTACTCTGTATAGCCATTTTAAAGCTTTTACTGACATGCCTCAGTGTATTCAGCAATTTAGTCACTAAAAAGCATAAAACCCACATTTATAAATAACAGAACTAAGCCTAATTACATAAGTCTTGTTTTCATTTTCAGTAAGTGCATATATATATATATGCATGTATTTTTTTCTTCATTTTTATAATCCTAAATTGCAATGTTGTCTTTATTCCATTTTATATCCTCTATATTTATAGCTCCCTAATATGTTCCTCAAGACCACAACTCTGACTAGGAAGATGAAGGAACATTAGGTCAACCATACTGGACATAGTTTGACTGGCAGCTTGCCTCAAATACTATTTTTCTCCTTCTCTATCCTTTTGATTTTACAACAGAAATTTCCCTGAAGCAGCACTTACATTACGATGCATTCCCTGACACAGGTTAATTGCTATTTACTGTAATTATTCTCTACTCAGCTTCAGAAAAGCTGTCAAAATACACCTTTGTGATTACATATTTCACTGTAAGATTGCAATGAAGACTGGACCATTGAAATAGTAGTAAAAAAAGAAAAACATTATTTCTGGGTTGTTGGTTTTTCTCATCAGCTACTTTGGAAGAAATTGGCACAGCATAATGCAGAGCACACACATTTTGCAAATATCCTAAGAAAAGCTACTGAAACAAACAAGTAATTAAAATAAAGTTTGATGGGGAAACATGCAAGCATATTAAAACTCATAAAAAATATTAAATTTTGTTTTAGATACCAATCATACACAAAATGGAGCTCCTTTGAACAGTCTCCTCCTTCAGATGTTCCTATGCCAAGCTCAAAATTAAACAAATTGAAAAATTGATATAAAATTATGTCCCAGCCTGGAAAATTTCTTCATCATTGTGCTGTAAGTTGCCAAAGAATATTATCTGTATAATGAATCAGAGTCTATCTTGGATCTTGCCAAATTATTCTCTATCTTCCCCTGGCTTTTGATATGTATTATTTTCTTTTGGCTTATGCTGCTCTAAGTGAGGAACAGCTTTTCTCTAACTTGCTTCTTTCCCTCTGCTCTTGAAAGAATCAGTTTTACCTTGTCAAAGCTCATGTGCCTCAGGAGTCCATGAGTGCACAGCTTCTTCTGAAATGGGTACAGACACTGTCAGCATGAAGCTCCATCACTGTTTCAGGCTAATCTACATCTGATGGCACAGTCTTTCAAATTAGGCGCAGAAAGAAATTGTTTTATTACTTGTTTGGATCCCTCAGAGTCAAACTCAAGACTTCTCTTTGGATCTCCTTCTCTCATAACTGAAATCATCTATCATATAAGTTTCATTAGTCTCAGCATTGTCAAGGAAAGCAGAGCCACCCTCAAAGTTTTTGGCTGCTCACCTTTTGCTGGATGAGGTGAATCCCTGGAGCTGCAGCATCTGCAGGGTGCTGGGGTCTCCACTTCCAGTGCACAGCCTTCAATGCCTTCTGCCTTGGGGCAATGAGGTGGCTTTGCACAAATCATCCCATAATTACCAAAAAGTAATTATGATGTGTCACAGGTATCTAACATAAAACACAATTCTGGCTTAAGATTGCAAGACAAAATGATATCAAAGTAATTGTTCAACTTGGCAAATCTTTGTCAGTGCATAGCTTGCATTTTCCAAACCTAGGGAGCTAAAGAGAGGCCAGTGCCACCTTCACAGCTGAATTTGTGTTTCCCTGAAAAAGCAAACATACCATTGACTTCCATGATTACTGTTCTAACATATTTCTTAAATTAAATTAAAGAAATGCAAGGTTTCCTAATATTTTTTCAATAAGAGAATTTTGGGGGATATTTTTGCTCTGGTACATCTTTCTCTGTACTCACTAATATTAGACTGGTAAGATTTTCTAAGGGAGCTCAAACTCACCCAGAGATAAAGTCTTTAGGCTGCAGAAAGGGCAGTGAGTGTTTGCAAATGCTCCTCTTGCCTTTCCTAATGAGGATTGTATGTGAGAAAACACAGGCAATTGCCAATCCCCAGCTGTTTATTCCCAATTACTAGATTTACCCCAACAAGATTACTTTTCAATTTTACCTTATTCTGAAGCTCAAGCAGAGAATAAACATATTTTTTTAACAAAGTAGTATGTTTGTGGAACAGGTTTTACCACTGAGGCTGGAACTGTTTGATGGCAGGGTGAATCCTCTGCATTCCTCTGCTTCCCAACTTTCCTTAGCACAGTAGTGCTTATTCTAGAATAGAATGGAAAAGGTAGTACTTTGCTGCAATTTTTTAGTCAACGTTTTGTGGTTGTTCTAAGTCTGTGATTTGGGGGCCTTCTCCATGGAGTTTGGCCATTCCAATGGCACTTTGTAATTTGCTTTGTTCAGAGAAGATTTTCAGCCACACAAGTAGTGTAAAGCAAGGAATATAGAATATAAAAATAAATGTTTTTCCAAACAGTGAGGTGTTTATATAGAAGGCTTGCAGAGAACTGATGTCATTATGGGAGGGATGAAAATACCCTGCAGAGCTCTATTGGCCACATACATCCTTAGCAAATAATGCTTCATGTTGTTTGGAACACCTATTCCAAAAAACAAAACCACACCAAAACCCACATGAAAAATAGAAACATTTTTCCTGCAATTTTCTGGACCTCTAAAATGTAAGCTATAAAATAAAATAAGTAGAAAACTCTCTGAACCTTCAGAAAAGAAGTATTATTTCAGTGTTTCTGTTGTCAAATTGCCATCTCTTACTGAGAAATTCCAGTTTTATTTCCATTTCAAGACATAGGATCTTCACATCTCTGATTTTTCTGCCATCTATTTACTGTGTCATATTGATCATTTATGGGCCCTCACATTCCAGGCCAGGTGTGTAATATGTGGCATTTCTAATCTTAACCAGCTTCACCAAAGCATTTTCTTTTACAGGCAATTGCTCAAGAGGGACTGAAGTGTGCAGTGAAATATCAATACCTGTAGGTAAAACCATTTTCCACCTTGCCTGTTTTTATGGCTGCTATAGATCACTTTTTCCTATGCCCCTGTAGGAACTGTCTTCTACCAAATCCCAGCTCAGACAGAGAGTGGAAAATGGAAACCCACCCCCAGTGATGACAGCTAAATGAATATGCAGCACAATGCAAAGAGCTCCACATGTTAACTGGAACAAAATAAATTATTCCTGTATGTGCCAAGACATTTCCAGGCAGGTTTCACCACTTCAGGAGAATAAATCCAGTCATTCCTTTGATGTTTCTTCAACCATGGGAAAGAAAGTTCTCCACAGAACCCTCACAGGATTTAGTGTGGAAGTCACGTTGTGACCAGGGCTAAAGAGAGCAGAAAAAGTCAGCAGCTGCCAAGGTTCAACTGTCACTGGAAATCAGGGGACAACACCACTCTGGGAAGTACATGAGGTGTTTGTTGGAGCAGTGTGTTGACATCAGTGGACAGAATTCCTAGTAATGCCAATATTTTATGACCAGGTATTGTGCTCATTTGTTTTCCTCACTTTCAAAAACATAAAAATAGAAATGGAAACCGTTCCTATAACAGGAATGGGATTTGTGTCATTCTTTTAATTTTCCATAGTTTTTTCTTTTGTTGAGAGAAAGCAATAGCCAGGAACATAGTGCAAATATCAGAAAGAAGAAACTTTTAAAAAATTTAAATTATGTGTAAATGAAAAAACTACAACTATTCCAAGCCTTTTTTTCCCCTAGTACTTTTCATGTTTTTCCTCCTGGGAAGTGATAGTTCAAACATTTCTTTTACTCCCTCCTTCTTACTGATTTCAAATTTGAAAAAAGAAAAAAAAAAAAAAAAACTAAATGGTGGTTTTGTAAATAGAGGAGATTCATATAGCAGAAAATCCCTAGAAATGTTGAATGAGCATATGCTGCCCTGTGCTGGCCTGTTCCATACCCTGCTGCACAGCAGCTTTAAAGAAAGACTTTTCCTCATCTACATGGTGGGAAAAGGAGGATTTCCACTACAATGTCTCACAGCAGAGAGATTGGTGATCAACACTGCAGCAACCCACAGGATTTATGCTAATAGAATTGTGACCCAAGGTTTTACAGGAAACAGTTTATTAGAGCTGTTCTGCTACACAGAATTTCACAGTTTGAAATTTCCAGGAGGCAGGGGTGTCTTCAATTCCATGGGTTCCCACATATAAAATTAATGACCTTAGAAGTCCCAGCATTTACTCCAAGATTGAGTGCACCCAACTTTCGTGTTACTGTTCTGTTTGCATCACTTGTACAGCAGCTCTCCTGAATCCAGCATTTTCCTGAGGAGGTCACTGGACTTTATAACTGTGTCTGAAAGCATCTCAGAGACTACTGACAGCAAGGCAAAAAATATGGCAATACCTTGCTGGGAGAAGTGAGATATAAGAAAGGAAATCTGCTCTATAGTTTGGGTTCTATTATTGATATTGGAAAAAATCACAGATGGATATAAAATCAATGAAATAGGAACATAGTTCACATTTAAATAAAATTTAGATTGCTATCCCAAATCTGTGGAAGGACTTATATTGTCTTCAAAGAAAGTTGAACTGTGGAATGGCTCCTCAGCTGCCTTTGGGTTATGGAAATCACAGGAACATGTGACAAAATTTCAACCATCTGCTGAAATCGTTGTTCCAATAGAAAAGTCAAGTGTGCACTTTAAACCATTTTCCACTTAGCACAGAATTGTTTCATACAGAGTGGAATCTTTTAAATAAGGTGTCAAATATGGCTTTCTATATGCATCAAAGAAATAGCTGTGTAGAAATATATGTCAAATTCAAACTGGCACAGAATCCTCCTTCTGGTTCAGCTTAGAAGCTTTCACAGATTTTCGCCAAAATACTTACTTGTCTGATCTCATTTATGTGTCAGAAATCATCACCACATACACTGCATTTATGCTATTTTGACATTTGGTCTTTTTTTTCATGAATGTAGAAAGCACATTTAACCTACTTTCAGAAATATATTGTGTGTGATATGATTTGTTTCTTGTGTAAAACACCCTCTGATGGACCTTGATAGTTGTTCTGCTGCAAAGCTCACACAGTTTTATGACTTCAGCATTAACTGCTGCTGGAAGGAGCTCACTTGGAGGCTGTTCTCTACCCTTGAAATAAAGACTGTTGTGTTTTCAACATTCTGGTGAAAAGTCTGTATGCAATTGCTAAGCTGCATGGACATAGATCAGAGCTACCCAATGGAGTTTTAGCTTAGCTCAAAATGAGACCTGTGGAACCATAATGACACTATTTTAATGTAATATTAATACATTGTAATGCTAATATCACTTGGGGGCATTATATTAGGATTTTGGGCCTTAATGGCAACATTATAGTTGATAGAGAAGACAATTTTGGTGAGATATCCTGTCCTCATGTTCACTTTGTGTTCTTCCAAGTGTCACTCAAAATGGACACAGATACTGCAAGGAAGTAGCAAGGAGGAAATTCTGGGGTTTAATCTAGAAAATATGTTTTCAGGACTGATTATATCATTTAGTGGAGGCACTGTTACTCAGTTTAGATATGTTGATTAACTAAACATGGGTTTAAATATCAGCCAGTAAAGAGGAGCTGGGGTGGAGCAGCCCAGATTTCCTGTTCTATCATGACAGGCTTCAGACAGAAGAAACTTGTAACTGTTTGCAAGGATCTAATATGTGATCTTGAAATTTTTGTAAACTTTTGCTCTTGACATTATAAACTTTTGGCAATAATCACTTCTTGGTTTGGAAGAAATCTGACATAGTTCTAGCATCATCATTCATTAGGTTAGCCTTTTCAATGTCTTTTTTACTGAGTGGGAAGTGCTGAAATTCCAGAGCAAACAAACAACTCTTAAAAATGTGCTGTGATCTTTGGAACACATTACAGCAAAATAAGACATAGAGAAATTGCATTTTTTTATACCCATACCCTCTGGAAAATGAGATTCCTTTTTTAAAGGGATGGATCACAGACTGAGTTGTGAATTTCTGTCTGAGACCAGCCAGTAAGTTTTTACTGAACATCCAACTTGAAAACTGCTCCTGCAAACTTCAGTTTCCGTGCAATACCAAATGTTGCCATGGCCATTAGGTACTGACATAATCATGGCAGCCAAACCCACACTTTTGTCCTGCTCTTTCCCATCTGGTGCACCCCAGACCTTCACTGATTCCCTTCTGGCATTACAGACACATTCCTTCTCATGCATCATGGATGGCAAAGGGAGGATTTCACTATTTGGAATCAGTTTCCATTTCTCAGCTAACGCTGCAGGCTTTTAGAGGAAGCAATATTTGCTGTATAGCCAGAAAAAAAGATAGTTTAACAAAACATAAGGCTCTGAAAAATGAAGCAGTTTGAAATAAGGATTTGTATTAATCTGCTGGAAAAATTGCTCCTGGGATTTTCTGCTAGGATTATTGCAGACAAGATGAACACAAATGACTAAAAAATCCCTTTTTCTTACTTTTTGTTTTCTTTTTCACCCTGACTTCTTCCTTCTCATTTTCCAGATATGATGTTCTATCTTCCTTAGTTGTTCCTCCATGTTTCAAAATTCTTTTTTCCTTTTATTTGTTAGGCAAAGCTATCAAAACAGGCTAATATTTTATGTTTTAATGTTGCATTTTTAACTTTTTCCAAACGCCTTTTAATACTCCAAAACAATAACAGTGCTGTAGTTACTAGTAGCTGCCCACTACTTAACAAAGACCAAGTCTACCTCAGCTGTCACTCTGAACATTCTCCCTCAGTTCTTGCTTTTCTCTCCAGGGCCAGATGTGCTCACTGAGCAATTTGCCCAGGAGAGAAGAAAACATCACTGAGCAGATACCATAGTGATTGGGAGGCTGTTTATTTTTATTGATTTATTTCATTAGCTAGTATGGGCATCTCAATCTTTGTGTCTTCTTATGACATCCTACAGTGACTTCAGAGAGTTTTAACTGACCAACTTTTTAAGCTGGTTTCATTCAGAAAACATCCACAGCCTGGCCCCAGTTTGTCTGGAATCACAGAGCTCTAGAATGGTCTCTGATGGAAGGCACCTTAAGGATCCTCTTGTTCCACCCCCCCTGCCATGGGCAGGGACATCTTCCACTATCCCAGGCTGCTCAGAGCCCATCCAACCTGGCCTTAACATTTCCAGGGATGGGGCAGCCACAGCTTCCCTGGGCCACCAGTGCCAGGGCTTCCCCACCCTCACAGGGAAGAATTTCTTCCTAATACTGAATCTAAATCCTCCCTCCTTCAGTTTAAAAACAGTCCCCCTTATTGAACTTCATGAGGTTTGCCCTTCTCTCAAGCCTGTCAAGGTCTCTCTGGGTGGAATTTGATTTCTTCAGTCATTCCAATCTTATTGTCAGCCTTCTTCAGTGGCAGCTCAGAGTAGCCTAAGATTATACAGTTCCCAAAACATGAAAGAAAGAACTAATTCATATAGCTCAGCACTGGTCTAAACTGTTTCAAACCTGAACAGAGTGGTGAGATACCTCACAGAGTATTAAGAATACATTTTTATCTATTTCAGTGACATTTCACTTCAAACAAATTCAGTTTGCATGTTTAAATAGTTCATAAAGCATAATAGGAAAGACCAAGTCTCTATGCAGCATTTTAATAGATACATAATCTACTGAAAGCCAGCATGATAGTAATTAACTGGAAGAAGCAGAAGAAGCACTGAAGTTTTTTAGGAAAGAAAAGTGTTCTCTTAAAGACAGAGAAAACAAGGTGGAAAAGGAGATAAGAGATGTGACAAAGAAGAATTACAGACCTTTGGCAGAAAAACTGTTTTTTCAATCTATTTTGTAGCAATCTTAACCTAAAGGAGGCTGCTTTTGTCTCAATGTGAAGTGTTTACAGTTCTGGGCTAGCTAAGCCTAGAAGGTGGTAGTACACATATCTGATTGGCAATGTTATTAGAGCAGGGAGTAAATCAAAACTAAACCAAATAAAGGGTAAGTAGTATACATAGTCTGCTGGTTTTTAGAATGCTCTCATGTAAGAAGAATTTCTTTTAGTGTAAGTATAAAATAAAAATTAAAATATTGCAAAATAATATTAATAATATAATTGCATCTACTTGCCAACCATTGGGGGAAAAAAAAGTTGTTTATTCCTGCTACTACTATTCTATGCCTCCAGGTACTCAAAATGGCTAGAAAGACATAGTTATAATACTATCACCAAACTGCAGCAAGATANATTGAACTTCATGAGGTTTGCCCTTCTCTCAAGCCTGTCAAGGTCTCTCTGGGTGGAATTTGATTTCTTCAGTCATTCCAATCTTATTGTCAGCCTTCTTCAGTGGCAGCTCAGAGTAGCCTAAGATTATACAGTTCCCAAAACATGAAAGAAAGAACTAATTCATATAGCTCAGCACTGGTCTAAACTGTTTCAAACCTGGACAGAGTGGTGAGATACCTCACAGAGTATTAAGAATACATTTTTATCTATTTCAGTGACATTTCACTTCAAACAAATTCAGTTTGCATGTTTAAATAGTTCATAAAGCATAATAGGAAAGACCAAGTCTCTCTGCAGCATTTTAATAGATACATAATCTACTGAAAGCCAGCATGATAGTAATTAACTGGAAGAAGCAGAAGAAGCACTGAAGTTTTTTAGGAAAGAAAAGTGTTCTCTTAAAGACAGAGAAAACAAGGTGGAAAAGGAGATAAGAGATGTGACAAAGAAGAATTACAGACCTTTGGCAGAAAAACTGTTTTTTCAATCTATTTTGTAGCAATCTTAACCTAAAGGAGGCTGCTTTTGTCTCAATGTGAAGTGTTTACAGTTCTGGGCTAGCTAAGCCTAGAAGGTGGTAGTACACATATCTGATTGGCAATGTTATTAGAGCAGGGAGTAAATCAAAACTAAACCAAATAAAGGGTAAGTAGTATACATAGTCTGCTGGTTTTTAGAATGCTCTCATGTAAGAAGAATTTCTTTTAGTGTAAGTATAAAATAAAAATTAAAATATTGCAAAATAATATTAATAATATAATTGCATCTACTTGCCAACCATTGGGGGGAAAAAAAGTTGTTTATTCCTGCTACTACTATTCTATGCCTCCAGGTACTCAAAATGGCTAGAAAGACATAGTTATAATACTATCACCAAACTGCAGCAAGATAGGTTTCCTAGAGAATATCATGCCAGAAAACTCAACTTAACTTTTCCTTTGTCCTTCAGCACACCATTATGTGGCCCATGAAGGTTTAATAGTTACTTTTTGCTTTAAACCTAATTCCTTATTTAAACCATAGAATTGTCTCTCTTGAGCAGAATTTGCTTTCAGAGCATCACACTGTTGTATTTGGCCAAAGCACTCCAAGCCTGCACACGTTCACTGCTCCCTCAGGCATCTGAACCCGGGCCAGGCAGGGATTCCCAGGAGGAACCAGCACTGCAGCTCCCTGGTGACATCTCCAGAGTCACACACACACACTCTGTGATGGGGATAAACAAGCATCCAGGAAGGTTCCAGTGCCAAACTTCCCTGGGTTTCCTTTGAGCATCTCTCTCTCTCAATCACTCGTGGACTTCCTGAGCCACACTCCTTCACAGGGCAGGCTCCTGCCCCTTTCACACATTTTGTTTGTATCTTACTGTTCTTGTCCAATTCTGCTCCAGTTAAATGTAATATTTATGCTGAGGAAAGCTTCCAAAAAGATGGTTGTGTTTGCTTCTGAGTGACAGGAATGCCCTTTAGACAGATTTGCTGTCCTTATGTTAATCATTGCAGGAGTTTTTGTATACTACTTACCACTGCTCTTTTTATAGTTTCATCTTTCTTTAAGCCTGCAGCTTCTTTTACTGATCTGCTGACTCAGAAATCTCCATGATCCACACTTTCTTCATAAAGACCTGCTTTCCTCAGAACAGATCAGAAACTGCTGTACATATTGGACCTATGTACCTCTACAGAAACCAGGCTGCAGTTTTTGCTGTTTCTGCACTCCATCTTTTCCCCAGGCATCAATGTCACAGTGTCACCTGAAGATAGTTATTTAGTTTTTTCCTCCACAACTAAATTTTTATCCTGGTTGATTTACAATCTGCTCCCAGACCACTCTTTTTGAAAGATGGATTACCCATCACCTTGGCACTCTGAGTCATTAAGCTCATGTTTAAGCCAATCTGTCTTTAAGTCCCTAGATCTCATCTGGTTTAAACACTTTGCCTTGACTGGACCTGAACAAAGCCCTTGGGCCATTTTTTTTCCCCAAATGCAGGTGCCTGCATCTCCACTGGACAGGAGTAACCAGCTCAAACTGGCTGCCAGCACAGCCCAGCAGTGCTCCATAACCCCAGCATGCTGCAAACGTTTTCCAGGCTGCTTTGAAGCATAAAAATCATGTATAAAGTTCCAACATTTATCACCACCTCTGTCCCTGGATCTCTAAAAGATGGGCAAACTCTGCAGCCTTTGAGGTGCCATGACTGAACACATGCCAACCTAACCCTTAAGAAATCCACTGCTCTGTACAGGATTTTCTCTCCACTCTCCCTGAAATGCTGGACAGGGATTAGTGAAGCATAACTGTTATGTAAAAAGTCCCCATGTTATGTATAATTAGTGAATGCATGGGCAGGCAATAGGCTGGTTAATATTTGTGTTTGATACCTGTGTTGTCACAATGATTAACCTTTCACAACTGCCAGAGCAGCAACACTGTGTGATAATGCCAAAACAAAAAGGGCTGGGAGGGATCAAAGATGTTTGTGTAAAAGCTGATGCAATGGCTCCTGAGTCCAGTGCACTTTATGGTGTAGAAAATCACATGTAGAAGTACAGGTCAGCAGAGTGGAGGCAAACATCTAACTAAGAAGGAAAAGAAAATAATAGTTTTAAATGTCCTTGATCATCAACAAGATTAAAATACTAAGGTTGCTCATATTTCTTCCATTTATAATTAATTTCCATGAAATGGTATCCACCAATTACATATGAAAAGCTTTCAGTTCCCAGGTGTCTTTTCTAGAGCCACCTGCTTCTGGTAAAATTCTATTGATTTTCATTTTCAAAACAAAGAATATATTCTGTTGCTTCTATATAATAAGTGCAGATTTTTGACAAATATATGGAGAATGATAGCTCTGCTGCACTTATGAGTCTTATTTAAATTAGATTTCAAAAAAAGGATGGAAAACAATCAGGTTTCAATGGACAAAGACCTAATTAATAGAGTGAAGTTTGTCAAAATACAAAATCAGTTTGAATTTTCAAACTCAATTTAAAATGCATTCCACAAGAATTAGTCAAGTAAATAGAAAGAAAATAAGCAGGTAAAAGAAACTAAACAGAACTTGAAGCAGTAGGATTGTAAAAATTTTGAAGAACTTTAAGCCCAAAAATTAAATGTAACATATGCCTACATTTTTTGTGAAGAGGATAAACTAGAATATTGGGATGAAACTATGGTTAGTTAATGAACTGTGACTACAGAAATTGAAATTACCATATTCAACATTCATCCAAGGCTGAAATTTACGTGTTCACACAAGGAATATCCATCCAGAATGCTGAAAGAGCTGGCATGGGGTCAGACCTGGGAGGATTCATGTCTGAGGAAAAACAAAAGTAGAACTGTTTACAAAGTAGGAAAAACTGTAGTCCCAAAAACTGACTGATATGTCATGGCCATCAACAGCAGAATAAGTTAAACCAGAAAATATATGGATACTATTAAAAAAAAAAGATAAATAAAAAAGGAGACTAAAATATAGTATGTGATTAATAATGAACAGTTGCATCAAAGTCATTGAATTGATTCTTGAATGAAAGTGCAAAGATTTTTCGTTGCTGTGTTTTAGTTTTTAAGGGTGTGGAGAAATCTGCATTCTTCAGGATCCATTCAGGCTGCTGAGAATGCTGTGGAACCCAGGAGCAGCCCAGCCTGAAGCACTTGTGTTCCCTGTTCCCTCATCCTCCCAGCCCTGCTTCCCCTCAGCAGATCTCTGAAGGCTGAACCTCCATTAAAATTAGAAGGAAGAATTTAAAATGGGACCACTAAACCCTACAAACCTTAGAGGACAATGACACCATGCAGCTATCAATGAATGTATCAGTTCCAGGTATTTATAGATGAAATTGAGTGTGCCAATTTGGACATATGTGAGTAACTATAGCTTCCTTGACTTTTTATTTTAATGCAATATGTGGCAGATACAGTAACTTATCTTTAAAACCCACAAAACATAAGCTTCATTTCCTCCTACTTATAAAAAGATCTCAGTTTATACACTTCCATGGAAATAGAGTGTTCAGTTTCCTGCTAAACTGTTAGCATGTTTCTGCCAACCTCTCCAAATGTTTTCCTTTACCCTTGTTGATTGTGAGAATACTCCAAATCTTGTGGAAAACACACTGGAAAAGAACAGAGGCTACAAGTAGATAATATTAATTTTTCACACTGTGAGCTGATATTCATGGACCTTTTCCTAGAGGTGTGAAAAATGGGAAATCAGACTGCACTAAGGGGAGGTCTGGGCCTCCCCAGTAGAAGCCATTTCTTTTCCAACTTGTCTGCTTCCATCAAACAATTTTCCTTGGACCACAAGACCATCATTCCTGAGAAACCTCTGCCAACTCCCTTGTAAGCTCTAACTGCATTTCCTAACTGAAGACTCAGCAAAAGTCACTCACTGCTCCCTCAGAACCAGGGTAAGAGCAAACTGTATGAATTTGTGTCCTTCACATGCAGCTCATGTATGATGGACTCTGCTATGGGCCCTGCATCACAGATTCTCTCCTACTGACAGCGCAGCTGTGCTCCAGCCACATTTCTATGCAATATTTTTCTAGCAGTCAAAAAAATTATTGCATTTGCACAGAAACATTTCTTCAAAGCCATGACCTTGTTGGAGTCACCATCCCATGTAAAGGATCAGCTCTGTTCTAGCAGAGATGAAAACCAAATACTGAAATACTCATGGTCACAGGAGAGTGATGATAGCTCCAGCTTATGTTATTTCCACTGCCTGTCCCTACTAAAATTTCTTACAACTGGAGAAACAGAAATGAAGGCAAAAAACTATAGTTCTGTTGCCCATAAGGAGTAGGAAAAAAACCCTAAGATCAGTAAAAATCTTTGAAGGTGAGTTCAGAATAATCTCCATTTTCTTTGAAACAGTAACTTCACTTTTAGTAGTTGCTTCATCTTTTTATTATTTACCAGATGCAGACAGTGAGCTACAACAAAACAAAAACAGAGCTGTCTTTCCCCATCCAGCCCATATTCCTGCATGATTCTTCATATGGTTTTATTTTTAAACATTTTCCCATAAAGATGTAACTTACTTTAGGGCTTACTTGAAGGAAGCTCCCAACAAGTTCCCATATGTGATTGCTTAACCCAGAACAGCTGAGCTTTGTAAATCAGCAGCAGAGCCAGCAGCACTCTCAGCCTGCACAGGCTGATGGGGATTGCCTTTTGTGGTGCAGTCCATTCACTAATGAGGAGCTGGCAGGAGGCACAATGCCCCCTGGACCTCATTAAATGGGTTCATTTTGGCCTGCTGGAGCCTTACCTCAGGACTGGGCACAGAGGCTGGAGCAGCAGTGCTGCTGCATGAGCTGGGGCTCTGTCTCCCTGCAGACCTGGGATCTTCCTGGAGAGTTTTAAGTCGTGTTTTCTCCCTGTCACTGTCTCTCTTACTGTGACACTAAGTTTCCATGGCACTTCAGTGGTTTACCTCAGGAGCTTGTCAATGCTCACACCAAAGAGGCTCAGCCAGGGACCACTCTGGAGTCACTCACTCACATGCCAGCAGCTCCCTGCACTGACAGTCCCCAGGCACTGCTGGCCCTTCTCAGCCTGCTCTGCAGAGCTGCCAGCTTTGAGCTTAACAAACTGCACAGACATCTTCCCAACATAAGGGAACTTACCTGAGCAGCAGCAGAGCCAGCCCGTGCCACACTGTGCTCCAGGCCAGGCAGCCTTGGGGGAACAGGGAAAGCTACAAATGCATTAATGTTGCTCTAGTCAAAATTCATTACTCAGCTCTCTAGGTGTGGGGCAGTCTGGAAGTGAACAGCAGTCATTAGTGCTTCCTAACCTGCTCTCATTCTCCCCAGCTGTCATGTCCAGGTTTGCTCTTTCCAGCTCAGACATGCTGTCTAAAGCAATGCTTGTGAAGTGAAGCTCAAGTGCCAAGTCCAGTGGTCCCTCCAGGCTGCGGATTATTTTGCTTGGAGGCTCCTCTGCTCTGGCTTAGCAGAAGAGTATAAACACTACAGATTTGATCGATCCTTCCTCAGCTCATAGGTAGGCAACTTATATTACCATAGAAACTGGAATCTGAGGCTGTGGTTGTGCAAAACCTCAAGTTCCTCTAGAAGAGAAAGAACTACGTGAGGAGCACTTGAGCAGTGACAGCAGTGCTTCTAGAGAAGCTGTGGACTCCTCATCCCCTGGCACAGCTTGAAGCACAGTGACAGCTCTGCACTGCTCAGGGTGTGTGCAGGGGCCTGTGCAAACACAGTGGGAGCAGGAGGCTGGGAAGGGGAGCCCCTGCCTAATTTTGGACTCTTCCCCTGTTGGGCAGCCTCTGCAGCTGGTACAGGATTGTCAGCAGAAATGGCCTTCTACAGTCAGATATTTTTCTTTTAAGTCAAGTGGGTATTGGATTGCACCCAAAGCTGCAGAAGCATTTGGAAAAAGACTTAGGCTCATAACTGCAGATTTTCATTAGCAAAGATTAAAAGCTGCTTTAAGTTAGCCTAAATAGGGGCTTTACTTACTAACATAGCATTATACATTTCCAAGTCCCTCTAAGTACAGCTGGACATGCAGTGTCAGCACGACTGCCGTTGGTGTCTGGAGACCACCCGTGTTTGTGTGCCAGGTTGTGAGCCAGGCCCTGCAGGTGGTGCATGAAAATGTCCTGCTGCTTGGCTACCACTGCAGAGCAGCATGTATGTAAAGAGGTATATGAGCTATGCTTTTCTAAATTAGTACTGACTTATTAATTTGGGCAGGGATATTCTGGCCGTGGACACGTAACAAGAAGTGAGAGAGCTATTTTTGCTCTTCTATGTTGGTGCAGAAATATGTTTGACAGGGCTGGTAGCAGCCAGCTTGCTGAGACATCCATCAGAGAAGCTGAAGCTCAGAGTCACAGTGGGGTGTTTGTTCCCAACAGCACCCTCAGCCATTCTGACCCCTCAGGGAGTTTGATCTCCTGCTGGCTCAGGGGGCTCAGTGCTGGCTTGCTCTTATCAGGGTCTGACTGTGCTGTCACTTCCATCTAAGCTTTCACTTATGTAATTAAAACAGTGTACTGAAAGCAGGGGTGAGTCTTGAACTTTGTGGTGTGCCTTATTTGACAAAGCTCCCAGCTCTGCAGCAGCTCTGGTTTATCCTAATGAAGTAACTGGTTTAGTGTACACAGAGGTGCTCCTTTCTCCTCTCAGTCTCCTGTGCTTCTGATGTGTTGTAGTTCCACAATGTGTCCCCTGCTAACTGCTCTCACACACTCTCAGCAGACACCTCTCATGGCAGATTGCCATTTGAAAGGTAAGCAGTTTATTCCTGGTTTGAGATTTGCCATTCAGCATCTCTGTGGAGCAAACTCACATTAACAAAGGAGAAAGATGAGCATGCAGAGTTCCTCCAATACAGTCCAGAAGCCAGGCTGCAGGTGAGCAGGAGCCCTGGGGGCTGCAGCAGCATTCCCCTGGTTCTCCCTGGGGAGTGGGACAGCAGCCCAGGACCAGTGTGCTTAGCCTCAGATAATTGTCCCTGCTCATTCAGTTCATTACTGGGAACAAGCTGTGACTGCCTTGCTTCCACCGGTTTTGATGTTTATTTGATGTTTGATGTTTATTTGATGAGACTACTTGCTAACAAAGCTGCATGGAGGTTTAGGAAGTACTTCAAGGTAGCATCAGAAAACTGCCTGGTAGTTTTCTCTAATTTGAGTAACACACTTTTGAATGAGTGCCCCATGCTTCGTGCCTGTTACTGTCACAAAATAAAAGCAAAAGCAGAAAAGTTCCATCAGCTGCACTCCTAGCATAAGGCAGACCCAAAGGTCTGGTAAGGAGCCATTGCATCCTAAACCTTTCTGAAACTACCCATCAAAAATTAGTGAAGTATTCAGGGGGTTTTGGGGGGTTTGGTCCATTCTGCTTAGTTACCAATACAGAAAACTTTTACCTTAAAGAAATAAATAGGAAGGGCAATTTAAAAACTGATGATGATCATATTCTCCTCAGCCATGTAAATTTCCACTAAAATTGAAATTCAGTGGTGTTTCCCATGCTTAATTACAGAAGCCATTGTACACCATCAAAGCTATCTATGAATTCTTCACAAACGGCCTAACATTTTGGTCTTTACCTAAACCCGCTGTGATTTTTTTCAGTTTTTTATATGTTTGTTTACCAAAACCAACTTGTGTTGCTAAATTGTGTTTCTGGTTTAATCAAGTTTAATTAGAACATGTTCTGCCTAAAATGTAGTCTCTAACTAATAACTTTTACTTGTATTCTAAGATGGGTAAAATTAGTTTAAGACTCTTACCCATTTGGAGTTCTGTACCTCTGAGGCTCAGCTACACCCTGGAGGCTGAAGTTGTAATAATGATGAGTTTCAAAAAACAACAAAAAAAAAAGGCCTGTAGGATTAAATAATGCAGAAGTACTCACAGCACTGAATGCAGACAATTCTACAAGATTTTGCAGATTTTTCTCTTGCCATGAGATCCTGAATTCCTGGAAAGCTTCCCAGCCTGACTGTAAATGGTGGCCAAGCAGAAATTTCTGACAGGCTCTGTGGAAAACAGAAGAGTAATAGCAATTTAAATAATTACTTCAAAATCATGAGAAATATCTTTTTAGATGAGTTGTACTGATAGGGGCTTCAGACTGAGCTGTTAAACAGATTAGTTCTAGATGGGGCCAGTGCAAACTGCATCCAGCTACAGCCACCAGGTCCCAGTGGAAATGTTTATGCATAACCACATCCCTCAAGAAGGCAAAAAAAGGGCAAAAATTTACATTTTTGCTATCCAGCTGCTGAATTATTTATCTTCCATTTTCAATTTCCAGTATGAATTAAAGTGTGCAATAGATCCCCCAATTCATCGATCTGTTTAAATAAACAATGTGATACACACCAGGCCACAAGGACCATCAGACTCTGATTTCTTTTGTTTCCATTTGTGGAGCAGGCAAATTATATCCTGCACAGTCAGAACAGACCCATCCATGTGATTTCATCAAAGATCTCTGTTTGTGGTGGTAAGTGCCACCACACCACTTGATGGTCTGTTTTTCCTAAATGGAAACATTTCTGGCTCTCGGAGGGTGAAGGAGACAACATTTCCGTAAGAGGAGTTGCTACATGAACATTTGTGGTTCTGCCACGGGCACAACACCAGGAAATCCCAAACTCACAGGGCTCATGACTGTGTACATGTTAACTACAAACTTGTTTCTCCTTTGAAGCTCTTGAAAAGGAGCATGCTGGAAACTTTTTGCCCATTTGTGATAAGATTTACAGGTTAGGAGGGTTAAATTAGGCACCATTTCCTCTCATACAGCATACATTGTTTCCATAAGAAAAGAAGCACTGTTCCCTGGTCTAAATACACATTAAGTAAAAAGACTTCTTGCAGCCAGAGTTTAAAATTTCACAAGAATTGATGAAGCAGTCTCAGCTCCTGAGACTGGAACACGCAGAGCCCCGGGAGGCACCGCTGGGGAACAGATGTAACCTTCCCTTCCAGGAGCCTCTCTCCCCCACAGGATGCTTTGAAGGATGCTCTGCAGCACAGGGCTCCTGCATCTCCTCAAGGCTGTCCCCACAATCACCCAGGGGACACAGAGACCACCCAGGCCCAGCAGACTGCCAGAAATAAAGGCTGCACCATCACTGTTCCCTTCCAGACCCTTAGGTTCAGGCACTCGAGTCTCTGGATTTGACCTTGATGTCAAACCCTCCAAAGCAGCAAAGCCAAGGCCCTAAAAGCAATGACCCCATAGCAAGAAAAGATAGAGGACAATTAATTAGCCAGAAGAAAACATGTGAAGGAACTCCAATAGTTCCCTAACAGAGAGAGAAGGAACCTAATTCCAAATCCCAGCTGGTTACTCCATTTTCAGCAGCCCCCCCAGTCCTCTTGACATGCAACAGTGACATTAAGGAAAGAAAAAAAATATTTGAAGCACTGAAGAGGTGTTTTTTTAATTTTTCCTATATACAATTAAATACAATTTACATGCCAGGGAACCATTTTTTTTCTTTATGTATAAGGCTTTCCTTCCAGAAGTGTTGATATTCCAAGCAAATATTTTCTCATTTATTATTATGAAATAATGGATTTTTCTTCTACAGCCAGATTATTTTGTTCCCTGAGCACTGTTTTTGACTATTGGCAGTCCAACTGCCTGCTATTTATCAGAAAGATAATTTGATCAATCTCACAGCAGATAGATCCATGACCCTCCTCCAGACAGTATTGAAAATGCTTATGCTTAAATGTTTAGAATCAAGCAGGTTATAAATCCACATTGTGTGATCAAGCTGAAGGAACAGCTATATTCAAAAAATAACTAGTAATTTTCTTAAAGCCTTGAGATAATTTCCAAAATAGCTAGTCCCTCTAGCATCTTTTTTATTTATGTGCCAAAGCAACATAAACTTAAAAAATATTGTAGAGAAACCCCATATATTTTGTGAATTTTGCAAAATTAAGAGATAACCACATAGATTGACTGAAAAAAATTAAGAAATATTTGAAAAATAAAAACTTCTGTGCCCCAGAGTTATAAAAAACAAAAATTGAGTTTCTTTGTATTCAAACATTCTAGCAGAGTTTTCAGACCATAAGCTTCACACAGCTGGAAAGCTCTTGGTACTCTGAGAGGACTAAAAAATGTGATTTTTTGTTGAAGATGACACGTTCTGGCATTATAACTTACTTTCCCATGAACCTGCTCAGGAATATTTTCCTTTGTCTCAGAGGTGGATGTCAGCATGTCCATGTGCTTGGCCTGGCAGAGGATGCAGGGACACACATTTGGACAGAGCTGTTGGTAACTTCCATGCCCACATTCCTCGTGGAGCAGCAGCTCCTCTGCATGCCTGTGTTAGAGGTGCTAATTGACATGTGGAAGTGTTAATTAATGGCAATTCATAAGGTCACCTCTCTACAACCGAAATTCTTTCCCTGTGGAGAGGAACAGAGGGCAGCACTGATGCCAAAGAGCACATGAGAGCCATTGTAAATAAAACAAACAGGCTGTCATAGGTTTGCCTTTGCAATGGTGCCAGTGCACTTATGAATATGTATTTGGTGAAATCTGCTGTGGGATGTGATTGAGAACAGAGTAGAGTAGGCTTAGACTTTAGAAATAAAAACTAAAATTTATTAAACTACAACTACAAATTAATAGAAATGAAAACTTTTTTGAGTATTTTCTTCTCTTCTCTAGTTTCTAAACTTTCTACACTTACAAACTTATTCTATTCACATTC
>VWYE01027138.1:324176-362155 GCA_013398995.1 Alaudala cheleensis
AATTTTGCAAAATTAAGAGATAACCACATAGATTGACTGAAAAAAATTAAGAAATATTTGAAAAATAAAAACTTCTGTGCCCCAGAGTTATAAAAAACAAAAATTGAGTTTCTTTGTATTCAAACATTCTAGCAGAGTTTTCAGACCATAAGCTTCACACAGCTGGAAAGCTCTTGGTACTCTGAGAGGACTAAAAAATGTGATTTTTTGTTGAAGATGACACGTTCTGGCATTATAACTTACTCTCCTATGAACATGCTCAGGAATATTTTCCCTTGTCTCAGAGGTCGATGTCAGCATGTCCATGTGCTTGGCCTGGCAGAGGATGCAGGAAGGAACTGCTCACATTTGGACAGAGCTGTTGGTAACTTCCATGCCCACATTCCTCGTGGAGCAGCAGCTCCTCTGCATGCCTGTGTTAGAGGTGCTAATTGACATGTGGAAGTGTTAATTAATGGCAATTCATAAGGTCACCTCTCTACAACCGAAATTCTTTCCCTGTGGAGAGGAACAGAGGGCAGCACTGATGCCAAAGAGCACATGAGAGCCATTGTAAATAAAACAAACAGGCACATCCATTCCCTCAGCTTCTCTACATTAAAAAAATATATTTTTTACCCTCACATCACTTCTCACAGATTTCAAGCCAGACAGATCCTCTGCTGCAGAAAAAGCATGCCCATTTACCTAATAAAGATTTCCCAGATTTATAGGAAAAGGTTTTAAATTGGTAACAAAGTGGAAAAGAAATGCAGTAGAGCCTTGTCATTTCTTTCTGTGAAAGAATATGTGAAGTAACTTACAACTCCTGCAATCACTGCCTAAGCACCCTTTCTGAGGGAAGTACTTACAGGACAGCAGATAAAGATCATGAAGATCAAAATGTTCCTTAAGGGCTTCTTGGGCTCTGGGTCAATAGGAATTTGTCTTCAGATCTGTCTCAAATGGCTTATCTCAGTCAAAAATTAAACCAAGGGAGGATGCTAAGAGGCTGGTTCAGAATGTAATAAAAATTATGTAAGAAAGGTATATTCCCTGGTTTCCTCTCTTGAGTGAGAGGATGCTAAATCAGCTGAAAGAGCAAGCAGAGACCTGGCTTTGTTGAATTATATGACAGAGAAAGAGAAAATCCTTTTTGTAAGCCATTTTTGTACATGGTGAGTCAGGGAATTTACATTTCATTATGTGCTCAGCAAGAAGTAAAATACAAATCCTTCAAGCAGATGTGAACAGACACTTGGGATCAATCTAATGTCAACTGCAAAAAAAATTGATAGGGGATGAATTAATGTTTCATTATGTCAGATCTATGAAGGCTGGATGATCTCAGGCATGCAAATAATATGCCTGTCCAATCTGCCACTTATTTTTGTCATCCACAAACATGGACAGAAGAAGCAGAGATGCTGTCAGCTGACGTGTCTAGAAAGCTGCTTCTCTGAATTTTGTCTGTGAGGAGGGGACCAAGCATCCCTCCCCATGTGGAGCAGCTTCAAGAGTGCTCATATGAGCCCTAAGGTCCGTATGTGACTGTGCCTGTCTGTGTGTTTACCAGAAACTCTCAGTTTTTGTGCTCAGGTTTGACTTACAAAACTCCTTCCAAACAAATGGAGTTGCAGCTTCTTTATCCATCTGTCGTGGTGTGTGCTAGCTGTGCTGCTATAGATCCTTGTATCGAGTTTAGCCCCAAAGCTATTAGAGTTTCACAGGTACTAAATTCTCCAACAGAATTTTCAGAAATATAAAATAAGGCAGTAAAGTTGTTAACTTAGAACTCGTTTGATATATTGTCAGCTCGAGGTCTTTCTAAGAAAACACATGGCAGAAAAGCAAAACAAAGCTAAACAGCAACATAAATTCTGAGTTCATAAAAT
Organism: Alaudala cheleensis; assembly: GCA_013398995.1. NCBI lineage: Eukaryota > Metazoa > Chordata > Aves > Passeriformes > Alaudidae > Alaudala > Alaudala cheleensis. The sequence goes on from VWYE01027138.1 coordinate 326,051, forward strand.
GTTCAGTGCAATTTGCAGCATTATAGTAGTCACAGTTCTCTCTTATACTGACAGAAAGCATTTAAACATACTTATGTACATATATATATGCACAATCCACCCTGCCAGACAAAGCTCTGTGCTACATAAAGACAGATGGGAAAGAGCTGTGTGTTCTGTGCTTGATTGCTGCATTGTGTCTGACTGAGGCTGGCCATAGTCATAAAGATGGTTCATGCTTATTCATATTTACCTACAAGTCCTCAAGACAGCCATTGAAACAGAAGTTGTTTTCTTACCCAAGAAAACAAATGCAGAGGGTTTGAAAGTATCTGAGCTCTTCTGGAAGATGCTGTCATAAGCAAGGATTGCTCAGTGCTGCTGATACCTCGAGAGGCTGCCTAGAACAGAGGCTAGACAGTGCTAAAGGAATAAAGTAGGTATTTATTAAAAAGGCCTTCAAAGAATACACCTTGGGCAAGGTAGAGCTTGGCCAAGGCTACACCCAAGATGGACACCAGGTCACATGTTTTCCCACTTTTATCAGTTTTGGTCCATTTACACATTGGGGTTAATTGTACAATTGCAGCTCCAGGTTATGAAGTCCCATCCTCCCAGATTGCTCTCCTCAATTCACTGTTTGAACTTCTTGGGCCTGAAGCCACAATGGTGTCCTTGGTTCTGGGGCTGGAAAAGGATTGTTTTGTGTGACTACCCCATGAGGAGAACTTGCTAACACTTTATATGAAATTCAGAGTTGTATGTTAATGTGGTAAAGAATCTGGAAAATATGGAAGCCAAAACTTAAGGCATCACTGCCTTCCTTCAATTACACAGATGGGTGGAGTATAGCAGGCACTGGACAGAAATAAAGCCCTTGGAGCTGGGAGCCAGACCAACATAACACAGCAAAAGCTGGAGGCCAAACCTGTGAATCGTTCCAGAAATAAAGTGGTAGGGATTTAAGCTTTGGAGAAATATTACCCTTTAGTAAAAAAATGTGAATCTTCATCAAGAAGTAAATCTAAAACAGGACTATTCTTTTAAAAGGCTTTCAAAATTAAATGCTTCTGTCATGCAGTAACTCTGGAGTTTGCAAGAGCAGTATAGACCATCTGTTCAAGAGCCCAGGAACAGTCTGTGCAGCTAATCAGCATGATTGCACTAGGAAATGATTTCATAGGGGCCTATCACATCTGGTTTTAAAACTAGTAAGTAGATTTTTTTTAGCTTTATTGTGTTTACTGCATCTCTCACAAAACCTCTTTTCTGACAGGATTTACACTTTAATTCTTACGGGTTTTTCTCAGTCTCTAAACAGGGACACACATGAGAAGTAAATACATAAACAGTAGGGTGCAGAGTGTTCATGCAGCCTACTACTCCTTCAGTGAATAACAGTCAGGGTTATCCCAGCAAGGATAAAACCACTATTGTCATAAAAGTTTAATATAAAACCTTTTTTCACGTGGGAACTTTTGATTTATTCTAAGGAAAAAACCAAAAAGCAGTGCTCCATTACTGAACTCATTTCTGTTTTTACCAGCCTACTATTATCTGGTGCATTTTCTTATCGTTTTTAAGCATTTTGTTGATTTCTGAATATAGAAATCTGAAATGCTTTACTAAGTGCCTTTTTGATCAATTTATTTTTGCCAAGAATTGAGCAAATGTACATGAAGAAGTGCTACAGTTTTCAGAAATGTCTTTACAGCCTCCCTGGTGGTAAGAATACCCAATACAAAACATCTAAATGAACATATCTTAAAGCATTTAGGGGAAAAAAAGACTTATCAGGTTTTTCTGAGGATGGTGGGAGCTGCAGGGAGTTTTTTGCAGCAGTGTTACACAGGTCAATACAAATATCCTGGATATTGTGTCAAAACAGTTCTAATGCTTCAGTGAATCTCACCAACATTTCCTGTTGCATTCAACTCTCTCAGGTCTACCTAACTTCTTCCTTGGAAGGACAGCTGTGTGTCCCCTGTTTGCATCCAGGGCACAAACAGGTCAAAGATTTCTAAGGACTTTGAGAAAGGAATAGAAATTAATGCAAAACTGACCTCATGACTCTGTTCCTGTAGGCCACACACCTGTAAAGGAGGGATTACAAAGGAAAGGCAGGTGAACTCTGCAGGAGGAACAACATCACTGAGAGGAAAAAGCCCCCTGAGCATTGCCCACAGCTGAGGTTGCCCACACCAGGAGGCAGCAGGCAGTGACAGCAAGTCTCCAAAGCCCAAGCAAGGTCTGAGTAGCTCTGGTCAAGTGAACATGGACCAGGTGGGTCCACACCTCACCCTGCTGTTGGTGAAAACAGGATCTGTTGGCCTGGGGAAGGATGGGATGTGGATGGCACCATGCATTTCACACCACCTTTACTGTAAAGCAGTCATTTCATAGGTGGTGTTTAGAGCAAAATGAAAAAAAAAAAAGAAAAGACAGGAAAGTTGTGTATTTATCTTTTTTATGTTTAAATCTGTCTTTTTATATTCTGTCTGCTTCCATAAGTCCTCTGCAGCATAAGTACAAGTAAGTTCAAACTGCCTGATAACTCTAAGAACCCAAGATATGGACATTCTACAGTTGGAGACTAAATACTGATTGATTCCTGACAATTAGGCATCAAAACCAGCTTTCAAACGTACAAAATTGATTTCATTACTCCTTGAAAGTATAAATTTGGGAAAAAACATTTGAGAAATAAATTGAGAGAAAAAAGACCTTTTGATTTCACACAAAGAGTAGTAGGAATGCTTTTTATAAACAGCAATGTGCTCTACATCTTTGTTCCAGCAGAAATATTGACTCTGAATTCCATGTGCTTCTAGATGTGTAATTCTGATGGTTTATGGGATTTTCACCTAATTTCATTGTCATTATGTCTCCAAATGGTTAAATTAACTGTGAGAGTTCAAGAACACATAATATCTAATCTTCCATATGCAGCAATAATGGCAAAACAGGAGCAGTTACCTAGAAAAACACAAATAAGAAAGAAATGGAAATATTTGAATTATTTCAGTGCTGAAAATATTGTTTATATGTCTTGGTGCATTATTATTCTTATTCTTCTTCTTCTTATTATTATTATTGTTTCCAGGATTTCCTCTTTCACACTGTTGATGAACTAGTCCTGGTGTTGTTTCTGGCAGCATGGAGGAGATAATAGTGCTCAAAGTGCCTGGAGCTGTACCACAGTGTAATAGAAAAGGGGAACTCTGTGCTAGGGGAGGAACTCTCAGCCTCCCTTCCACACCCCTGTGCTCATGCCAACAATTTCCCAGCTGTCAGAACTCAAGACATCCTGTTTCTTTGGTGGCCTGATGAGTTTTCTCCCTAATTATGTCCCCCTCATCTGCTGTCACATCTTAGCAAGCCCTGTCATTACAACAATGAGCCTCAGCTCAGTGTTTCCAACAGGGATATTCAGAGTGGATATTGAACTGGTTTAGGAAACTTAAAGACCCATTTTTATGGGATAAGGCTTATTCTAGAACCTTGCATTCCTGCCCAGAGAAGCCTAAACACTGTCATTGATGGATTGGGAAGCAGGAATACATTTACATATTATGCTTTTACATATTAAGCTTATCTCAGAGCCAAAGTTCTGGTCAGTTCCAATGGGAACAGGGAGCTGAACCTGTAAGACAATGAGCTGGGCCCTGACAAGTGAGGAGCACAGCAATGGTGGTCTATCAACCAGGAGAGTTGGTATTTTCCCTGAAAACAAATCTGACTTGTTTGTTATCCTCATCTGTTTGTGCTGCCAATGGATTGACTGCTGCAGTTCCAAGATATGGATTGGCTTTATGGGAAAGAAGTTTTCCTGAACATGAACTCCACTTGAAAGCAAGGGTGGGCAGAAAGGATCAATGCATATTTGCAATTTAAAAGCAGTTACCAATCAACCTAATTTAAGTGGTTCCTGGACAATGTAGATGAATACTTAGAGCTATCCTATTAAAACTAGGCTAATTAAACTAATTTTGAGCTACAGATATTGGGCCTTAATAATAGACTATTGATGTGCAAGAAAACAAAAGAGACTGAATTTAATTTTGACTCCAGACCTGATCTTTGCAAGTCAGTGCTAAGCAGAGAACTCCTCAGGTTCCCTCTGTCTTCTGCTCTCTCCCTTCTCTTCCTCTTATCATAACATAAAGTTCCAGCTGTGAGCAGTTTGAGGACTGAGTTGCTTCTCACCACTGGTTTGNTTATTATTCTTATTCTTCTTCTTCTTATTATTATTATTGTTTCCAGGATTTCCTCTTTCACACTGTTGATGAACTAGTCCTGGTGTTGTTTCTGGCAGCATGGAGGAGATAATAGTGCTCAAAGTGCCTGGAGCTGTACCACAGTGTAATAGAAAAGGGGAACTCTGTGCTAGGGGAGGAACTCTCAGCCTCCCTTCCACACCCCTGTGCTCATGCCAACAATTCCCCAGCCAGCTGGAATTTCCTTTCCTTGTGGCAGCAGCCCAGAGCTGATCCCTCCAGCATCAGGACCCCAGGATATTACCCTGCCATTTGCTGTACTCTTGAGTTCTGTCAAAACTCAAGACATCCTGTTTCCTTGGTGGCCTGATGAGTTTTCTCCCTAATTATATCCCCTTCATCTGCTGTCACATCTTAGCAAGCCCTGTCATTACAACAATGAGCCTCAGCTCAGTGTTTCCAACAGGGATATTCAGAGTGGATATTGAACTGGGTTAGGAAACCTAAAGATCCATTTTTATGGGATAAGGCTTATTCTAGAGCCTTGCACTCCTGCCCAGAGAAGCCTAAACACTGTCACTGATGGATTGGGAAGCAGGAATACATTTACATATTATACTTTTACATATTAAGCTTATCTCAGAGCCAAAGTTTTGGTCAGTTCCAATGGGAACAGGGAGCTGAACCTGTAAGACAATGAGCTGGGCCCTGACAAGTGAGGAGCACAGCAATGGTGGTCTATCAACCAGGAGAGTTGGTATTTTCCCTGAAAACAAATCTGACTTGTTTGTTATCCTCATCTGTTTGTGCTGCCAATGGATTGACTGCTGCAGTTCCAAGATATGGATTGGCTTTATGGGAAAGAAGTTTTCCTGAACATGAACTCCACTTGAAAGCAAGGGTGGGCAGAAAGGATCAATGCATATTTGCAATTTAAAAGCAGTTACCAATCAACCTAATTTAAGTGGTTCCTGGACAATGTAGATGAATACTTAGAGCTATCCTATTAAGACTAGGCTAATTAAACTAATTTTGAGCTACAGATATTGGGCCTTAATAATAGACTATTGATGTGCAAGAAAACAAAAGAGACTGAATTTAATTTTGACTCCAGACCTGATCTTTGCAAGTCAGTGCTAAGCAGAGAACTCCTCAGGTTCCCTCTGTCTTCTGCTCTCTCCCTTCTCTTCCTCTTATCATAACATAAAGTTCCAGCTGTGAGCAGTTTGAGGACTGAGTTGCTTCTCACCACTGGTTTGTAACCAGGCCTTAAAAAAATACTAATGCAAACAACACAAAGCTTGCACAGAAAAACAGATCACTTAAAATATAACGTGGAATGGCAGGAAAACATCAGTGCAAGGCCCCTAGGTTACCTGCTCAGTCACCAGGAATTAAAGGTGTATTTGGCAAGCCATTATTAGTCCCCTAAGTGCACAGAAGGTATGTAGCCATGCCTGCAGGCCAGTGGACAGAAACAGAGGGTTTAATTCCAGCTTCTCTCCACCTGCTTTAGTGAAGTGGTCTAGCAGCTCCTGCAACACCAGCATGAGCTCCAACAATAACGATGTGGTTTTGTAAGTATAACAACAACATCTGTAAGATATTGAGGGCCAAAACTCAGCTTTTCTTGCACATTTCTAAAGGTCTTAAAAAAAAAAAAAAGAAAATAAGTATTTTGTGAAACACTTTTTTCAGCTCAGTGGTTAAAGAACAATTTGCAGCCAGGCATTTCCTAGAATCATAGAGTCATTTAGGTTGGAAAAGACCTCTAAGATCACTGAGTCCAACCTTTAACCTAACACTGCCAGGTCCAGCACTAATCCAGGTCTCTAGCATCACATCTCCATTGTTTTTGAACATTTCTAAGGACAGTGATTCCACCATTCCCCTGGGCAGCAATGCCTGACTACCCTTTCTGGGAGGAAATTTTTCCCTAGTATGCAATCAAAACCTCCTTTGGAACAGTGTGATGTCATTTCCTCTTGTCCTGTCACTTGTTACCTTGCAGAAGAGATCACCCCCCCTTGGCTACAGCCTCCTTTCAGGCTCCTACCACATTTGCAAAACAGAATTATATTATCATGTAGGTGGCATAGAATGTCTAGAAAGCTACAGCAAAATAAAAGGATTGAAGCTGGTGGAGTCATCAGCACTGACCTCTGTGCCCTGTGCTGCCAGTCCCTCACCTTCCAGGAGGGCATGGATGGAGTAAGCTGCCATGGCCATCCCTGAATGCAAACTGCCACTCTCACCTACTGGGCTGATGCTCCAAATTAACATTACACACAGGCAATAGTTAAATATCTGAGATCTGCACCCAACTCCTTCAAGGCTCAGAGGGAGGGGACAATCTGGCTTTGGTAGCAGAATGTAACGCCCCTGCCTTCCAAGAAGGAAGGACCATCCTCCAAAACAGGGAAATGCTGATCAACAAGTTTTACATTTCATTATTTTTGTCTGCAGTACTTTCCAACCTGTTGGGTTTTATTTTCCTTTTCCATGCTGAAAACCAAGCCATTCCTCAGGAAGAAATAATGTTTCTATTTGAGACAGAAAACACTTCAGGGAATTATGTGGTTTTCTAGACATACACAAACCAGGGCTTCTGTCTGAGAATTTTCAAAGTAAGCACCAGATTCCTCCTCCCCACTGTGGATGCTTTACAGTGCCCAAGTGGCAGCATCTGAAAGGAAATGTGGGTTACTGTAGTACATTATCCTGAGCTGTCTGAAATCAGAGTCTGCAGTGTTACCTAAGACAGAATACAGCTTGCCCATTTAACACACTGCTGCAGTGACAGAAACATTGCTTTCAAGGTGTTAATTTAGAATATTGATCCAAAATAAAAGGCTCATGTTTAAAAGTCTTCTGTATCAACAATGGTAATCTCTTAATACTTTTAATTCTTTTGTTTGTAGTAGTAAAGGCTTCATCCAGGAGAAAAGGTCATTGGTAAAATTGCTGAAAGTTGCCCATATGTATATATGTCAAATAGTATAAATAACTTCTAGAAACTTTGTTTGAGAAAATGACTGAATAACAACTTAGAAAAATATTAACTTTATCAGAGATGAGAGGTAGCAACACAATGGATGACAAAAAATTTTGCAAAATGTTTGAAAACCAGTCTCAGTGGTAACTTGTCAAAGGATGTATTTCACTTTTCATTCTGAAAAAGAAATTAGCGCCCTTTTACTCACATTCCCAGCTAAGACTGGCCACACTCACATTACACATGACTGTGAGCAACCTAATCAGAGCAGTAGGAGGAAATTTTCTTATTCCCTTGGCTGAACTAGAAGTCCTAAATAAGCAAAAGCAAGCTAGCCACTTTAAAAAAATTGCTTTATATCTTAATGACCAAGAAGGAGCATTGAAAAAAAAAACCCAAAAAGATTACGTGGGATTTTTTTCTCTTTAAAGAGTTGTCTAGAGAACACAAATTTTCAGCATTAAGGATGACTGCTACAACTCCAAATCCTGTGCTCTGAATGCACAGACACATTGAGTTCTTGGTTTCTAATAGAAAAGGGCATTTCAAAACAAGTCACCCTGAAATGTTTTTCATGATTTGATTAAAATTTTCATTTGTTCTTTTTTACTAAAAGTTTGTCTCCTGGTATCTCTGATGTCAGTAATGCATTAGCTCTTTAATTAAAGCAAACAGCAGAAAAACAGGTGGCTGGGAAGAACTTCTAAGACCTTAATAAACATCTAGCTTAACATTTAGACACTGTTAATACAGGGAGATTTAAAGTCCACCTTAAACAAAGACAATTTAGCTTTTTCTGAGAATATAAATTGAATGTCTTTCTTTTCCAATGTAGACATCACATTCCTATTTTATACCAAAATCCTACTTATGCTCCAGTGTACATTAAGCTTAAACCAAAGCAGGCAAGTTTGATAACCTAAAATCCTCTGCAGGTGTTTTCCCAGCAATGTATAATTGAGTATTCTGATTAATCCCTACTCTTGGAGCCAGTGAGGGTTTTATCATCAGTTTTAATTGTAGTAAGTGCACATTTGAAATTTATAAACACATTAAAGAAAGCTGTTTTAATTACAAGACTGGATATTCAAGAGCATTGTATACAGACTTCTAAAATGAATTTCCTTACTCTTAGGATAACTCATGAGAAAAAGCTGGGTTTCTCTCCCAGGTTTGTATGCCTACCAATTCAAATTGCTTTCTAAGTATTTCAGCATTAAAATGTTCCAGACTCTGAACATAATGGCTCTCATCTGTTCTTCTGGGCTTTTACACCTGCAGCTGAGCACAAACCCAGGAGGAAGGAAAAGGCAGTGCCCGTGGGTCTGACAGGAGGGTGAGCAGTTCTCCTCACTGCCACTCCTCCACAGAGTGCCAGAAACCTCCACAGGGTGGGACGGGCACACAGGTGTGCCCAGGTGTGCCCAGGTGTGCCCTGGTGTGCTCAGGCAGGTCCACCAGCACCTAAGGGCTCTTTGGTGTCNACCCACAGGGTGGAACGGGCACACAGGTGTGCCCAGATGTGCCCAGGTGTGCTCAGATGTGCTCAGGCAGGTCCACCAGCACCTAAGGGCTCTTTGGTGTCAGGTTTGGGTCATGCCCTGGCAGGAGATGCTGCCTGGCTGCTGGGGCTGGGCTTGGTGACTTGGGCACACCTGGAAATGTCCCACTCCCCCTCACTGCAAACCACACAGAAATAATGAGAAAGAATGGAGGGACTGGCTTAGATGAGTGCTAAAGGAAGCACAGGTCTTGTGTGCTTAGAAGCCAAGCTAAAGGAAGGGAAAAAAATTAAATTTCTGGTGGATTAAAATCCCTGTGTATCCCCCCCATGCCATGGAGCTGAGATGTGAGAGCAGGTGATGTGATAGCAGACCTCATCTTGGAGGACAACATTATCCAGCTGTCACTTTTAGAGACATCTTTCCAAAAGATGAGCCTAGGCATTTTAACCTGGAAATTAAAGAATTGAGAGAAATTATTCCTCAAAGGAAACCACCCATGTAGTTAATTAGCAATGAGCCCTTCCATGACAGGGTGCTTTTTCATAATTTTACTTTCACTGAACTCAAATGAATCATATATTAGCTTTTAAAAATGCTTTGAAATGACAATTTTTGGACTTAATGTAAGTAGGCGTAAGAGAATGTAAAGGGGGTTAAAAGTTCAGGAAGATACTCAAGACAAATAATTGCATAAAATATGTCAGTACATTCTCCAGGAGGAGAAGAAGCAATGGCCGTTTATGAATCTTTAATGATTTTACTCCAGGATCAGCGAAGTCTTAATCAAAGTGGGATGCACACTTAGCCTGAGCAAATAAGGCATGAAGATTCAAAAAATCTTCCTGAATACTAATGTGCTTTTACACTTGGACTTTTAAGAAACTGATATTTGAAAAATGTCTGAAGACCTCCAGACCATGTGGAAAAAATTCATTATTCAATTAAACATTTAAATTTCATGCGTTAAACATAAATATTAACCTATTTACTGAAATTGAATCTCTGCTAGGCTTTTTTTTAAGCAGGCTCAGGAATGACGAATGCCTTTTGGCAAGCACACTCTCAAAAAGGTTTCTCTGTAGCATCAGAAGCTATTTATGTTCTCCTCAGCAAAGAGCACAGCAGGCAATAGTAACACACACACACAAATGTTGAAAGGTAGGAAACTCCACCCTCCTGTGTTATGGCAAGATTGCTAGATGTGAAAATGGTTAAATACATCCCAAGAACAACTGCAACAACAACAAAAAAAGGGCAAGAAAAATACACAGTTATTTGGGTTTTGTGAAACTTTTTTTTTTAATATTTAATTTACTTTGTTTTCTAATCAATACTAAGGCATTTAACTGCAAATGTGACCTAACAGTTAATTAAGATTTTTAATTAATTAAAGATATGGCAAGATTTTGACTTCTCTCTGTTAAAATGGCCATTCTCCAACAACACCCCAGTGTGAGTGCTTCTGCACTCCTGGGCTTTGCTTTTTTAATTTCACTGTTGTTATATACCTATGCACACCTTGTCTAGACCTGAAATAGGAAGAAACATGAAATCACATCCATTAGTAATGTCCTCATCCAAGGTTTGTAAAGTTCTCTGGAACAGTTTTTCCTATCAGAAGGAAACTGTTCCACCAGTTGTATGGATACTCAGTGATGGTAGAGGGTCATTAGCCAGACCTCTCTTACTTTCAAGACACAAAGATATTTAGCAGCAGACACTGCAGAGCAGCCAACACATGCATTTATTTTAATGAGCAAGAAGGGATTGATTTTAATGTGCCCAGTGCAGAAATACTTCTACATAATGTATGCTCTCCACAAAAATACCTTCAACCCTTTAATATTTAAAATACATAGAGAGGAAAAACCCAGTATCCCTGGGAAATAATAGATTGATATATGCCATTATTTTTGATGATTAAAGTTTGTGCAGGTAATTTTTATAGGATAAGAAGTAGGTGGATAATTCCTTATGAAAGAGGGCAGCAGTTACAGGATTCACTAACAGTGAGACTATCCAAAATCTTTTCATTGGTGAATGTCCACCATATAAATAAATGTAGAAGGCAGCAAGCAGAGAGAAAACTTAGTGAAGGTATGATTACCAAGGACATTAACAGGACAAATATTCATCATTTCTTAGAATTTAAGAAATGGGTGTTTAGCCCTTTAATAAAGAGCCAGAATTAACAGATTTTCCTGTATGTACACTTTAATTACTTTTCCTTTGAGGAAGAAGGTTACCAGGTTCCTGCCACTAAACTAAAACTAATTTGCAGTACTTTCAGCTGTTTAATGCAGTGAGATAGGATTTTAACCTTCATCCAAATATGTGCTGACAGCATTTTAATATAAATTCCTCTAACATGCATTTAGAACTGCTAGCAATCCATCTACTCTGCTTGTTGTTTTCTAGGTTTTTTAAAGTGTTTGCTGAGAACCACTGCACTGTCAGACAGTCAGAGTAGCTCGCTTCAGCCGAGAGCTGCAGTGTGGAAAATGCAAGCCAGCCCTACCCAGGGAGACCTGGCTGCAAACAGAGTGTTCTGACATTTGGTGGTGGTATTTCCTTCTCTGGCTTTATGAAATAAATCTTAAAAGCATGAAAATCACCAACACACAGAGAAAACTGGAAAATATTATGTTGTTGAGCTTGCCTCTTGCTCCTGGAGGTGGCCCTTTCAAAACAGAGCTGAGCACCTCTGCCAGAGCTCAGTGCCAGTGTTGGTGTTGCTCAGTTTGTGCATACACTGAACTCATGGTTTCCACCTCTGCTGACATTTGGCAGAAGTTCTTTTATGGAAAAAAATGGAAGAGAAATCCTTATTTCAATTGACTATCTGAAAGAAAAGCTTTTGAAACAACAAAAAAAACCTAGGATGGCTTTCTAAAGTCAGGTACTTCTGATTGTAGAATTCCTAAAGGAAAAGGGTCCCATCAGGTCAGATCAACAGCCTTTGACCTTTCCAGCTCTTCAAGGACACTGGGTTTGTGGGACACTGCTATTGATTGTGTCCAGCAGAAAAGGGCACTACAGCTTAGAGGTTTATGGATCCCTTGTTTGATTAAAGAGGTTCTCACCAAATAAGTGATCCTGCAGTCAAGAACTGATTCCTGGTCACTGCTGCCATTGGTTAGAGGAATTCCCAGGGAGACCCAAACACCCAAGACTGTGCACCAACAGCATTGGTGCACTGCTAGACTTATTGTATCCAGTTTTACAACTGGGAGAACTGACAGCACAGATGTATCTTTATTTGCTAGGCAGAGAATTGCTCTTGGCAATTATATAGACAAATATTCAAAAAACTTAGATAATCTGATGCTTTAAGTAGTAGCTGCCTTCTTTCCTTACCTTTACCATATCTATTTTTTAGAAAATTTCTCCCTTAGCAATGTAGATATTTAGAACTTATAGACAAAGTGAATACATAGGACCATAAAAACTCTTCATCACATGCTCCTTGACTGCTCACTTAAAAGTTTTCATAAGTATTTTTTCCAGATATGAAAATTCTGTTCAAAATCTCACTAGAAAAAGCATAAGAAAAGGTAAATTTATTATCTGTGTGTCTCTATTGGAGGTTTTATTTTCTGTCACTACACAAATACTGTGAGTTTAGATCTTAGAGTAGGTATCAATTATTTAAAAAGGTGGTGCAGAAAGCAAGCACAGTTTTTCATGACAAATGACACCATCAGCAGAGTTCCATAATCCAGCATGCAGCATTTTCATTTTTCAGAGGACAAAGAGAAGAATGACTAATACATCAATTTCAGTGCTGTTCTCTTGCATTTTTTGAAAAGCACCTTGCTACCCAGGACCACCCTTAATTTACCATCTTTTGAAGACAGAAAATGTAATGAAAACATCCATCTCTGGTTTCTGCTAGCCTGTAATATTAAACATCAAAGTAATAGTTATTCTCCACCCACCCATCAATCAGGCCCTTATCCATGCATACTCTTCTGCTCTTCTGACACATTATTTAAACAACCTTAAATGGACACCTCTGCTTAAAGAAATTTTCACTATTGCAGAAGTGGAAATTGAACCCTATGAAGTCAAGCTGTACAGTCTTTCTCTTATGCTGATTTTAATTCCTTAGTGCTGTTAAGGAGAATTCCTGGAATTTAGAATTGCATTCATCACAACATGCTAAGTCTTAAATGTTACAGTAAGAGGTTTAGAGGAGGCACATCACCATGCACTTCAGGAGAATTAAGGTGTTTGTACCCACCTGAGAACTTCCCATTCATTTTCACGGTTCAATAAAAAAATTGTCTTTCACCCACCCATGACCCTTGGAACCAACTTGTGTTCACCATGTCCAGGCCCTGGAGGACACAAACCCCCTGACCTGATCCCAAAGCCATCTGACTCCATGAGTGCAGCACAGAGCCCACACAAACGTACTTGTTTCTCTGCAGGACTTACCAACTCAGAAGTGTCATGCTAGTACAGTGACAGAGCTGGCAGCAAGCTCAGGGCATCACCAGGGTGGGCTTGTTCCTGTCCATGTCCCCATTCCCCTCACTGCTTTGTGGAAAGCTGCATCATGGAAAGGTTTACAAGACAAAGTGGAACAAGGTCAGTCTCTGCTTGTCAGAAATTATGGCAACTGCCTGTGCCTGTAGTTGGAGCTGTGCTTTCAAAGCTGCAAAAACTCTGCTTCTTACTCTCACTGGCTGCCACAAGGTTCTCTGCTGACTCACCTGCCCTTCTAAGCTTCCCCCATCTCTGCTTTAAAAATTCCCAGTGCCCCCAGCCCTTCCCAGGTTCTGCCTACAGTCACCCAGTACAAGTCCCAGAACACCCTGACTCCTCCTCCACAGTAGGAAGTCACTGTTGGTGAATAAATTTGAAATGATTTATGAGTGTTCAGCAGCTGGGTGCTAAGGGATTACATACTGAGGATACAGAGCATGCAGAGCACTTCTTTAGAAGAATTTGTGTGTGTGCATGCGAGTGTAGGTGTGTCAAAGAAAATTTTAGTGACAGAATTTGGAAACATCAGTTATCTTTACTCCTTTTATTGTCCCCAGTGCCCCAGGCACAGCCCTGACTGAGGCAGTCACTGCAGCTCTGTGCAGTTCTGCCACATCCGTGGCTGCTCCGGCAGGTCTCGACTGCAGCGAATCACAGCCCAGTCCTGGCACTCACACCCAGGGCCCAGAGGCCAAGGGAATAATTGAAATCAGTGAGTTTATGCACAAACACAGCCACATGCATGCAAAAACACATGCTCCACTTTGAAATCATCCTTTTCAATTGAAAAAACCAAACCAAGCCAGAAAGCACGTGCCAGTAACTTGGTAGCAGAAAGAGATTGCACACCAGCCCAAGAGATGGGATGTGTGCAGCTCTGTCCAAGAGGTTGTCATCATTGCTCAATGTCTTGTTATCTGCAGATTGATTTAGCAAGGCTATGGAGTAAAGAACAGCAGTCTTCCACATTTATGTTGGAATAATATTAATCCCTGTAACCAGTTATATCTTGTCTCCTTCCCCAGTTTCAGCTCTTGCTCTAAGTTTTGCCATCTGACACTTTAATGTAGAAACCTGTGCTGTAAGTGGATCCAGTCCAAATACTTTATGCTTTTTGGAGGTGGAGGGAAAAAAAGGGGGGAGTATTTTGATGGGCTGTGTTTTTATGAATATCATATTTCCATACCACATCATCCCACTTGCTGTACATGAACCATGGATGAGAATGTGACATTCCAGCTCCAGAGACTTTTCTCACAGCAGCAGCAATGTCTTTGAGATGTTTCTCAGCCAGTCCCACGATATTTGTGGAGTTCCTCAGCAGCAAAGGCTCACCTGGGGCTGCCACAGCAATGCAGCAGTGCGGGGATGGGGGAGGCACCAGAGACAGCTTGTGAAATTACTCTTCAGAAGGGGTTTGTAGAGTGCTCCAGGAGGAGAAAAAGGGGATTAATGTGCATGGAGCATCTTGCCCCCAGTATATTTTGACAAACCAGTAACGTGGAATGTAACTGGGACAAATCCCCTAGATTCCACACAAGCCATCAAAAACAAGCCAAATGCACTTGTAGAAACTAGAGTTACTTTTAAGAACTCTTAAGAGACTTAAAACTCATCTGGGTTTCTTTATTTAAAGTTTTCATTAGCATGATTGAACTTTACATAAAAACACTAAGCTTTTTTATTACTCACCCTTAACAGATCATGCTGATTGATCCCTTAATATCCCTTAGTACTCACACTCTTTGCTGATAATGAGTTGGGCTAACGCATCCAGAGACCTCCACGTCTTACTGGCAAGGCCAGGACAGCACACACAAACAAAGCTGTTCTTTGAGAATCCAATAACAGAAGGCCAACAGAGTAGGTTTGAAGGCCAAATCATTTCCAGTCTGATTTCTTTTTTCCTTCATTAAAGAATAATGATTTGGAGAAAGTCTAGCTCCCAAGGACCCAAAAATGTCATTAGCTGATAAAGACCAAAATGGACACAAATGTGTTCTTCTACTTGAGATTTTTTTTTTTTTGAGTCCTTGCAAGATTGATAGCTTCCCAAAATGCCAATTCACAGAGAGTTAATCTTACTGGCTATATGAAACTATATAACTGCCTCTGGCTAAACTAGAAGTGATACACATCCAAACAATTGCTTTTGTAATAAAATACTAGAAACTATCCCTTACACACAAATCCATCACTTATAATGTCCTATCAATGTGGTTTTAGTATATGCCAATATACTTCAGGAGTTCCTGGGGTAAAAAAAGAAGGAAAAAAAAGGGGGCTGGGGGGAAGCCTAGGCCATTCTTTCCTGATTTGAACATTAAAATGGAAATTCAAGTACTATCCCCTTGCAGAACCATGGAACTTGGCACAAACATCCATGCCTTGTTACAGACTCCTGGTTTTCAGTTTCAGTAATGCTTTTAACTTATATTGCTGGGGAAGGGGGAATTTCCAAACTATAAATTTTGTTTTAATTGGCAATATACTGTTTCTATGAAATCCCAAAGCATCTGAATGAAGATCACTTAACCATACCACTAACATCCATGTAAAACCTGAAACCTCCCTCAACCTGACTGTGGATTAGTCGGTCTAATAGAAGACACCACCTTTATTAAATCACTTTATCTTGCTTATCCCTCCAGATAGTTTTGGTTAGAAATAAAAATGTTATTAGTGTCTGGTATATCACACCTTCCATCTGGGTCTCCATTCCCCCTTGAAGAAAAGACCCTGAGAGTTCAGGTAATTCCCCTGGCAAACCCAGCTTTGCCAGCCAAAGGGATTCAGCAGAAGAAAGGTTTGTGAAGTCTCAGTTGCAGTCACAAGCCCTCTCCCTTCACTCACCTGTCAATCAATGATCCTGACGGGTCTCTTCTGACACAGCATATTCTTTAGTTCTACAAACCTGAAAACATCCTGTATCCAGAGACTCATAAAGCCTGAGTGCCAAGCTCTGTCTGATCTGGTTTCTCAGCCTCTTAGGATCTGGCAAATCTGCTTCATATTTCAGCTCCTCTAGAGTCAGGCTTCTGGGCCTCCCAAGGCACCTCACTGCAGAGTGGGATCAGCATTTATGGAGGCTGCAGGTTATTGCAAAGCAAACCCTTTGTGCTCTACCTTTGCTACACTGCTTCTGCAAGCCACCTGCATTAAACACCAAAGCTGATATGTTGCTGAAATAAATGAACTTCATGCCATCAGGATTGTGCAGTTCTCAGCCTGCAATCTGTGTAGCACAGCCTTTAGCACACAGTAACTCTTAGATAATGCCACAACTCAAAATCGTAACCCTACGAGTCCATTTCCCTCAACTCTTTACAATGCAATACAGTTTGGAAAGAGAAGCAAGAAGAAAAAAAAAAACAAACAGGACCACACCCTAAAAAACATCTTTGTTTTATTCTTCACATCATATGTTGTTGGCTACAGATGACAAAAGGATTTAGAGCAATTATAGATTAACCACAAATACAGCCAAAGCCAGAGAGGATGCAGACTGACATAGCACTAAGTAGCCATAGTCTATAATACTTCTAAATTAGCTAATTCGTTTCAGTTCATTGATTCTTATATTAGCAAACTGTACACCTGCTCTGGCACTGCCTGTTTCAGCTGCAGCTCGATGTTGCCCTCCTGTGGGCCAAAAAGAGGGAGAGTCCTTCACACCTTCATCACAGCAAGAGAAACCTGGGCATTATTTGCTCTTTTCCAGCTGACAAGGAGTAAGAACAGATGAGATGAATTCCTGTGGATCATGTAAATGTAACATTGTTCTCCAGATTTAATCACTTCTGGAGTACTTTTGGAACAAGTCTGCTGCATAGGAAATTATTCCATAGGAATGAACATCTGTATCTTGCCAAACCAACCACAGTTTACAAGATGATATTTATGCTTTCTTCCACCCAAGGGAGGGGAAGAGATACATGAAGTTTTCTGGAACAAAACAACTCTTCAATTTCTTCAGCAGTTTTTAACAGTAGAGTGAACTTTTTTCCATCATTTACCTGACAGTGGGGAGCTTCAGTCTTGAGGAATCCGAGATACAAACCATTTTTGCTTGAAATTTGATGAAGGCCTCTCCCTTGCCTAGGCTGGGGTGAATTTGTCTGAAACAGCCTTGTTACAACCGTTTAGTCTTTGTCACTTGTGTGTCTCTTCCCATGTTTTGTCACTTGGGAACTGCAGGTCCCCATTTCTGTATCAGACTGAATTTGGGGTTTATCTGCATTCTGAACTGTGGTTCCATTGATTTGGGGATGGCACATGGTTAAGTTGGTCTCCAGAAAATCCTCCACTTCCTAAGGATGGGGTAAAGGAGCAAATTCCCCACCAGTAAGAGGTAGGAAACATTCCAAAATCTGTGATTCACAAAACACAGATATCACTTAAAGACTGGGAAGCTAATATTTGATTCTTCATGCCAGAAGCAACAGCCAGGAGACAGGATGAGAGAAAAGAGCATTCTCCTTTTCTTGTGCTTGATTCATGAGCAGTGAGGAATGTAGGTTAATACAGCTTGTTTTGGTATTTACATTGGTAATTAATAATTCTTTCTGCAAAGCCCCAGAACTGTCACACCTGCCACTCCAACAAGGTTGACTCCCCCAAGACTCCTCTAGGAGCAATGGGAAGGAAAAAGTGCTTGAGGCAGCTGCAAGAAGAGCCTGAGCTCCAATTCCTCTTATCAGAGCAGCACAGTTCAGGTCTGTGCCAGGGTCATTGGGGAGATGGTCTCACTTCCAGTCTGGAGTGGGACTCTCCTCCATTCTGTCATCATATTTATGGCCCTCAAGAACATAATCACATCAAGCACAGAGTTTCAGGTTATTTAATTCCTCTGAAGATGAAGGCTGTCCATAGCAGTGATCCAAGCAAAAGGAAAGGGGTTAAATCTTTAGCAGCATTTGACTCTACACGTAGTCAAGATGAAGCAATAGGCTGTGTAGTCTGGGATCATTGGTAAAATCCACCTCTGAATCCAGAAATGCACTTTGTGGCTGGGTCTGACTGCTGCCATAGGCCAAACCAACATCTTAAATCCAAACACAACCTCAAACAGAGGAAGCTGAGGTCAGACAGTTGTGGCTTGGGTTCATGTCTGCTTGCTACCAAGTCAAAGGCTTCCCTCTCAAAAACAGAGTGCTAATGATCAAGTGACAATCCAAATGCAAACAAGAAAAAAGCACCAAGACAACATCTGGAAGCAATACTGGTAGGAAGAGAACATGAAGACGTGGCCAAATGCTTCACTGCCAAAGAGGGGTGAAAAAAAAGAGAAAATATTTATGACAAGGGGCTTTTCCCTGCCTGTGTTCAAAGATCAGCAACAGAGCATCTTTGCAGAATAAAAGACAAGGAGAGAAAGCACAAATGTGGCAAAGGAATGAGGGAAGTAGAAACTGCTAGAAAAGCAACTCCAGGCTTGCTAAGGAAAAAGAAACTGATTAGCAGGCAGTCAGTTGAGATCTACACAATAAATAGCATAATCAGCAATCATATATATCCATCCCATAAGGCCTGAAAGAGCCACCATTTTCCCTTAACAACTGCCAAGTTTAAATCAGACATTACCATGTGCTGGCAAACAAAGTCAAATTTCTGAAATCTTTCTTGCCACAATCAATCCATTGATTAGGCATCAGCATAACACAAGGAGTCAAATTAATAAAATCCCCTGGAAACTTTAACAGTAGTGCTTAGGCTATAGTGACTGCTGACACAATGAATGCAGATGAATTCCAGAGATGAGCTGGGAAAGAAAATACGTTGAAGCAGAAGGAAATTTTTAAAGCAAATTTGTGCATTTCCTGAAATGGTAATTTTGCTGGATTTTGTTTCTGAGGAGGAGGAGGGAGAAAAAAAAATTAAAGCTACTTTTTTCTCCCCTTCTGCAGCAGCTTTAACAGAAACACTCCTCTTTAATCCCTGTCCAGTTCTTATATCCACACACCTTCAGGGCAGATTTCCAAATACTAGGAGACAGACAGAGATTCATATTTACTCTCCTCTGGGAGGGAGGGAGGAGCAGCAAAACCCAAGTATGCTGTCTTATAAAAAAAGAGATGGATGTTGCCAAAAGCACCCATGGCCAGGTTTCCATTTCCCAGCTCCCAGTGCCTCTGTGCAGGAGGCTGAGGCTCCCAGTGGTGTGGAGAGAGCCCACAGCCTGGCAGCAGCCAGGGCTCATGGTCTCTGCCCTCAGGAATAAGCTTTGGCACAAGCCTCCAAGCTGAGCTCCCTCCTCATGGCTGCAAACACAGGAGCCAACACCCCTTAGAGTCGGGACATGGAAATATCTGTTGTCTGTACAAGCTGCTTTTAGAAAACCTGCTTTTGCAGCTGAAAGCACTTCTAACCTACTATTGAATTATATAATGGAGCAAGAGACAAATTACTGCCTCTTTCCACCCCTGCTTGAAGTGAGTTTCACAGGCTTTATTCTTCCTCTGAATCACTTCAGCTCTGAAACACTTTTCCAGTTAAAAAGCCATTTCTGAAAGCACCTTCATCCAATAATTCAAATAAAATATATTACACACATTTATTTGTCCTTAATAGTACCTCCCTTGATGAATATACACTTTCCATGCATCTACAAAATGAAACCTGACCAGAGATGTGAAGAATTCCCAAGGATGCAGGATCTGATGAGTAAGCAGCTGCTTTATTAGCAGCCATACAGCTCTTGATTTAGAGGCTTCATTCACTCAGAGCAGAGGAACATCTTCTGTGCCTGATGCTATAAATGTCAGTCAGGACTAAAAATGGCAACAGGACATTTCTGTTGTTGCTTCCCAGCCATGTCACCCGAGCCCAGCGAAGCTGAACTGGTGATAGAGGACAGATGCCCTGGCAGTGGCACAGCAGCCCCAGCTCTTGCATCCACACCTCCTCCTGTGTTCCTGCAGCGAGGATGGCTGTCGAGGGAAAGCAGAGCCATGAAAACAAACAGGTCTCCCAGCTCCTGTCCACAGCCCAAGGCTCAGACTGAACCCACTCTGCATCTCCAAACTTTCCACCAACGTGACGAAAGCGTCAGCTCCACAGCATTGCTTCATCCTTTCAAAACTATCTGGGACTGCCAGATCTGTATTGATCCCTGGCCAAGAATGACCTCTCAGGATAAACACAGCATGACTTAGCCAGCTGACAGCCCAGCTGTGGCTGCACAGTGCTGTGGGATAACCAGGGGATCCAGCGCCGTGGCGTTTTGGGAGCAGGGCTGACACGTGGCACAAGAGGCACCTTCCCGTTCCCAACGCTGCTCTTTGTAAAGGAAGTTATCCTTTCCCCCTTGCCCCATCAGTCTGCTTTAATCTGACTCATTACTACCACTGAAGTGCCATGGTAAGTAAAGATACTTGCTACACTTTCCATTCTTATAGGAAAAAAGGTTCTGAACCCTTTGTGTGATCCTTTAGTGCACTTAGAAGGAGTAAAACATTAAGTAAACACCAAACAAGATAAGGATTTTTATTTTCTGGATTAGTTTTTAAGGCCAGTTTAGGAATTCCCTTATTTTTCAGTTATTTTTTTTTTTAAACACTCTTCCCATTCACCATACCTAGAAAGGAAATTCCACAGCACAATCCAATCTGCTACACCCATAAAATCAAGAGCCAATCCAAAAAATTCAAAATTGCTTTACTCACAAAGAAATTGCCTCTTCTGACAATGACTTCCTTTGACAATAAAGTTACATTGAAAAAATTGAACTTTGTCAACAGAGAACTTGTGAGGTAACACAAAGATGTCACATTCTATTACTCAGCAGCTCAAGATCTTGACCTCAAGAGCAGGTAAAGAAAGTAAATTAACAATTAATATTTATAAAGCGTAATAGCCTAAGTATTTCACAGGTTTAAGGTGTAAAATGTACATAATTTTTCATTTTGGTATTTTTCTCTAAAACCTATAAACCACATAATTGGTTAATGTACTCACTGAAGTATACAAAGTATCCATTTAAATTTTTCTGACTTGACTGCATAAACAAATCCATCAAATTAGAGCTGATGGAAATTGCTCTATTCACCTGCCTCTTGTTAAGAAACTTCAAGACATGGATCTGTGCAATTTTTTGGTTTTTTTAAATACAGTTTTAAATTCTACATTATTTTTCTGACCTAGTTTTGAAAATATACAACTAGACATATATGTCAGAGGTAACTTGAAATATTTGAGTGCTCTGGTAAGGAATAAGATTCAGAAAAAAATTAAAATTGGGGTTTCAATATTTGGAACAGTAAATAATTTCAAAGGAACATGATGACATTTTACTTCTGCGAGGTAACAGTTATTGTCTCTTATCTAAAGAATTAGCAGAAAGGCTTGGAAAAGGGGTCACACCTCTCCAGGTAACTTCCAGCTCACCACCAGACACCACATGGAAATGGCACATTCAACCACCATCCAGGAAAACATCAGCCAAATAATTACCCCCATCAGGTATTAACACAATTCGATATATCAACATTCAAATGCACAAGAGCACGGGAGTCAGAGGCAGCATTTCATTGGAAGGTGAGACAGGTACAGGAGGGACTGAGCACAGAGCAGGGAGGTGCAGGAGAGGGAGAGGAGAGGAAAGAGAAGAGATGCTCCCACGGCACCGCCTTGGCTGGTGCTGCTCTTGGCTCCGGCGCAGTTTGGGCTCACCCCAGAAGACGTTTTTAGAAAGTAACAGAATAGGACCAGGGAAGAGATCCCGCACCAAACATCAGCTCGTTGGGAAAGCTTTGCCTTTCTTTCCCTGCTGAGCAGATGGGGCTGGCAGAGCGCTGCGAGGTCCCACCCAGCCCCCGCCGGGCTGCCGGGAAGCGCTCGCTGCAACCGAGTCACTCACCAGGGGCCACGGCCAAGCCTGGAAACTGAGACTCTGCAGCCTCTTCCCAGATTTGCTGCCAAATGGAATGAACAAATCGGTTCTTCTGGGCCACAATTTTCCCATCAAATACTTTGACGCACTTAGATGAAAGGCTCTGCGAGCGCTGCTCTGTTACCAGGCACGATTTCATCCTCTCCCAGGTTGTAAATTCCCAAAAATGTGGGTATGCAAGTATTATCCACTGCATTTTAGATGCATGTGGACAAATGCACACTATACAAACAAGACCATATTGCTTAACTCCAGTAACTGTACCTTAAGTATTATGTTGAAGTGTTTGTGCAGCTTTTATTTCTGTCCTAATTTCTATTTTCCAGACCCCATCCTGGTTTTTACAAGCATCTGTACAATTCAATTTCGGCTGCAGGATGGCAGACAGAGGATAAAGGCATTGCTTTACCTACAACTTCTACTCACCAGAAAAAAAGTACATAGATAAAGCCTTTTTTTCCTTCCACTGTCTGTTTGCTCATACTTTTATTAACTAGGTTAAATACTTTGACCTCCCCAGCAAATTACAGAAGAGAGTTTATGGAACACACAGATCACAAAATGAAATTGAGAAAGGTTCTTCCAAGAAGCAGCTTAAGCCAAATGTGCAAAAATTCAGCATTTTGCAGGCATGGCCCCAACACAGATCTCACTGTTTCATTGTTCATACATTTGAATTGTTCCAAATTTATAGTTATTTAGTCTCTATTTATCAGAGTTTAAAAGACTATTTTTGTGAGCAGCCTTAAGTAACCACCAAATAAATTAAACAACGTTCTTTTGGTATATTTATGCAATGCATACCCAAGATAGCAGAATAAATGACCAGAAGCTTAGACAGGAGGCTATTGTAGGACTATCCAAAACTCACTCCCCTAAATTATAAGTATTTTTTCATGCTGTTATTATTCTTGGTTTAAGTTTAGTGAATATGAGAATTCTAGTAGCCTTCTGCCCCAAGTTCCCATGAAATGAGCACAAAAAGCTCCATTACATATTCAGAGGGCCTTCTTTGAGCTTCATGTGTTATCATTTAACCAAAACATAATGCACTCCAGCTTGCAGAGAGCAGCAGTTCAGTTCAAAGAGTTTTAACACACCTTCAAATAATTGCCTAAATGACAAATAAATACAAAATTGACACTGTGCAAAGCTGTTAGTCCCCTATCTATGCAGGCCTTTAGATAGTCCTGAACTTACTGCTAGGCTAAAAAGCAAAGGAAAGTTGCATTTTTGGCATTTGGTTTGAATGTATGTATTTCTGAACGGAGGGAGGGATGAAGAGAGAGGAACTGGAGCCTGGAGAAGCACACCATGAAGAAACCATGCCTCACATTTAAGTAGCATTTTTACTGCCAGTGGTATTGGCTGTGTTGTTGGACTGTTTTCTCCTTTCCCACACCACTCTACTACACAGAAGAACATTCATAATTCAAAACTTAGGCAGTTGGAAGGCCAGATGAAAAGGAAGAATATTCTCTTTATCAAGGTTCACTTTCTACAGAGGGCTATCAACATGCTGAACTCAGGCCAGGTGGGAACACAGAAAGAAGCTCTGTGCCCACAACCAACTTCCAGGAATCCAAGAGAAGCAGTGAAGTGTTTCATGAAAGTGAGGAAGGATCAGGCATCTCTGTAATGGCTTTACCAGTGGACCACAGGCATTTAGGAAAGTGCTGGATTCAAGAAAAAATTGGCACAAGGGATGGAGATGTGCCATGTCTGAGGAGTCTCAGCCCTGCCTGTACATGAGACATTGCACCCAGCAGCACACACAGGAGGCAGCACAGCAAAGGCAAAAAATAACGAATTAAATTCCTCTAACTACTGTTGGCAAGGAAACAAAGAGTAAACTTGAGCTGGGGAGGGAGAATGTAGGGGTTGCAATTAGTGACCTTGTAAGTAACTCTGATTGTTTCAGCTGGCCAAATGTGAGAAATGACAGCAGAGATGCCTACTGGGAATCCAGCCCCTCAGAACAGAAAATGAAAGACAATAGAGGATCTGTTAACTTCTGACATGATCAATATATTTCACTCTCCATTACAGCTTGGTAAATGGATTGAAATAAGACATTTAATGATATTTTTTGCATGAAGGATAAGACCATGATATGCAATGTTGTCTATTGCTCACTCAATTCCACTGCCTTGCACTTTTTCTAAACTCATTTCCTCTGGATTAAGATTTAAAACTTTGCTTCATAGACATCTACTGGTTCCATTATTAAAGGAAAAAACCCCAACAAATCCAAAAAAACAAAACCACAAACTTACTTCTTTCCTTTTAAAAATCAAACTGAATCCCAAATCAGTTATCTTTAGTAGGGTTATTTTTTTTTTAAATCTGCAAGCAAGCTTCAGTAGTGAAAGGAAAACATTCTTATCATTAGCAACAAACACTCATCACTTCTTAGACATTTAAAAGAGAAAAGATAAAAATCTAGTAAAGTTTGCTGTAAGTTTTTATCATGAGCAGATTTTCTGTGGAGGATTTTCAGTCCAAAGGAGCTTCCTTGGCTTGCCTTTGAAGTAAAGAAGCAGCACTACAATACAGCATGCTGCACATAAAATCCTCAGCTTGGAGATAAGCACATCAAAAACAAAAGGGCAAAAGCAGATGGGAATATTTATAAAAGAACTATACAGAAGCAGAATTTATATTTGAGTTACTTACAATAAATACATGAGTACCCTTCTCTAAAGCTTCTTTGTGAACCCAAAAAAAAAAAAAATTAGCCTTATGAGACCAATTCCTTTTGCATAAGCAAGGAGCTGCAGTTTTACTTTGTGCATATTTTACTCCATTGTCTGCAGAAATCAAATAGCTCTGTAAGGGCATTTCCAGAAAAAAGAACAAGATTTGCTTACTGCAGATCTACACTTTGTCAACCACAATTTCTTTACATTCAAACACTCAGATGATGCATTTTTACTATTTCATTGAAAGAAAGAAGCATGCACTTCTCATTTAAATCACTTCATAGTTCTAGTGATTTAAATTGCTCAAGAACTGTCTTCGCTTCCTTAATTTCCCAATTAAAAACAAGAAACAAACAACCAAGCAAATAAAAAGGGCATAAGAAACCAGCCCTGATCAGTGCCATGGAAAAAACACAGAGTGTGGAATCAGCCTTCCCTCTCCCAGAGGCTTTGCTCTGTCTTCAGTGCTCAGCTTGGACATCTATCCAGCCCTGGCACTACTCTGCAATTGCCATCCTGCTCCCACAGACCCACAGGAAAAAACAAGGAGCTCTAAATTGGATTTCTTAATTACCAAGACAGAAAAAGCTCATTTGCTCCCATCCTCCAAGAAAGAGTGTCTTTAATTCCCAACTTAAGATCCAGGTGAGATTTCAGCATCCTTTGAGATGAGCATACTTTCATTAAACAATTGTCTTGTTTATCCTAAATGTGAAGCTTGTCCAAGACACCAGAATTATGGACCTATGATCTCTCAACCCTTGGCCTCTGTGGTCTCACTATCCAATTACACCTCCTGCTTTGCAGGAAACAGATAAATTAGCACTCTAGGCCCAAGTATTTTGCAAACTTCTTAGCAGTTCTTATGTGCCCACAAGCAGAGGACCTGCTGAAGGTGTATGCAAAAGCTATTTCTAGCTGAAATTAATCCTTACATTAGCAACCTGCACTCACAAATGCCATCAGTGTCAGTACTGCATGAAATCTGTCAAAAATACACCTGTCCCTGTACTTGACTACTTTTTGCCTACTGGCTTAGCAGAACTTGCCATGGAATTTTAATGCCAAGCATGAGACTGGGCAGGTGTTAGAGCTACTTGGAGCATTGCATGTGGGGGCATCTCAGCTCAGGAACCTTGGCTAGGTTGGTAGTTTGGTTTTAGTTCTGAATATGTATGTTTTAATGGTTGTACACAAAGAAAAGACCCTTCAGGAATAAAGTCTGGAACTAGAAGCTCTTCAAAAAAAAGGAGTTAAAATTGTGACAAAAAGAAAAAAAAATCTCTTCAGGCTGTGGTATTTTGATGACATTCCTCAAGTGCCATCTCAGGGTTCTGGTCATAAAATACTCCATATAGGGAATATTTTTGTTGTCTTAATGGCTGCAAAGTTTTTATCTCCTCTGCAATATAATCTTTTTTTTTTTTTTTGAGCTTCGGATTTCCAGCATTTGAATGCTGTTATAGCATTACATTAATATACTTTTGCTCCATTGATACTAAAAGTAAATAAAAATGGGAACAGCTTGCCAGGAACAGATCCATTTATTTGCTCAAAACACATTTCAAGAACACCTGCACAGCTATTTTGGAAACATAGTGGGATGTCCATTCAGCCTTTCCTGTTTGTGTAATTTCAGGTAGATAATGGAAAACAGAGCATTTCCCATACCACTATGTTAAAGATAAAGAACATCTAATTTTTCCTAATTTTGCTATTTGAATAACTAACATGGATCAATTAATTCACGTTCATACTCCTATGCCCTTTTTGTCAGTAATATTTAGAGACAAAATGAGGCCATGTCTGTGTACTCTTCTCCATGCCCTCATTTTCAGAAGGAAAATTGCTTTCAGTATGAGTTGCACAATGAAAAAAACCCAATTTACAGAACAAGGCCAAGCTACAGCCTCTCTACAGGAAAAAATGAAGCATGAGTTTGGGTTCATACCCATAGAGAGATGGATAATGAGATGAAGACTGAAAAGCCCTCCCCAAAGACAGACCACAGCAGTGTCCCCTGCTCCAACAGGCACAAGCTCACACTGAAGGGCTGGCCTGTGGGAGGCTAGGAACTGCTCTGGCCTGGAGCCCTCTATGTCCATCTCATCCCACTGGCTGCACAGACTACAGGAAGAAAATCAGGAAACCCCATCTGTGCTTTTTTACAGAGCAGAACTCTGTAGAGCTCTGAGGAAGCAGCTTAAAAATTTACACTTCAAGAACACTTGAGAATAAAGATCCCTTGTCTCTGTCTCCCTTGCTCCTGCCTCCATTCATGCCAAAGCCATTGGCCACCCATGCTTATTTTTTGTCCCTGGAAAGCTGACATCTGGCAAACACATGAGATGTGAAGGGATGGTTTGGATGGAGAGACGTGCACTGTATGCTGAGTGATGGGAACACAGGCAAGGAGGCCAAGAGAACTAAAAGTTCATAGCACATGTGGCCAGAATGCTCTCATGCAGATTAACACATGTGATTGAAGTATAAGATCTGAGAATTTCCTTTATTTTCAAGTAATTCTATTGAAATCTGCAGTTTGCTCCATCTCCTGATGGCAGCTGGATCTAGAAATTCTAGGGCAATCAGTATTTTATATACCAGGAGCTATCCTACCTTACATACTACATGTTTTAAACAATGACCAAATGCTTGAAATGGCTCCCTGGGTGAATCACAGTGTACAAAAGTGAGTCAGAGATGATGAATCTCTAAATTTGGCTGTGCCAGAAGTTCATTGTTGCTCTCTGAACTTGCCCACTTCGTACATTCCCCAGCACTGCCAAAGATAAAACTAGCTCCTGGTAGCTTATACTTAACACTTTCTGCCCCAGCTTCTCACACATTCTACTTACTTCATGCTGGAGAACCTTCCTTTAGAAGGCACTTCTTACAGAAATGCCTTAATTGCACTGTGTCTATTTTAGAAGTCTGAAGAAAAAGCAAATTAACTCCCCCGAATATCCATCTCTCATAAGCTCTTGATAGACTTGATAGACATTAGGAGCTACAACATTAGAGGAGTTAATCCTTACAAAGCACTCTCCATTTTCTCTAAGCTCTTAACACACATCCTGGGGGCAACTAAGTTGGATCAAACTCTAGCAGTAAACCCTAGATTTCTCTCTGCAATCAGTGTGCTCACTGTGGGACCAGAGCAGGATGCAGCTTGCTCTCTCTGCTATCCTCACCAATTCCATCTCTCCATCCTGAATGCTACCACAAGAGGTGGAGAAAGACCTATCATTCAAATATTAACATCACAAGCTGAACACACCTTCCCCTTATAGAAGACTGGTAATTGTTATCAGTCAGCAATTTGCTTTAAGGAACAAAGACCTGAGCAGTTTTTCTGCTGCTAGAGATATGGAGAAGTGGAAAACAGCAAGGCTGCAAACCTCCTCTTCACACACTGACAGTGGGTGACTGCACACTGGGAGAGACCAGTAACCCATGTGTGAGAAAGCTCAAAGCCTGAAGGGTTAGAAAAGCCCACTCTAAAAGGTAGGTCCTGATGTTTTAAAGAATTAAGTATGGTAAACCATCTCATGGGCTTACATCACTGCTCACACTGATTGTCATTCCAACTCAGGCTCTGAAAATGCAATGCTTCCATGCCCTGTCTACACCACAGACATTGCAGCAAGGAAGTAGCTTATAAAAAAATAATTCTGCTCCCTTCCTCCTCTCTCTGCTCCCCTGTCCCAATAGACCGCAGAAACAAAATGGTGCAGTCACTCGTTTCACAACTAAGCAAAATTCTGGGAAATAGGAGAACTCTGGTTTGAGGCCAGGAGACCAGCTCCTGATTAAGTCTGTTACTGTATGACTGTACACCTCCCTTGCCAACCTCAGGCACTCAGACATTCTACAACCATAAAGCAGAAGTAAGTGGAGCAGGCAAGTGCAAAAGGATCAATATTCAGCAGCCAAAACACAAGCAGGTTTTTTCAAGAAAGCACAGCTCTCTCCAGTGCCTAAGCAGCACAGCATCACCCCAGGCCAAGACCTTCCTTGCTGGCCAGGCCCAGCTTTGCTACTTCTGCAGCTGCACTGGTGCCAACACAGCCTGTAATCATGCTGACTGAAATCCTACTTTTGAACTGTTGCCATACTCTATTAAATAACTCAATATGATTTTATCAGAGAGCTGATCTTACATTTGATCCCTGTGCAAAATAATCCTGAGGGCCATTGCTTTAACACAGCCAAAGCAGCTCTTGTGAAGTGAAGCCTAATCTAGGAAACTCACTTTCCAGAAACAATGAATTACCAAGAGAAAAAGGTGATCCTGCATTTAACAACCTTAGCATCATGCCAGGATATCAACTGCTTCTCAGACCTCCTCCTGTTAGTTGAGGATTGAGGTGCAGTAGGAGCACAGCTCTGTGCAAACAGCTGCAGAAGGAAGCAGTTGTGTGGTTTGAGTTCTGAACTCTTCATCCCTTCCTCATTCTGCCCTACCCCCAGCCCTGAAATCCAATGAAAGTCCCACCCTGTAAGTGGGATGCACTTGTACAGATTTGACCCATATGTCAAATAGGAAGAGAATTACACACAGAAGAGAAAAAAAATAAAAAACAAAGGTGACTAAGTGCCAAATATTTCACTGAAGAAAATAAAAGCTTCTCTTTCCACTTGTATTTAAGGTTTGGAGCAAGGTTCTTCAGCACTGTTGAGCAAGACTATCTGCTTTATTAGATTCCAAGTAACTTCTCACATTGAGATACAGAAAGTATTTAGGATACCATGTTGGAAAACCATTGAAGTGGCACTTCCACCAACAAAAGCCTGGCAGTCATAAATTAATTATTCTCAAAACTCTAGTTAACACTACTAGTGCAAATCTCATCTCTAAGAATTACCAATATCATTCTACAAATGTATTTTGTGAAAGCTCTGCCCTCCAATTAAGAGTCTGCTGTGGAATCAAAAAAATCCCATAATTACAAAAAAAAAAGTAATAGTCAAGTAATTTATTTGACACCTCAGTCATAGGGGCTGCTGAGACAGGTACTGTCTTTCCTTCCACCCACAAAAACAGCAGAGCAGCTCACTCTGCCATGCAAAAGTGAGAATTCAGGGAGGCAGTTTCAAAAAATACTTACTCATTCCAGAACTGAATCCACTGAAGGCCATATCAGAAATAAATCAAATAAAACTGAAGTTCTTCAAAAAGCTCCCTCCAGCAGCTGAAGAGAAAAATCTAAACCAGTTCTTTTCAAGCGGATAAAACAAAAGCAAAACTGGTTACATGCACATGGGAGGAAAGAAATACAAGGGTCCTTTCTAGATTTTCTGTCTCTTTAATATCTCTGCTGCAAAAGAGAAGCTGCTGTGCAAGCCCTGCACTGAATTAGCATGAAGTCCATGAATACAGCAGATGTGGGGGAAAAGTCATTACAAAGAAACAGGCACAATCAAATAGATTTCATTATTATTGCCTCACTGAAAAAATCTATATTCTTTTGGGGCTTGCCATAGTCTCACTCTGCTCACAGTAAACATGAAACAGTAATCCTTTGGGAACAAAAAAATGAACTGACAAATAGATATTGGAATGACTAGTTGAACACTGATGTTAAGCAAGATTAAATGTGTAGAATACAACCAAAGCACTGAACATTTCTTAGGAGTAGAGCTGGAATAGTTCACAAATATGAAATAAAACCAGGCTATACTCAGTATTTTTAAGCAAAAAGAGACTTCAGAAATCCATTGCCTATATACTGCTCTCTTACCCACACCACAGTCTCTCCAAGCAGTTAACAGTGAAAAGTAAAGCTAGATGAAAGCAGAACAAACAAAATACTTTACAAATGCCTCATCTGTTGCAGAGCACCCTTATGTCCCTGTACTCCCAAGGTTTCTCATACACTGCTGGAATTGAGGTTGCTGCTGTACCTTCTATGCCCCAAAACAAACTTTGCTGAAGAGTGCTAAGTGCTTTTAAAAGGAATGAAATACAGAAAGAATCTTCTAATAGTGGCACTTCTGTTTAGCCTGTGTGAGTTCATATCCTCACAGTCCAACAGCATGGCAAAGCTTTCAGAACTAAATCAGGTGAATTGTTCCAAAAAAATTTCTTTTCCTGAGGTGTGTGAATGCCCAAGAAGTTACTGAGAACACTTCTATACCTGTTATTTGCCACCTGAAAGGCATCTGCCACCTTTGCAAATACTTTATTGACAGAAGAAATAAGAAGGAATGTTAGTAACTCAAGCATGGCAAACACATTTTCCCTTCCAACTAAAGTGCAACACAGTAAACACAGAGTTACGTGTCATTAAGTGACAGAGTGAACCAAGAGTTGCAAACACAAAAATTTAGCAGTAAATAAAGCAGTAAATAAAGGTTTCCTTGAGGCAAAATATAAAATTAATAAATGTAGCTGAGGATTACAGAATACATAATTAAAATACAAGTTATGGGAGCAAAAAATTCTGCAGAATTCTGCAAAACTTCCCTGTGTTACAATATGGTATTTTTGTGATTTTTTTTCCCAAGAAATCTCCTCAAAACAATAAACAGTCTGTTAACTGATCCAGTGGTAAAAAATACTATTCTGTTCTAGAGTAGCCTAAGAGACCACAGACAAATGCTCAGAAAAAGATGACTAACAAAGGCTGTTTTCATTTTGAAGGCCCAAAGATTTTCTTATCTGTAAGGTTTGTCTAAGCACAGGCAGTAGAGAGACACTTGAGACAGCTGTTCCACACCAGGAAACAAAGCTGAGGGACAGCAACTCCCAGATATTAGCCTGAAAGGAGAGAAGCTGACAGTGTAAAGAGAAATTAAAAGAAAGCAAAAAAACTTCCTGTCAAGAGCCATTCCTTTTAGAGTCAGCCCATTTTAATACTTTATTAAGGTTAACTCACTTTGATGTGTTTGCCTCAGCATAACTTTAAATACGGCTACAACTCATTCCTCTGAACTGCAGAGTTGGGAAATAAGCAGATGCAATTATTTTCAGTAGAAGAAAAAACTTTGAAACTCTCCTAATCCTGTCAGCTGCACATAAAGTTTCTGTTTCGAAAATGTGATATAAAGCTTCTTTAAAGATACAAAGTTAAAAAGTGAAGCATTGTTTAGATGATCAAACAGCCTCCTCACAAAAACAAACCCAGGAACCATCACTCCTGCTGGGGTCACTCTGCAGGCCTGGCACACAGGCACTCACTGCAATCATTTCAGTGGCAAACAACCCAACATCTGACACACCCATCTCCCACCTACAGATCATTAGAAAATGTTTGTCAGTGAATCAGTTTCTTTAAGAACAGTTGCAAATGCAAAGAAACTCCCTGATACAGTCAAGTAACAGCTGCTGCATTAATTTAAAATCACCCTTTATTTTTCACAAGGTTTTCCAACGTGTCGTGCATTTTGGCACGGTAGACTTCGAGACAGTTAGCTTCAAGTTTCTTTAAATTACAAACAGTAGATACAGTAGGAATATTTTAAACCAATTTCTTTAAAATAAATGTCAAGTTAAGACCCTTAGCTTTAAAAGAGACTGCCACCATTTCATTTTCCTGATACAAAATTCAAGTAGTTTTAAGAGTAGAAAACTGTCCCTATAAAACATCCTATTAAAATTTACCAGCATTCTGAAAATAAGCATCAAATTTCCAGTATCCATTGGGTGCAACTACACATTTAGAAAAATAACTCACTTTTAAACAAAGGTCACTTGCTGAAGAAAAATAAGCTTTCAACAGGATAAGTTCTCA
This sequence comes from Alaudala cheleensis, assembly GCA_013398995.1. Classification (NCBI taxonomy): domain Eukaryota; kingdom Metazoa; phylum Chordata; class Aves; order Passeriformes; family Alaudidae; genus Alaudala; species Alaudala cheleensis. The sequence goes on from VWYE01027138.1 coordinate 358,566, forward strand.
GACAAATGATAAAACAATTTCTCCTTAGATAAGGGATTTGATCCTTGTTCCATCTCTGCAATTCATTTATTTGTTTTCTTCTGAGGGTGTTCATTTCAGTATTGACAGTGAATTAAGAGACCAGGCTACAGAGATGTTTCCCCTTCAGTATAAACCAGCATATGGAATTATTGCTTATCAGAAACAAATGTAAACAAGGTTAATTTGATTTTGTTTTTATGCTGTGATTTTTCTTTCATTGTTTGGTACCAAATATACAGACCACCAAACTTTAACTGTGTCACTTTACTCAATGAAAGCCATGATAAATTTTCCCGATGATTTTGTATTAGTTTTGCTCAGGGTTTGGGTTTTTTCAACGAAGAAATGGGTTCACTGTGCTTTTCCATTTTCTCTCCTTACCCACTCTTTAGGGCAGCAGAATGGAAAAACAAGTAGGACATTTTTACTTTGGGACTCAAGGCTCAGAGCAGATATCAAGAAATCTTCAACAATATTAGAACATTTTCTGTTTTCCTCCTTTTAGCCCAAAGTACCTCTGCTGTGTAGTAACAGTAACTTAAAGTTTCTTTTATCACCATCTTCCAGAAGAGATCTATAAATAAATGTTTATGTAAAGAACACTGCTGTTGAAGAGGACAAAAAAAAATAAAATTAAGGATCAATAAACGATACTGCAATGTATCTTGTGCCATTCAAGATGGGAAGTCCTTCATGTAAATGTGTAAGTCTTCCTGGGTGCATGAAGCTCCATCCTTTCCTGGGAGACTCAATGGAGCAGTTGTACCTAAGGAACTTACATCCACCTCCCTGTGGTAAAAAACAGAAGCACAATAAAGCCCCAAACATTTACCTTGTGTTTTAATAAATTCCTTTTTCTACGTCCATTACTTCAAATAATTTGCTATTGTTAATAGGCTGGGTTTTTTTCTTCTATCATCCCTTAGCAATTTTGTTTACATGACACCATCTTTAGAGCATTAATTAACAGACAAGCATTTGCAATCAGATTTCCCTTTGTCTTGCTTTAGCATTCACTGGATAACAACTCATTATCTGACAAACAGACCTTCAATCACTTTACTATAGATTCTACCAGAGAGAAGCAAATGGTGTTCACAGGCCTTGTTCCTGGACTGCACCCCAGGACAGCATTTAAACAAATCTTAAATGAATTAATCTGGCTGCTGGTTTCAAACTGAAGGTGTGCTTTCTAAAATAGTAAGTGTGGCAAGCACATTTATTGGTGTTAAGACTGTGAATGATACAGGTTTATAAACACAACAGCTTAAATTTGTCTGTAAGTAAAAGTTGGATATTATTGCCATTGCCCTGTCTAACTTCACACTCTGGGAACTGTTTTATCTGGATCAATATCAGACTAGAAAATAATTTAGCTCAGAAAAAACCTAAACAGATAGAAGAACTAAAAATTTTCATTCTGTGGCTGATCTAAAAAAAAATTTAAAAATTCTACAGAAAAGCCACCACTTGAGTCAACTTGGTGCAATTTAAACTCCTTTGAAAAGCTGGTTTTCACTGTACAGAAATGAAGCATTTCAGTAATGTTAAAAATGTAATGACTATCATCTCCTACGGTTTTCTTCAAACCCTTTCTCTCCCACCATCTGAAACCAGTTTGAACAATTCAGTCTGACTGTATCATCACTTCTGGATCCTGGAACTGAGCAAACCTAGTACTTGCCAAAAAACCACAAAGCATAACATATCTCAATTTGTGATGTGCACCTTTTCCTTCTCAGCTCGGTCTCTAAGTGTTTGAGCTTTAGTTCAGAAATAGTATCAGATACTCAAAGGACAATATTGTTTCAGCCAGTAACTTACCTGAAAGTCCTCTCCTACTTTGTTGAGGGCGATGTTGATGGTGAAGGTAGAGGAGTCATGGTGAGGTCTGAGCGACCGTTGTCTGTCAGGGCTGTATTTCACAACAAAGTTCAGTAGAGCATAGCCCTGCAACAAAATATACAGTCAGAGCTCAAGCTGTGAACTGCCAAGTCACACACAGGATTCTTGGGATTCTGTTTAAAGCTTAGTTAAAATCCAAAATCAACAGCATTGAACTTTAACTACTGCTATGTCATGCATTAACTCCCCAACCAAACCAAAGATGTATATTCATTAAAACACTTTAATTTAGTCACACCATGCACACCAAAGGCAAAAGCTTTTAACCCATACCTTGGTATAATAGCCAGCAAAGACTTTCAGTGTTACAGGGGCGATGAACTCTCGTATGAAATGCAGCCATTCATTATCCAGCCCTATTTGCTTCATATGAATGTCATCAGTGGGGACATTTTCATAACCTCCAGAAATGCGGCTGTCCTAATGAAAACACCACAAATAGCTTGGAAACAGGAACATGGAATGCTTCTGACATTTCAACAAATATTCATTTGAAATCTGCAGAATCACAGAACTGCAACAAAGCAATGTTTCAGTGGGTGTCTGCACAGCAATTCCACAGCTAACTGTCAAGGAAAAAAGTGTGCTGAGATATCAGTGAGCAAAAACTGGAAGTTTTTATAGGATGAGTCAATATTTGGATGTGTTGCCTGTAAATAATAGGGCTTCTTGGGATAATAAGTTTTATTTACTGAGCTGCAGATGCAACTGAAATTCTATCAGATCAAGAGACTACAGGCCTCAACTTGGCAGGGTAATAAGTGTTGTAATAATTTGAAGACAAAAGTATGTTAAATTCTTTCCAGAGGCTCCTACCTACACTATAGTTGTGACTATAATTTCTCATGGTACCACATTTGTGAATTAGAGAAACATTCCTCTGATTTTAGTGGTAGTTAACAAATACCTTGAATTCTCTGAGAAAGTTGACACAACAGCTCATAACATTTGCAGGTAACTCCCCAGGGGGACAAGTCTGACAAATTAGTAGTTAAGAGGTGAATGAGTAAAACGTGTCTGAACAGCTATCCATAATCAGCCTGGGGTAACTGTCAGGTACCTGCTACAGAGCTGCACCACTCAGTGTCCAACTTGCTAATTCAGAGTCTGACTGGGTTTCTGTGGCACAGCTTGGGCAGCAGGGGGGCTGCAGGGATGACCTTTGTGAGAAGCTGCTGGAAACTTTCCCTCTGGAGCCAATGGCAGCCACTGCAAGACACCTGCCTCTGGCCAAGGAGCCCAGCAGTGATGGAGACAGCACCTCTGTGTGGCAGGGCCTTTAAGAAAGGGGGAAAAGAACTGCAACAGAAATTGCAACCAGAGAGGAGACTGAGGATTTGTGAGAGAAACAGCCCTGCAGACAGCAGGGTCAAGGGAAGAAGGGCAGGAGCTGCTCCAGGCACTGGAGCTGAGATTCCCCTGCAGCCCCTGCAGGACCCCAGGGCAGAGCAGGTGGATGCCCAAAGCAGGCTGTGACCCCATGGAAGCCTGTGCTGGAGCAGGGCCCTGGCAGCAGAGAGCAGCCTATGCTGTTTTTCTGGTAGGACTTGACTCCACAGGGGACCTACCCTGGAGCAGTCTCTTCCTGAAGGACTGCACCCCATGGAAGAGACACTGGAGCAGAGGAAGAATGTAAGGAGCCCTCCCCTTGAGGAGGAAGGGGA